>CAMRHE010000134.1:0-375000 GCA_947044405.1 Leptodactylus fallax | reverse complement strand
GTTGATGTGTTAGGAAGAAACCACCTAAGGCAGAAAAGAGGACAACGGACAAAGAACAACCTTGTTCTTGTGGAGAACACGAAAAGGAGGCTTCCAGGACAGGGCAACTAGTTCGGCGACCCTGTGGATGGAAGTAATGGCAACCTTCCAGGACAGAAGGTGAACAGAGATCTCACGCAAAGGTTTTAAAGTGGGAGCCTGAAGAACTTAAAAAAAAAAAAAAGAGATTAAGATTGCACAGTTCCTCGGGAGGACAGTAGGAGGGAGCACAGTGTGCCACTCCCTGCAGGAAAGTCTACACCTGAGGATGGAAGGCCAGGGTCCTCTGAAAAAGAATGGAAAGGGCAGAAACCTGTCCCTTAAGAGAGGAAATACCAAGACCTTGGTCCAGATCGGACTGGAGAAAAGCCAGGATCCTGGCAAGATAAAAAAGGAGAGCGGATGAAAGTCAGTCTTACACAAACTAACGTAGGCCCTCGACGTGCAATGATAGATCTTAACTGACAGGGGTTTCTGGGCCTTGAGCATGGTCCGGATTAACAGGCTCCAAAAAACCACAAAGCCTCAGAACTTTGGCTTCAACAGCCACGCCATTAAATGCAGCTGAGGTATGGTGGGGTGGAAAAGTGGTCCTTGAGACAGGTGGTTAACATGCAGAGGAAGAGGCCAAGAAATGTTTGCCAGCAGGAACATGAGGCCTGGCGAGGCCAATCCAGAATCGCCAGGATGGCTGGGACCCCCTCAGTTTTGAGTTTCTTGAGAACCCGAGGGAGAAGAGGAAGAGAAAGGAACAGAAGGTGTAAGTTCGACCAAGGCATCACAAGAGTGTCGGCAGCGATGGCTCGAGGGTTCAGGGACCTGGCTGCGTAGCTGGTGGATCAGGCAGGAGGCAAAGAGGTCAACATCAGTCACACCCCACGGGAGCACAACTGAAGGAAGATCTTCTGATTAAGTGACCACTTGTCCGGGTCGAGTTTTTCTCGGCTTAGGAAGTCTGCTGCCCAATTGTCCATGCCTGGAATGTGGACCGCCGACAGAGTTGGAATGTGACACTCTGCCCAAAGGAGTGAGCGGGAGGATTCTTGTAGAGACAAACAGCTACTGGTGCCCCCCTGATTGTTCAAGTAGGCAACTGCGGTGGAGTTGTCAGTCTGGACTCTGACCGGAACCCCCTTGGAGGAGAGAGGTCCAATGAGACAGGGCTAAGATGATGGCCATCAGTTCCAGCAGGTTGATCTGGAGGGAGGTTTTGGCCTTGGACCACAGGCCCTGAACAGTCAAGGAACTGAAGACTCCTGGGAGATTCCTGGGGAGGAGAGCCACCAAAGAAGCTCTTGGCGAACCCAGGGAGGCAAGAGGTTCAGATGGTAAAAGGTGGACGGAGACTTGTCTCAGTGGCCCAGAATTGCCAATTGCAGAGGACGCAAGTGGAACTGAGCAAAAGGAAAGGCCTCGAAGGTCGAGACCATCGTGCCCAGGACTCCCATGCAAAACCGAAGAGAGCATGGGGAATTCCTCCAAAGGCGGGAAACACCAGAACAGAGGGTCAGGATCTTGGACTCCAGAAGGAGGATCTTGCCCTGGTGCGTGTCGAGGATCATGCCCAGAAATTCCATGCCCCGAGAGGCACGAGGCAGAATTTTTCCTGGTTGATGAGCCAGCCAAACCGGTGAAGGAGGTCCAGGTGATCCACAAACTGGTCAGACTGTCCATCCTGGAAGAAGCTTTCACCAGGAAGTTGTCCAAGGATGGAATCACGGCAACTTCCCTGGAGCGGAAGATGGCCATGAGGGACGCCATAACCTTGGTAAATACTCAGGGAGCAGAGGCCAGCCTGAAGGGGAGAAACACAAACTAAAAATGACATAAACCCACAGCAAAAATAAGAGAACGCTGATGGCACAGTACAATGGAAATGTGGAGGTAAGCATCGCGGATGTCGAAGAACATCAGGAATTTGCCGGTCTCCAGGGATGTCATCATGGACCGCAGAGACCAATCAGAACCTGTGGGCACAGACGAACCTGTTGAGCCCCTTAAGATCCAGGATGGGGCAAAGAGAGCCGTCCTTCTTGGGAACAATGAACAGGTTATAATAATAACCCTGGAAACGCTCTGAAGCCACCACCTCTTGTACCCAGGCGTCGTCAACACAGGCAAGTCAGATCTCCCAGAAGGAGAAAAGCCGTTCCCCCTCCCCCCCACCACACACCCGAGGAGCCACGAGGTGGGGGGCGGACCTTCATGCAGAGGAGGGTTTGGAAGAGGAAGGCCTGGAGGACTTGGTTCAGGACTGCCAAGCAGGTCTGGGATTGAAAGAGGGCGTCTTGGAGCAGGAGTCCCAAGAAGACTGTCCTCCAGAGTGAGAGGTGGAGCCACAAAAGGAGCATAAACGCTAAGAACAGCAAGAGGGGGTGGCTGGCGCTTAGCAGACAGCTTTTTCCCCTCTTTAGCTTCAGAGATGAGTTTCTCTAGGCCTATGCCAAAAAGCAGGCCCTGTTCGTCCCGAGAGAAGGTAAGGGCAACGATCGCCTTTTTGGAGAGGGAGAGAGAGTGGGTATAGCCCAGAGGCAGAGCTGACATCTTTTGCTATTCCTAGTGTCAGCCTGCTAGTGGCCAGGTCTATACCCATGGTGCTGTGTCCCCCCAATGAAATAAGCAAGAAAACTGAATTAACTGACGCCAGCAAGTTCAAATCGATTAGTTGAGTTGACTTTCAATTTTGGTTATTTTTCAATTAATTGCCCAGCCCTGTAGACCTGCCCAGTTCTGTACCTAAACGTATGTCTTGCTTTATTATGCAAGATTTTATATCGTACAGCTCTTACTTAACACTTTATGCTTGTAACTGGTTGGCAGCATTTGGCTTTCCAGAGTAGTGTGAAGCCAACT
Source organism: Leptodactylus fallax (assembly GCA_947044405.1). Classification (NCBI taxonomy): domain Eukaryota; kingdom Metazoa; phylum Chordata; class Amphibia; order Anura; family Leptodactylidae; genus Leptodactylus; species Leptodactylus fallax. The sequence goes on along the minus strand of CAMRHE010000134.1, from coordinate 372,108 downwards.
GCATGGTTCAGTTTAGGTTTAAAATAATATATTATATGTAGCACATACCATTGAGGAGTCTACTATATAAGATGTAATATTACCAGGAAAAAAAAAAAAGGTTTTGCATGTGCCTCGTTTTTAATTTATGTTGAATGTTATGAAACTTTATGTCCCTTTCACACCAACCTAGGCAAACATTTCCTGTTTTCTGACTATACTAAATTGCTGATCACCACAAAAGATTAGAGGAAGTCTTTTCTCAATTGCATTGTAAAATAGAATGACTGAGGCCCAATGCCATCAGCCAGTATAACACAGAGCTAGACAAATGAATGGGGCTTAAGTAAGCCCTGAGTCAGCTGGCAGACAACACGGAATCAAACCCAGCTTTCAAGGTTATAATTTTTATGCATTAGTTTGCATAAATGAAACTAAGATGTGAGCAATAAAACCAACATTGTCCCTTGCTGTAGCCGTATATTAAGCACCACTAACACAAAGCAATAAGCATATAGAAACAAGGGTAACTATTATAAAATATATTTCCACGCTATCCATAACCAATATAATTGGAGGCTACAGATCATCTGGCTGGATAATTATTGAGTGACTGCCTCCCAATAAAGATTTATTTATTTTGGAGAAGGATATCTGAGTAAAAAGCAAAGTAAATCCTGACAGGACTCCTAGGAGACAGTCTTTAATATCCCACCCACACAGAGTGACAGACCAATATCCCGGCATTGGTTTGTGTGCAAAAGAGGCTGTCAATCATTATGATGGGCGAGTAAGCAGGACTCTGAATGCCTCTCCTAGGAGTCCCGTCCAGCGGATTTACTCATTTTTTTTTTTACTCAGAAATCCTGCTCCAAATCATATTAATAGGATTTTCCAGCCAAAATGATATTGAAGACCTATCCCAATATCAAATTGTCAAAAGTTACGACACACAGTACCCCCTGCCAAACAGCTGTTCTTAACAGCCAATATACAGAGACCAGAACAAAAAGATAGCTCTGTTATGTATAGTGGCTGTGCTGAGTTACTTCAGCTCAGCTCCTGTACAAGTGAATGGGAGCAAAGCTGTAGTAACTCAGCACAGCCACTACATAAAGAACAGAGCTGTTCTACATATAGCTACAGCTGAGAACAGCTGTTAGGCAAGGGTCTCGAGTGTCAGGCCTATGGATAGGTCATCAATATCGTCTGCCCATTTTACCCCCCCCCCCCTTTAACCTATATATCATAGAGCTCAGCTTCTCTCCATCTAGCACATCCCAAGAGAAAACACCTGACATGTTTACTTTAATTGCTGTGCAAAAACAAAATTTTTATGTGTATGAGATTCTTACATACCCTTTTAGAAAGATGAAACAATATTTTCTGACTTCACTGGGGAGAGATGTGGTCAACTTTCCAAATTAAGCCAAATTGAGCTGAAAGAGTACGGTGCTGTGACAAATGCCACAGCCCTTTAATTCTAGTAATCGGGTGGGGAGGGGGTCTCAGACTCTGGACCTCCACCATATTCTGACATGCCAGAAGATACACAAAACTCAAAGTTTCAACTGCTGCTACTCAAAACATAAAATTGCTAAACCAGAAATCAAAGTTAATGCAGTTCTTTATGTGAGTCAGTGTTGTCATATTTACTTAGAGATAAGGCAAACTTCCTGTTTTGTTGATATGGTCATTTTTTGTATTCATTGCTCACTGCTATTCACTGAATGTGCTAACAAGATGACAGATTTATCATCAGTTTCTAAGAAGCTAAAGCATATGGAAAACAAATATAGATGCAATTTATATTACTTAAAAGAGGTAGTCTATTTTTTTTTTTTGAGGACCTATCCTCAAGATAGGTCATCAATAAAACATTGCTAGGAGACTGACACCAAAGACCCCCACTGATGAGCCATTTAAAGGGGCTGCAGTACTTGTACAAGCATCATAACCACTTCACGGTTTACATCAAACACTGTTTTATAGCAGCCGTGCCGTCATTACAGCCTTGCCACACAGAAATGACTGGAACAAGGCTATAATTGCATTGCACAGCTACTATTAAAAATATGGCTTTCAATATAAAAAGTGAAGTGCTTAATGCACTCGCATGAGTGCTGCAGCCTCTTCACACAGCTGATCAGTGGGGGTTCCAGGTTTTGTAAATGGATAACCCCTTTAAGCATACAATAAAGCACTCCTTCAGTACAACTCCAGAGACACTAGGGTAGATTCAAAACTCATGCAAGAAAAAATTTGACAATAATAGCCACATCATCATGCTAATAAAAAAAAAAAATTGTCAGATTTAGGCTAGGTTCACATCTACGTTGGACTCTGCTGCAGATTCCGTCTAAAATGAGGCAGAATTCAGGTCAAAATTGAGCCACATTTATAAAGTGTTTTAGGCCATGCTCAAAAACAGGGCATAGTTTCTCATAAAAGGAGGAGTGGACAAAGTTGCAACAATATGCACCAAAGTTCTGATACAAAGTAAGCCATCACACTTTGCAGTCTAAAGACGCACTAGATTCATCACCCAGCATCAGTCACTGTGATAAATCTGAAGCATTTTTAGGCTGTCCAGTCTGAACAGTGCTAGCAAATCATCCATGGTGTTCTGTCAATCATGTCAAGGCTTCAATTTTCCTTTGATAAGTTGCTAATCCTCTGAAAAGCGAGAGGTAGCTACTTCTGAGAAAAATGCATGAGGACAAGGCTGTGGATTCAGAGTCAAGGCCAATTTTGTGTTCAATCAGGAAAAAACGTTACTGACCCTGGCTTAAAAAAAATTATTAATTTGAATTATATTTTACAATTATCGATATTGTGTAACTTATTAGATGTATAGTTTGTTGCATATTCACTTTCATAGAAATACAGTCACTAGCTTTTTAATGAACTAGAGGTGCTTTACTGTTACTAACTGACCATGGTTGTCAGCCATTTATGAAGGAGTGGGGCTAAGAAGTTGGAGTCGGTGGTTTGGCCTACTAACTCCACATCCCTGATGGAGGACTCAGCACAAATATGACCCATAAGGAGCTGGCAACTCTGATAAACTCATCACTTGAATAGGAGCAGGCTGCTCCGGCCGAATATTTAGTATACAGCTTCAAGTGGCTGCATCAGCTGATTGGTTCAGGGGTTCGCATGTTGGACCTCAACCGATACTGATGACTAAAATGTTCAGGTCCGGTACAACCCCTTTAATGTACACCGAAGGGCATTTCATAGAACACACATGCTAGGTCACCTTTAAATTACTTCTCCACCAAGTCAACACCCAGCCTACTTTATTCCCATAGCTTACTTGTCCATATCTTCGCGAGCGACTGCCATGTGATACGCTGGTTCAAGTGTGAGCACTCCCTGGAAAAGATGCGTTCCCAGGTTCAGATGGGTCTCAACATTTTCAATAGCGTAGAGGGCAGAACAAACACAGTCAGAAGCAGCTTCATGCAGATTGGAAGGGGTCTGGTCCTGTTGCTGCAAAAATAAAGCACCTCATGTAGTCATAAGAACAGGCTAAAATAAAAGATAAGACCCGAAATTTGTAAAGCAAACCAGCCTGCTCCCATGACATGTCTGTTTTAATAAAAAAAAAATTTATTTTTCTATTTTTCATGATCTAACAATCCTAGAGCATCTTTTCAGAGAACTCTGTCGTATTTTTCCTCTGTTATTATTCCAAGAACTTTAAAATAAATAAATAAATAGACAACTGATTAGATAATGTCAAACTGGTAACACCTAGTTGTCATTTTACACATTTCTAGGGGGTCTGAGAAAAGATGCTCCAAAGTTATGTCATGAATAATACAAAATTCGAAATTTTATACTAAAAGACTTATCAGGAGAGCTGAGAGATCTTCTATAAATGGGTTGTCAGTTAGATAAAGAGTTGATTCATGTGTTTGAAATGCAAATTAGTACACATTAATATACTTTCATTATGACAGCTGCCCCAGTGTTTGACAGCACTGATCTGCTCTGCTTCTGTGATAAAAAGCTCTATGTATGTCAGCACAAGACTAGTGATATGATTGAAAGGCATTGCTACATTAAGCCAAACAGCCAGCACCCACTCAAGCATGTCACTAGTCACATGATGAAATAGTAGGGAAAAGGAAGCTTCCTTTCTGTGTTAGAAGGAAGATAAGTGGAGAAGACCGAAGCAGCTATTGAGTAACAAATTCACTAGACCAAAGTTGCAGTAAGGGTGGGTTCACACCTGCGCTTGAGTCCGTCCACTGCCAATCCGAGTGAAAATCTCGGGAAACAGGATAGGCATCGGATACCGACAGGTTAGCTACGCATTGGTTAAAAACCCATTCATTTGAATGAGTTTTTAAAGCAATGCGCGGGTGTGCGCTTACACCCTCTGCGCTGCGAAGCCATTTTTTTTTTTTAGTCGGACATGAATTCATGCATGTCCGACTTTGTTTCCGACGAAAAAAAAAGGATTCGCAGCGCAGAGGGTGTAAGCGCACAGCCGCGCATTGCTTTAAAAACCCATTCAAATGAATGGGTTTTTAACCAATGCGTCGCTAACCTGTCGGTATCTGATGCCTATCCTGTTTCCCGAGATTTTCACTCGGATTGGCAGTGAACGGACTCAAACTCAGGTGTGAACCCACCCTAAGAGAAAATGGTCAACAGCAGAGTTAAAGATGCAACAAGCTACGTCTAGCTTAGAAAACACCACAATAAGAACTTCAGGAAGAATTAATACTGCAGAGCATTAAACAGGCTTGTGACATAGCTTACCAAGACCTGAAAGAGGAGCAGCAGGAGTCGGTTGTTTGCCATAAAATTGCTGTCTAGGACTCCCAAATTAAACCAGCTTCCCAGACATTTAAAGGTTTTTATCAGCATTTTCTCATTTCCAACAGATTTCTCTACACAGTTCATCTAAACAGTAAAAAGAGAAGACTTATCACTATAATTTGCAAAACATTTATCTTATACATATAAAATAACCAAAGCTATAAAGTATTGTGCTGCCAACAGTTCAAATTTCTAATGATTAAAAAGCATTTATTTACATTAAATATACATTAGCTCATCTCTTCAGCTTGATGTTGCTTCAGGGGTACACAGCAACTCCAGCATTTTGTAAAAAGGCAAATAGAAAAAACGTGAATGTCCAGCACACGGATCATACTTTTTTTTTTTTACAATGTTGATTTAATAAAGCTGCATAGGTTTTTATAATTTGGGAGTGCATGACACATACATTTTCAAATTGTCTTAGAAAGCAATAATAATAGAATTAAGATTAAGAAGGGAAAAAGACTCTTCAGGTTCACATAGCATTCCCTATGTAGGTAGACTATTCCCTTTTTGTTCAGAACCACCCCAACCATATATTCAATGAAACAGGACCACCTGGAAATGTATATACCAACCGTAATTAGTGATACTAACCTAGTGATATTAAGTTTTAGGCTAAGGCCCCATGTAGCGTCCAGCAGCAAAAAAAGCAATGAGGGAAAAACTACAGTGGCAACGCATCGCAGTTTTTCCTGCAGCGCTTTTCACAGAAAGTTTGCCCTCGTTTCTTTAGGTATAATTGACATGCTGCGATTTCCAAAACTGCGACTGTTTTGGAAATCGCTGCGTGTATTTTACTGCACTGTGGGGATGGGGTTTCGCTAATCCCATCCACTACACAGTGACTGTAAAATGCCACTTTTTTTTCCGTGGCGTTTATGCCACAAGAGGCCCCGGCCTTAAAGTGTTTCAGTAGTTGTGATACATTGCCCTGCAATGCTGGGAGCTGCAGTTTCCCTATAGCTTTAAAGCCTTCTGACAGTTCTGAATATTAAAAACCTCATACGCAAGCCCCAAACATGCACAGTAAAGCCAAAAACAGGACTCAAGAGAAGCTTCATACCAGAAGAGAAACCACAGTGCTGGAATAATAGGCCAGGTCCTCAATGATCTCAGAACGTCTGTTAGCACCGATACGAAGGGATCGGCTATGTACCTCCTCAGGCAGCACGGTGAGGATCTCCAGGAGGAAAGGTAATGATGAGATATCATTACTATACCTGTAGAAAACGTCAGCTTAGTCAGAAACATGTTACCACTGTATAAGCCAGACATGCTCAGAAGGGACAGGCTGGAAGCAAGTACTTACGTTTCTACGAGGGTTTGGACACAGCCTTTCCAGGAAGCCATTTGCAGAGCAAGATCTGCTATTGCTAACGCCAGCTAAGACAAAAAAAAAAAAAAGTACAATTTCTGATCAACAAAATATGAATATTTTATGTGCTTTTGTTATTCAGAATATATCTGATACACTACATGACCAAATTCATGTGGAGAGCTAACTATATTATGTATGTGTATACTTGATATACATTTTCAAGGGTGCCCAAATGCTTTCATAAACAGTCTTTAACCGTAAATATGAAACTTTTCCACTAAATTCAGGAACAACTATGGATTGAGCTGTAGTGAGGCCAGCTGATGATTGTGTGCAATAAGACCCGGTTCACAGTTCTCTAGAACATTGTCTGCTATAGTATTAGGATTTTTTTCCCTGGAATTAAAGGACATATACTGAATCATGAAGAAATAGCCAAGACATGGCCAAAGGCTGGCCATTAGCATTAGATAGCTGTAGGTCAATAGCAATTCCTCCCAATCTTCTCATACATCCAGACAAGACGGGGTTCTGAAAGGGGAGAGAAACAACTGCTGCTAGACACCTCTGCTGGCACATTATCTTCCCTGGGTACAAAAGATTGGGCATGTTGAACTCAAACTGCCTGTCGGGAGGCTTTCATACACATTAGTAGTTTCACTGTAATATGTGGATTTGTCTGGTTCATCTAATGTCTACAGTCAGTTTACAGAGGTCTTAAAGAGGGATTCATCTTTTAGACTATCAGAGAATATGCCTCCACTGCACCAAATTCAATGGTAATAGGCAGAGGTATTAAAACTAGTGTAGTTTAGAATTAGAGCAGTTGTCATTTCAAAATATAAGCAGCAAATTCTTTTGAGCCCACGATTATGGCCACAAGGAGCTAATAAACTCCTGATTTTCTGCAGTGAAAAATCTGCAGCAGGAACAAATACAAACGGTGAGTTTTTTTTTTCTTTAAAGAAAAACATATAGCTTAAGTGTGATGTGTTTGCAGCAGGTAGGTGATTTTTTTCGTCAGTGTGTGAATCCCATTCACCTTACTATTTCTGTAATATTGTGAAGATTCTCCACATGCAAAACTGCACTGGAACATACCCTAAATCTTCCACTTACTCCAGGCAATGCTTGACACGGTCATGGAAGCATAATGCACATATTTTGTGACTACAGTATTAGCATACATGTTATGTGATAATAAGTGTTGGAAATGTGCTGTTGTGAGCTTTTGATCCAGAGCTTGGTTGCTCTTATATATTTCTACTTCACAGCAGCACTTGTCGTGGAGCAGGGTAACTCTAGCAGGAAGTTCATGGAGCACTTCTGTAAGTACCAGCAGTGTTTGTCTATTGAGATTCCATGGCTGTGTACTAGTTGGCAATGGGTGTAGCAGAAACAGCAGAATCTACTTATTAGAAGGGTGTACACATACTATTAGTCATGTAATGTATCTACCAGGGAGCACCTTCAGTTGTTTCCACATCTCATTCAGTTTAAAGAAGAACTCCCACAAAAACACTTTTTTTTTCCATCCCTTCACCTGACTGACTGTCACTCTCCAGGCTTTTTCCATGTATACTGTCCTCATATCCTTACAACCCAGCTTCTAATCTGCTCCCGACCAGATACCATCTTGGCTTTTATTTTTGTCTCTTTCAATCCCATGATGCCTCAGAACAGAAGCTTTAACACCAAAACTATTCTGCATGCTTAAGAGGTTAAACACACAGAGCAGGAATAATTGGTTTTTCTATTGCTGTACTAAGAGGGTTTCTGGAACATAGAAATCAAACTGTCTACATATTGAGGCATTAACACAACACCTCTCCCTAATATCCTATTGCTCCACTCCTGTTCTCAGTTTCCTATTGTCCAACACACACAAGAAATGCTCTTCAAGCATTTCCTATGTGTCAGGAGACAACAGGGAACAGAGCACAGTGGGAATCCAGGGAGCAGGGCATCAGGGAGAGGCAAGTAAACTTTTCTTATGTTTATTCCCTCATATGTTACCCTTCTGTTTTTCATTTTTATGTGCTGAATAAATCCTTTAAAGAGTAACTAAACTTTTGGACAACTTTTGATTTTCTGGCAGCATTTGTGTCATTAATAAGTTTTGTAATATACTTTATTAACACATTTTGTCTCCTTTCTGTGAAATCCTGCATTTTTTCACTCTTTCACTTGATACTGTATTGACAGCCATTTCTCCCTCTCACTGAAAGATAGGAGGCTATGTAAAATATAGAGAAAATGAGAGTAGGGGAGGGTCACATCAAACTGTTATAGCTCAGACTTTATAAAACGTACAAATCTCTTCTCTCTTCATATGACAGAGATATAACTGGTTAAAAACAGTGTCAGGATTAGGATATCTATATCATATATATTATACAGCTGCATATAAATATCCTAATCCCGAATGTGTTTTCAACCAGTGATATCGAGAAATTATATAGATAGCTCTGTAACCTTAGTGTCATATAAAAGAACAGAATCTCCTATTTCATATGAAATGCAAGTTTGTACGTTTTATAGTCCGAGATATAACTGTTTGAAAGTGACCCTCATTTTCTCTACATATTACACTGCTCTGTACAACAGCCCGTACTCCACACACAAACATTGTGAGAGCCAAGAATAGCTCTCAATACAGAAGCAAGGGGAAGAGTAAAGAAATGATTTCGCAGAAAGTAGACAAAATGTGTTAATAAAGTATATTACAAAGTTTTTTAATGACACAAATACTGCCAGAAAAATCAAAAATTGTCTTAAACTTAAGTTACGCTTTAAGCTCATAGAACCATTATAAAATATCCTGAACTCTGAGGCGTATAAGGCTTTACATGACTGTTTAGAAGGTAATATATCTTCGTAATAAGATCCATTATTCCTAACCCTTATATGGTATATCTCTGCATGAAAAACTGTCCCTAGAATACAACTTGTGTGGTCTCATATCCAACTATGTGCTTAAGACCTTAAAGGGGGTTGTTTGGGAAAAATGTTATATTTTAAATACGGAGGGGGAGATAGAAAAAAACAAAAAAAAAAACAAACAAAACCACACTCACCTTTCCCTGGCGCTCCAGTGTCCTCCCAGCGCAGCATCTGCCGGTCTATTTTTGTCTTCCAGCGGAAGTCCCTGCCGCACTTGACCACTGAGGCCAATCAGTGGCTTCAGCAGAAGGAACCCGGGACGTCACAGTCGGCAAGGATTTTCACTTCTAGAAGACACCGGAGCAGCAGGACTGCGCTGGGAGGACAACGGAGCACTGGGGAGAGGAGAGTATGATTTTTTTCAATTTTTTTTCCACCTCCCTGGCCTATTTTAAAAATATTTTTTTTGCCCTTACAACCTCTTTAAGATCTGTATAAACTCTGAGGCCTGAAATTTAAAAAAAAAAAAAGTGTAGATGGTGGCAAACAAGAATTTAGCTCAAGAAGCCCATAGCAAACATTAAAGAGGATCTGTCATCAATCTTGACATGCTTTAACGCTTGTATTCTTCATGTAATAATTTTGGAACATCTTTTCTTAGAACTCTATGTTATGCCATTCCTCTGTTATTCCCCTGAGAAATCTAGCAATAAATTGAAAATTGGGTGTTACCAGCTGGGGGTAACGCTCAATTTGTCCAACACAGTTTCACACCGTACCAGGACAGATCTCTTTGACAAGCAGAATGGTAACATCTAGTAAGAAAAGACACTGCAGAATTGTTATTTCAAGAAAAATACAAATGTTTACAGACACGTTATGTGAGGCGACAGTTTTTTTTTAAAGAAATAAAAGTTGGCAACTTAGCGTTTGGGCATTACAGATTATCATAGGAGGTTCAAGATCTCCAATTTCCTTCCCTCCCAGCTCCAGTTACATCAGACTCCTCAATATATCCCAGAGACAGAATGGAATTATCTGGTCCCCCTACAAAAGATCTTCTTTAGAAGTGCTTGACCTTGAGTCCATCAGCTGAACAAAAAATACACAATACACAACTTTGTTGCAAACTAGCTGGTGAAATGTAAACCTCAACTGGTACACCTGATATAGTAGCAAAAAGAGATTACAAAAAAAATTATACAACCATGACTAGATTAGAAATTTTCTCACATTGACAAAATATAACCTGGTCATATCACAGTGCATGCAGCTTTACCTGAGTTACGATGACAGGTGACATGTCCTTCAAGTTCTGTATATGAGACAACAAGGAATCCCGCAACGAAGCATGGGAGTCAGCTGGCAGTTCATAAAAAGAGGTCTGAATCTTCATTTTCATAGTTTGCGCTGCAAAGTAGCAAGACTCCACATCCTGATGAATCTGCAGTAACTGGTCCGAGATCTCCCAGGCATACACCTATAAAGGTTAAAAAAAAAAAAAAAAAGTCATGCAATGACTAACAGCTGTACTAGCGGCAAACAAAGGAAGTATAACTAAAACATAAATGAAATAAGTCTTTTGGAAAAAAAAAAAACATTAACAATGCACATGTAGGAGGCCACTGTGTGATAAATGGAGTATTTACATAGCAAACATACAAATGCATGAGTGCCCATATATGCCTAGTCCTTCGAGAATGTTAGTAACTGCTGAACAGAACTGAATGGATAAACCACCCTTTGTCACATCACTCTTCACTATATATCTGCACCTCTCAAACACAAGCAGTGATAGGTTCATTTCCCCTGGACACAATTAGTTCCATGCAAATCTCTCTATTTCTCTTACTTTTTGCTTGTTTTAATAACTTGTAAATGTACTTATTTGTTACTTCTACAGTTATAAAGTGCTGCAGAATATGTTCAAGCACCATAAAGAAATAATCAGTAGATGACCATTTCCTGGTCACCATCTACTTACAGCCATCATTACCTTTTCTAGAGGGAATGTAAGCAGACAGTCCCCTCTCCCCAATGGCAGGACATTCTGAAACCCACATGGTTTAAAAAAAACTCACTGATTGGTATGTAAATAGAGTACTTACCTTATGGCCATACTGGGGTGCACAGACACTGATGTCACCAGCCGTGACCACTTGTTTCATCCACATCACATTTGAACACTATACTTCACATACAACCAGGGATAGCTCCTGGCACATACACTTAAAGTGTGTGTATAATATCACAGACACACATACATCTATTAGGCCTGGGCAATTAATAAAAGAAACGAACATCAACCAGAATAACTGACGTGATTTTGCTCACATCGGTTACGTCAATACTTGCACGTTTCTACCTGCAGTTTTGTTCGGACTGAACACGTCTGAATTGGAACTGCTATTGTTATTATACTCTGGGGTCTCTTCAGTATAATAAGTGGAGGTGAGCAAACATTAAGAAACAGTGCTGAGCTCCCCGCCGTCCTCCGGTCTTCTGACTGACATCAGGGACTGTGATTGGGCATCAGTGGGCCACACTGCGTAATCCATGTGTCCGCTGAAGCCCAATCACAAGCCTCAGTGGCCCCTGACGTCAATTCGAAGCCCCAAAGACAGCAGGGAGTTGCCCTGGAGCCCAGGAAAGGTGAGTGACACTGTTTATCTTGTTTGATCACCTCTCCTGGGCCTTAGCATATTATACTCTGGGATCTGAAGAAACCCCATAGTATAATAGCAGTTCTGGTTCGGCCGTGTTCAGTCTGAACAAAACCGCCAGTCGAACCTCGCAAGGTTGGTCCAATATATACTCAATGTAAAAGGGGCATTTTTTTTTAACTTGGCGTGGTCTAAATAATTGCCATTAATCGTAAGCAAAGTAAAATGCTTGATTAATCGCCCAGCCCTAATTATATATATCTCCATATCCTACTGACACATGTAAAACAAAAGGGTCATTTGACATACACTGGGGTGAAATGTATGGAATGAAATAGTAGACTAAGCTTTTTTTGGGGGGGGACTCCACGTGTGCTGTTCATATGTTAACGAAATACTCTTGATATATTTCCAACAGAGGCTTAGATTGTGCTGATGTGTAGTTATACATGTCAAAGAATGGAGAAGCTAGCACTCTTCCCTTGCAGAGCTCGGGGTCCTGGGTTTGAATCCAACCAATGACAATATCTGCATGGAGTTTCTTTTCTGCATTTGGGTGCTTTTCCTCTGAGTACTCCAGTTTCCTTCACACACTCCATACTGACAGGTTAATGTGGAATTCAGATTGTAAACCCCAAAGGAGACCAAGACAAATGTGTGATGACAATCTCTGTACACCGCTGCAGAATATGTTGGTGCTGTATAAGTAAATAAAAATTTCAAAACAAATACTTCCCCTTATGTCAGCTGCAGAGAAAGACTAGTAATGGCCACATTTATTACTACTGCTACCACCAACATAGCAGCTTTTTGACACTTTCAAAAACTTACAGAAGAAAGAGGGTAGTTGAACACAATTATCACATGCAAAGTGACTGTCCTAAAGACAGCTGCTATAAGAACATCGTTCACACAGCCAATCGCCTGCATGACGGATGATTTGTCCTCTGTCTTATACATCATGTCTATTCTCCTAGTCCCAATGACAACTTTTTTGCTACTGTATTACATGTCTGCAGCCATAGGGGGCCAGGACAGCTTATATACTATTAGCCACTACCATACCTCGCAGATCTGCCTTTCAGACAAGTTGGGTGTAAAGATAGTCATATTAGGAATCGCCTGTACCTCCATGGTCACCACTTGCTAGTACTGCTATGACTTTGGGCATACATAGCTTGTAACAATATACGACAGGGTCTGATCGATCAGCAACTTACAACACCCGCTTATGTACCATGCTTTCCAGTGCCCTCTGTGCCAGGCCAGACTCCTCCATAATCTACCGCAATGGGCAGTGTCAGGGCAGCATTATACCCCCTGTCTAGCTCCTCTTCCGTGCTCCCCTGTGAAGACGTATGAGAGAGAAAGCCCAGTAGCTTCCCCAACACCGTGTCCCCAAGGAGCAGTGCACGAGGCCTCTCACCGATCTCTGCAGTTCCCCCAGCCATAGCGATGCCCTCTCCTTTCCGCTCGGGTCCGGGTCGTGGTAGAGCGCCTGCACGGCCTGATAGACGGTCTGCAGGCCCGGCTTCTCCATAGCTCGGCGTGAACGCTCTATCTCTTAGTGTCTTACAGCCGCCGCTCCCCAGGACTCATCCTCTTCCTCGGCCGGAACTGTGATTGTGCAGCAGCAACGTGTCCGACCAGCAACTCCTTCTCAGCTCGCCGACGTTCCGCCTCCACTCCCCGGAGATGGCAGGGAGCAGGAGCCGAGCGGCGTTCCTCACAGCACCAGCGGGGGTTCTCACCCGTCACACACGCAGCCTCCCACCTCTCCAGCACCTCAGGAAGGCGGCTGCTTCCCGGGCAGGACGTACGTCAGCAGCCACTTCCTGTGAGTCCGTCACACATCTGCGCCCCCCAGTTGTACGGAACTAAAAAAGCGGAAGCAAATGTCAGCCGTTGTGTATAGGAGAGGTTACAGATATCCGTAGTTGTACCGAGCCGTTCTTGTGTACTGGGTGTCCGGACGTGTAAGGGGTTCATTTTGAGGTGTTTGGGCAACGTTTGTGACAAGGTGCGCCAGGCCATGGAAAGGCAACTCCCCTAAACAGTACTGAATGTATTTATTTATAGCTTTATCAATCATACCCCACACACACGTTTCAGAGGATAGAAAGAGGAACAAAATATGCAGCACACACACAGCGCCCTGGTAAATTTATGTATGATAAGCCACACATTTAATACTGCCCATGCCCCTTTGTGCCCCCACACAATATAATGCCCTCTTAGTGTTCCCGTACAGTATCATGCCCCCCTTGTGGCCGTCACACAGTATAACCCCCCCCCCCATTTTCCCTCACAAAGTAAAATGTCACCCTTGTGGTTCCCAAATAGTAGCATGTCCCATTGTGGGCCCCAGATAGAAGTATATCCCCCCTTGTGCACCCCCCCCCATGAGGCTTCTGCACAGTAGTGTGACCCCCCCCATTTACATTAGAGTGCCCCTGTTGTTGCTCCCATACACTATAAAATCTCACCAGTTTCCCTGACACACAGTACAATGTCACCCTTGTGGCCCCCACACAGTAGCATGTCCCCTTAGTATTGAAGGGGCTGTTTAACCCATCAGGTGATCTCCAATGTTCTAGCTACTGTAACTGCAGGTAATCAGCTGTTATCGCCAGTGGAGCTCTGGCTCTGGCCACACCTTTATCACTCATTAACACATTACTGGTCGAAGTCCACTATTGTGGAAGTATCTGATTAAAGGGAGTCTGTCAGCAGGAAAATCAGTATCAGACTAATGACCGTACCTTGTAGGGCTGCTTCTACACTTTCCATAGTTGTCCTTCTTATTTTGCATTGCAGCTCCATTTTCATTAAAATCAGCATTTATTCTTATGCAAAAGAGCTGAAAAAGGCTTTAGGGGTGTTTCTTCTCCTGCTTGGGACTTCACCCTCTGCTCTAGATAATCACCCCTAACTGCTGCCCAGCTCTGATCCCTATTGCCTTAGTGACATCTCCCACTTTGTCTGTAGTTGGGGGCAGTTATCTGGAGCAGAGAGCAGGACAGGAGAGGGCACGCTGATTTTTATGAAAATGGAGCTGCAGTGCAGAATAAGAAAGACATCTTTAGAAAGTGTAGAAGCAGCGCTACATGGTAATGTCATTAGTATGAAAATAATTTTCAGCCAACAATTTTAGGAAAATCCTGGACCCCATCTGCGCATATATTCTGTCCATATATTGTTATAGGACTAGGGTTATCTTAAGACAACTCCTTCAAAAGGTACTTACCATTTTTACTAATTTCTGTTGTGTCATAGTGATAGATCAGAAGTTTTGACTGCTGGGTGTCGAGGGGCTGAGAGCTCCTAATCTCTAAAACAAATGGACAGAAGCACTTAGCTGAATTAAGAAGTTGTACAGTGCTGCGGAATATGTTGGCGCTATATAAATAAAATGTATTATTATTAAGAAGAAACAAAGGGGGGCAGTGCTCTTTAGAACACTTCTGCCCTTTTAGAGATTGGCAGGTGCCTCAACACCAAGATCCCCATCGATCAATACTTTGGAAAAGTACATGCAAATATAAGAAAACTACACAGAGCGTCTCCACTCTTGTCTAGCTCAGTGTATGTAGAAGCTTTAATAAACAAAACAGTATCAGCTGGTTGAAAGGATGTGCCTCCAGCACAAACAAAAAGCAATGCCAGCACACTTTTGAAGCAAGTGGAGCATTTGTTTGAGGCAAATAAAACCATATAGACACAAGACGTTTGTACCCTCTGGTACAAATATAAGAATCATTTCAATATATCTTATCAGAGTAAAATGCCCCTTTCTCTACTTATTGGTCTGCTTTCATGCTTCCCCTTTTTTCAAGAAAGACAGAAGGTCGCAGAAGTGTCAGATTGCAGTTCACAATCTACGGAGAGAGAGAGAGAGAAGTGAGCAGTAGCTGAGTGAGAGAGGAGAGACAAAGGCATAGAGAAGACTACAAACTAAGTTTCAATCTCACCCAAAGTGTTTTATTCATATCAACACAGAGAGTTTGTTTCTCATTTACTTTTTGTGTGTAGTGCATGGCAGACCAGTGGTGTACTAACCATGTAAGCTCACAGCTGCTATGGGGCCAGTGGGGAAGGGGCCCAGTACTGTTCTTATGCTTCCTGACACACAGTCACTGCATTTTCATACAGACTCTGCTAGGGGGAACATAATATATAAAGATTTTTGCAGATTTCATGAGGTTCAATGATAGCTGAATTAATTCCTATGCACTGAGCCATGGCTTCTAGTATTTTATACTATCTGACTGGTGTAAATACCTTGAAAAATATGGCACTGATACGCATAAGGCCTGTCAAAAGTATCAACTTTTGGTGCATGGTCATAAAATTGCATCTTCTTCCCCATTTGCATTGCATTTGCAGCTTTTCTTGAAAAAGAGTTTTGCATCCCAACAAATTTACTGGTGCTTTTGAAATCTTCGCCATCTCCTAGTTTTCGATATCTGGAACACAGACCTGAGATGCACTAAAATTACTAAGAGGTGAATGACTCGTAAATAGTTTTAGTACGTTTCACTCAGTTACAGCATTTTATATGCCAGTCTTAATTAATTGGCTTGTGTTGTTCAGAAAGAGCACCATATTAATAAAGCACCTGGGTGATGCAGACTGTGAATTATTTTTATTAAGGAATCCCTCTATATTTAATCCTGTACTATTTAATTTATGTTAGGTATGCTTGAAAACTGTCAGTACAGATAAAGCCACCCCTTTCACCTTCTCACATAATAGACTGCAAGCAAAACAGAAGATGATCTCTGAAGGATAACAAAATGATGCTGCGAGTAACCATAGCAATTATTGCTGCAATGTGAAAAGAAATGACAAATCAAGAGTCACAGCATGTAAATAGGCAAACTGGTCATATCCATCAGAGTCAATTTATCCTCTCTATTGTTCACCATTATCAATGCAATTATAGTGAAAACCTCATTTTAGAGAATAACAATAGAAACTATGTACAACATGACTCAGTCTTGTAGCTGACTGAATATCTAGATTTAATTTATTTGATACTGCAAATCCTTTAAAACGAGCAGTCAGGGCACCGAATAGTTTTATTCTGTTATAAGCAGTTCTGACATTTTCTTTTCCAACCATGGTAGCAGAAAAATGCTTCTGCAGAAAAGATAGAGCTAGTCATAGCGTCACATTAAAAGGAGTCTGCCGGTTTTGAGCCCTCAAAAGTGCCTATTGGAGAACACTATGAACTCCAGATCCCTGTATAAGGGTTAAAGGGTGAAGACCACTTAAACAACGTGATTAAGAGTGACCTAAAGCCAGAAGGGTTGGTTCACAACTCACTGATTGTTATAGTTTACTCTGTCCATGCACTCTGCTGGCAATCTCAAGCTGAAGTCTCCAAGGATCTTGAACATCAGAGTGGTTGCCAGGGGCAGGTGCTGCAATTTATGAACACCATTTCTGCCCCCCTGGACACTATCACTACTCTTGCGCCTGTCATGCCACATCCACCTGTCAGCGTGCTTCAAGTACACCCCTCCGCTACCCCCACGATTTGACAGAAATTTCAAGGAACATCATGGCTCCTTAGTCAAGGTCTCATTCATTTTGCTCTACATGGACATCAGTTTCCCATTGATCAGGCTAAAGTGACCTTCATATGCTCTGGGAACATAGTGGACCAGAGACTTCTCACCTGCAAACTTTACTTGTCACATTCCACATGATATTTTTAAAGCCAGGGCAAACTTCGTCTACAGAATCTGCCCTCCTCTCTCTGTGCCAGTGCATATTGTGGGACAATATGCATCCAATTTTGCAGTCTATCTGGTTGTATAAATATAAGTTGGACAGCAGGGCATACCTACAACTCTGGTTGCCCTGATATCTTTAGACACCCAAAATGACCTATGTTTTAAAGTGTGTTCCAGAGAAGCTGCTTGTTAGAACTCCCAAGACTGGCACCTTCATTCCAGTGGCCTCTTCAGTATCATGTTCTGAAGAGTTAATGCAAGTGGAGCATGTGAAGCTCTCAGACCAGAATCAACAATCTAGACATATGGACAATCTGTGTATGTATGGTGGGGGCAAGACACATTTGTGTGTAACTGTCCTATGAAACCAGGAAACCCCAGCACCTAGGTTTGGTAGGAGAGATGACCGTAGGTGGAACTGACCAACCTCCAAAATTCTCAATTCCTACCCACCTTGCAGTATATTTTCTGACTGCATCGCTTAGTGCTCCATATAGTGTCAGACTGAGGGGTACAATTTAGTTCAGGATTCTAATGGTTTCTCTGAACTTTGTTGAAGGTCAAGTTGGATTTTACCTCAGCCTGATGTGCCCTTTACAAGGGGCAAGTGGAATGAACTTACCAGACCCTGGAGAACTATTTCCATCATTTCATCTCTTCACAACATTATGACTGGGGATCTTTACTTCCCGGGGTGGAGTTTCTTAGAATAATCATCCCACTCTCTCCACTACATCTTTGTGTGCCACTATCTCTATCTGCTGACAAAAGTAATAATATATAAAAATTCTATGAAAATGAATAAATGAAAGTCAGACATTGCTTTTCAACCATGCTTCAACAGAATTTTTAAAAAAGAAAACTCATGAAACAGGCCTGGACAGAAATGATGGTTCCCTTAACTTAATATTTTGTTGCACAACCTTTTCAGGCAATCACTGCAATCAAACGATTCCTGTAACTGTCAATAAGATTTCTGCACCTCTCAACAGGTATTTTGGCCACTCCTCATGAGCAAACTGCTCCAGTTGTCTCGAGTTTGAAGGGTGCCTTTTCCAGACGGCATGTTTCAGCTCCTTCCAAAGATGCTCAATAGGATTTAGGTCAGGGCTCATAGAAGGCCACTTCAGAATAGTCGAATGTTTTCCTCTTAGCCATTCTTGGGTGTTTTAGCTGTGTGTTCTGGGTCATTATCCTGTTGCAAGACCCATGACCTGCGACTGAGACCAAGCTTTCTGACACTGGGCAGCACATTTCTCTCTAGAATCCCTTGATAGTCTTGAGATTTAATTGTACCCTGCACAGATTCAAGACACCATGTGCCAGATGCAGCAAAGCAGCCCCAAAACATAACAGAGCCACCTCCATGTTTCACAGTAGGGACAGTGTTCTTTTCAAGATATGCTTCATTTTTCCGTCTGTGAACATAGAGCTGATGTGCCTTGCCAAAAATTTCGATTTTTGTCTCATCTGTCCATAGGACATTCTCCCAGAAGCTTTGTAGCTTGTCAACATGTAGTTTGGCAAATTCATGTTTTGTCAGATTGAAGTTATTTCTGTGACCATTATGGGTTTTTCTTTGATTAAACGAGGGTTACCTACAATTTTGTCCACGTCTGTACCTGCTGCCAATTCTACATATGGGGAATTTCTACACATATGGCAACAAACCAAGGCTGCAGCACTTCACACTGTTGCCTCTATGAAAAGGTGTGTGGAGATGGTTATCATCCAAAAATACACATCTGAGAGTTCTATCTTACAAGTTTGCCCATCAGTTCCTATGACCAGTTTGAAATTTAGAGATGAATCAATTTATTATATACTACATATACTTCCTACCCTTCTAAATTTCAAATTCTGGTCCTGAACAGATTTTCCAGAACCCCTACTGCAACTTCTGTTTCTGCTCCAGTTGATAAGGTATTCCAACAAGGTGGGTAGGAGAACATTTTTTTGATGGACAGGAAAGGTAACTGGATAGGTATATAGCTGGGATGTTTTAGGAATTCCTGCTTTTGCAGGGGGTTGGACTCGATGGCCCTTGAGGTCCCTTCCAACTCAAACAAACAAACAAGGTTTTGGTCCTGAAGAAGAGCCGTTAGGTCCCCAGCACTCTATAACTGGGGGCTGCTGTAGACCCTCCAGCCAAAGACCAAAAAACAGCTATAGGGGTCACAGCAATTGCCCTTGTGACTGGACCTCCAAGCCAGGGGGCCTCACCACACTACGGTCTCCAGGTCTACGGAATTTCATACTTAGCTCTTCTTCTTGCAAGATGCAGTGCCCGACTTCTTATACGGCGCTGGGCTGTGCACCTCTTTTAATGTTTGTCCTGCCACACTGCTTCCTGCTCAATGGTCCTGCTAGCAGTACCATAGAGCAGGTAACAGGGTAGCCAGGAGGACAATAGAAAAGGTGCACAGCTGGGTGCGCATCAGAACAAGTTGGTCACCACATTTTGCAAGAAGAAGCGGTAAGTATGTAATTTGATGTGGGGTAGGAAGAGTTATTTCCTGTGGGGGTCACCAATATCTATGTGGGGAAGACTATTACCTGAGGGAGGGGGATAATTAAGGCACTGTCATCTATAGGGGGAACTTTCTTGAGGGGGAGGGGAATAATTACGACACTATTACTTATGGGGGGGACTATTACCTGTAGGGTTGGATAATTAGGACACAATTACCTATGTGTATGAGGTGGCACTAGTACCTATAGGGGGACTATTACCTCTACCGTAGAATAATTAGGTCACTATTACCTATAGTAATACCTTATAGTTGCCTTCAACGGGCTATAAATGTAATTACTCCTAACTGTATTGCTACATTTATACAGTTGCAGAATTCCTAACGGCCCTTTGAAGACAACCATAAGGCTGATGTGGCCTTTGACAAAAATGAGTACTGTATGGGGAATGACAGCCATGGAGCACTACAGGTATGTGCAAGATTATAGTGAGGGAGCTGTGACGCAGACATAGCACACAGGGCTGCCAGGAGAAATTTTGAGCAATCCCCCCCCACAGTATAATGCTCCACATGCTATATAATCCTCCACAGTATAAAATGCTCCCCTGAGACCACCCCACATGATACATAATGTTCCACAGTGGCCCTACACAATATAAAATGCTCCCCTGAGCCACTCATAGTGGCCCCACATGGTATAATGCTCCACACAGTATAATATACTCTCCAGAGCCCCAATAGTATAATGCTCCCGAGAGCCCCCACTCAGTATAATACCCATTATTGGCCCTACACAGTATAATATGCTCCACAGCAGCCCCACACAGTATGCAAGGCTCCCCACAGTGCCACCCCAGTATAATGCTCCACAGTGGCCCCATGCAGTATAATATGCTCCCCACAGTGGCCTTTCATAGTATAATATGATTTCCAGAGCCCGCCCCACCACAGTATTATGCATTACAGTGGACCCCACACAGTATAATAGGTTTCCCACAGTGCAGAAGAATAAATCTCACAGTATTTTAGGCCCCCCAGTATAAAACTCCACAATGGCCCCACACCATATAATATGCTACCCAGAGGCCCCCCAGTATAATATGCTCCCCACAGTGGCCCCACACAGTATAATATGCTCCACAGTGGCCAAACATAGTATAATATGCTACCCAGAGGACCCCCTAGAATAACACTCCACAGTGCCCCCCCAGTATAATGCTCCACAGTGGTCCCACACAATATAATATGCTACCCAGAGCCCCCCCAGTATAATATGCTCCCCACAGTGGCTTCATACAGTATACTATGCTCCACAGTGCCCCACACAATCACACAATATAATATGCTACCCAGTGTCACCACACAATATAATATGCTACACAGAGGCCCCCCCAGTATAATGCTCCACAGTGGCCCCACACAATATAATATGCTACCCTGAGGCCCCCCAGTATAATATACTCCCCACAGTGGCCCCACACAGTATAATATGCTCCACAGTGTCCCCACACCGTATAATATTCTCCCCAGAGGGTTCCCCTAGTATAATGCTCTACAGTGCCCGCCCCCCCCCCCAGTATAATGTGAAGGGATTGGCAGAGAGGCTGATTAAAACGGGGGAGACTTGGATTAAGCAAGTGGCATAGTTTAGGGTGGAGTGGAGGTGGGAGAGAGTATTTGCTGGGAGGCCATTGAGAAAGGTGTTACAGTAGTCTAAGTGGCAGATTATGAGGGCGTGGACTAGCATTTGTATAGTTTCAGGCGTGAGGAAGGAGCGTATTCCTTGAATGTTCTTGAGCTAGAGGCGGCAGGAGGTGTTGAGGGCTTGGATGTGAGATTTGAAGGATAGGGCAGAATCAAAGGTGCAAGTTGAGGCTCTATCTGATGGTATCAATTTTGTTTTTGAAATATAGCAAAGCCTCCAGCGGAGATAAATAATGTAAGAGAGGGCATCGGGGAACGGAGAAGGGAATTAAAAGTATTAAATAACTGTTTGGGGTTGTGGGATAGGGAAGATATAAGTGTGGTGAAATAGACCTGTTTTGCAGAGGTGAATGCATCGTTGAAGTTGAGAACTGCCTGTTTGTAACTAATGAAGTCTTCCTTGGAGTGGCTTTTCTTCCAGAAACGTTCTGCAACCCTTGAAGCATGTCTCAGTTTTTTTTTGTCATTACCATATGCTACACTAGGGTTGCCTATTGGTCGGTCGGGCCTTGGCGTGTGTGATGGGTGCCACTGAGTTGAGTGCTGAAGTAATGGTGGTGTTGTAGAGAGCAGTGGCAGAATCCATGTCCTGCAGTAAGGATATGCCAGAAAGTGTTAGAAGAGGGTCAGAGTGTGTGGATGTCAAGGTGGTTAAGGTTCCGTAGGGGGGAGGCGGTGTTTGTTAGTTTCTGGATTGGGGGGTCTGTTAAAGATGAAAGAGATTGCAAGTAAGTTATGGTCTGAAAGTGTTGTGGGAGAGTTAGAGAGGTTGGATAGGGAAGGCAGGTAAAGATCAAGTGTGTGCCCGCCTATGTGAGGTGCAGAATAGGACCACTGTGAGAGCCCAAATCAGGTGAAGAGAGATATGAGTTTGGAAGCAGAAGGATGGTTTGAGTCAATGGGATGTTTAAATTACCCATGATGATAGTGGGGATATCAGTTGAATGAAACTACGTGAGCCAGGTGGTGGAGATGAAGGTGGTGGTAGATCCTGGTGGTTGGAATATGACAGCCACTTGGAAGTTGGAGGGTGAGGAGATACTGACAGACAGTGGCGTAACTAGGAATGGCTGGGCCCCAAGGTGAACATTTGACACAAACCGCATTCCTGCATACACTATTATGCCCCATAATGGCCCCTGCACACACTATTATGCCCCATAGTGGCTCCTACACACAGTATTATGCCCCATAGTGACCCCTGCACACAGTATTATGCCCCATAGTGGCCCTTGCACACAGTATTATGTCCCATAGTGGCCCCTGCACACAGTATTATGCCCCATAGTGGCCCCTTCACATAGTATTATGCCCCATTGTGGACCACCCATGAACAATTATTATACTCTAATAATCGGAGACCCAGGGGAGGATACAAACATAAAAAAAAAAATGTTACTTACCTCTCCCTGACTCTGATACTTTCAGCCCTGTTCAATGTTGGACCAGACGTCACGTGAGCCAGTCTGGTGTCGTGACACATAATGACGTCACCAAACAGGCCCGAAGCCTGCCGGAGCGCAGGAGTGGTAAGTAACATTGTCTTTTATGTTCCCTCACCTCCCCTGGGCCTCCAATCATTATACTCTGGGGTCTGAAAAGACCCCAGAATATAATGATAGCAGTGTTTGTGGGGTTCGCGGCCTTACTTACCGATCCCCGCTCCTGCTCACAGCCACCTCCACTTCCGCAGAATGGGAATAATGCACTTCAAAAGAGGGGAGGGTGAGAACAGATAGCAGTTGGATTGGGGTAAACACCAGATTTGTAGTTGGGGCTAGAAATGTGTGAAAACTGGAGACAGACATAAGAGTGAGGGTGTCAGCCATGTTTCTGTGATACCAAGAAAAAGTTTGTGAGAAAGGAAGAGAGCGTGTGTGTCATCTAGTTACATATGGAAAGAGCATTGCATAATGCACTGGAGAGGGGGGGGCGAGGGTCAGGAGCAAGGAAGATTGATTTAAGGTGTAAGGGTACGTTCACTCGGAGGAATTTGCCGCGGATTTAGAAGCAGATTCCCCTGCCCGAAATCTGCCTGCCTGACTCCCTGCTAATTAGGCTCATTCATCTGGAAAGCCATCGTGGCTAAACCGTGGTCGAATATAGCGTCGGACAATGAGAAGGAATTCTTCATTTTTCAACGTGTGAACATACCCTAAAGGCATAGTAATAGTAGTAATGGAAAGAAGAGGGGGACAGACTCAAACTTAAAGTACACTCCCTCAGCCTGAGAAACAAATGCAAAAGTGTGTGGCACACACAAAAACCAGCAGGCCTCCCTGTTGTCTGCGTAGTGGTATGGAGCACACTGGCTGACCCATGTAAATCATGTGCATCTGTCCACCTGTCCCACTCACTAGTTTTTAAACAGAGCTTTAGCTAGGTGTTCCTTTACCTAGGGCAAAGGTTCAGTTCAGTACCCTAACTCCGAATAAATAAAAGTGGCTAATTGGTGCCCCCGAGAGTCAGCACCTGAGCCACATGCCCTTAATTGCCCCTTCATAGCTATACCCCTTCTTTAGGTTGTGTTTACATTTTCAGGTTTTCAAATGCAGTTTTTGAAGCCAAAAAAAAGTGGATTGAAAAAAAAAAAAGAGAAGTATCACCTGGCCTATATACTTTCACTCACTTTACAATCCACAACTAGTTTCGATTTCAAAAACTGCTTCTGAAAAACTGAACATGTAAACACACCCTTACTGAGGCCAGTGATTTTCTGCAGCAGTCACATGATTAAATGGTGATGTCATCGCCGCAACCAAGTAAACAAAGCCTGGAGGGAAGGGGCACAGCAGCAGAACTGGAACAGTGAGTTTGTAGCAAGTAAGACTGCTTTATATCACAGTATTAGTTTATGCATCTGCTGGAAACTTTCCTAGTTTTTTCCTACTCTTTTAAATACCATGGATTGAAAGCAACTTAAGCAATGCATCTATAATTTTATACCATGTCGCTGCCCTATTTTTTTTTATCTGAGCAGACCCCTTTAAACTTTGTACCACTCTGTGTGCAGTTGTGTAAGGGTACGTTCACATCTGCGCCGGAGTCTCTACATTGGATACTCCATTACAGAGTCTGCTGAAAATCAGCCGAGGAAATGCCCTGCACAGAGGACTTTTTCCTCCGCTGCTTTCAGTTTAAAAACTACAATGGTGTCCGCTGGGCTCTGTGTGTAACCGCTGTTTTAGCGGTCTGCCTCTCTGTTGTGTGCGTCCCCTATGGGCCCAAACAATGGAGAGCCAGCACTATTGTAGTGTGAATCGCAGATTCCGTCTAAAATCGGTGGAGAGAAAAGTCCTGATTGGAGGACTTTCCTCTCCACCGTCTTCAATATAAAATTGGCGGAAACTCGACAGACCCCATTGTTATCTATGAGGTCCGCAGGTAACCAGTTTTTTAGTGCACAGACTCTCTTTGTTTCTGGTCCCCTGCAGACACAAATGACGGAGAGCCGAATGCTAGTGTGAAGAGATTTGCACCCGTTCTGTGTTTTTGACCTGCTCCTAGTTTTGGCTTGCAATCAGCGCTACAAAAACCTATCATGTGAATTAGACCTTAATCTGGTCTGTGACTGTATTGTAAAAAGGGACCACTGTGATAACGCCACCCTACACTTGTCTCTAGGGAGATTGTCCAGGACCTAGCAGAGTTGGATACTGATGATATATTCATCAGTATCAAATAGGGTTGGGGTCTGATACCCAGACTTTACACTGATCAGCTATTTCGCTTGCCGGAAACCGCATACCAGGTATGTGGCTGGAACCAACTCTGCTCCTATTTAAGTGAATGGAAGAAGAGATGCAATTCCTGGCACCACTACTACCAGTGTAGTGCAGCATCCTAGTGGGCACTGCTAAAATGTTTTGAGGTATGTCTGTGACAATTTGTACATAGTTATTGTTGATGTATGCTTCCAAATGTATCTGTTCTCCCTTGTTAGGGTTGTCCCACTGGGGATGGAGGAAAGTGATGGTCCATTCCAACCCACAGTTGGCTGGGATAAGAGGTGGAGACTTTGTTACTAAGACTAGTTTTCATTTAGCAGCCTAGCTGAGCAGATGTGCCTAGAGAACTGCCGAGGAGAAGGGACAAAGACGGCCCAGCCCTAAGACAGGGAAGAAGTATATGCTGTCAGTCTTGAGAGATGACTGGAGAACTACAAATTATATTGTAGAGCAGAATCTGAGGTTTGTCAGAGCCCCAGACTATAGGCCTGCTTCTCACAGAATAAGCAGGGTCGTCCTAAGTATACAGTAGCTGCGTACCGCTCTATAGAGAAACATTAGAAGTGGAAATGTAGATATCTGGCACTAGATATATAAAATGGGCATCCCTGGCTGAGGACTGTTACCTGGCCCGTCCTCATCCTACAGATGAATTCCCATCGCATCACTGCACTTGTCTGGAAGCTGTTTGGTTGCTGTTGCACCTTGTTCAGTAAAGTTCACACTGTTGTTCACCTGCAACCACTGTCTTCTGAGTCAATTACTGCTCCTACCATCATGAGCCCTTCTGACCATCATCATTTGGCTTATCATTTTGAAGACTTCCACCAACAGAAAGTGCCCTTGGAGAACTACCACCACAAGGTACCATGTAGGCCCCCTCAGCACTGCACCAACTCAGGAGTTGGGCTGCAGGAGACACTTGGGTGTATTGGCCATCACTGACAACTACTCCCATCCTCTGGATTGCATCCAACGGGTTGCTGCCTACAGAGCTCTTTACACTGTTTACAGCTTTCTGCATACACAATGTAGCTTTGGTGTCAGGAACTGCAGCTCTGCTCCCAGCCGTATTCTTGGTATACAGCTCATCAGCTCTGGGTCCGAGTTTTGGACCCTGACTAATTTCAAGCTGATGACCTATCTTGTGGATTGGTCATCAGTAACCAACTTTGCTAGGTCCAGGAAAACCCCTTCAAGCTTTCTCATTGTTTGTATATTCCCATTTCTCTATACACAGTGGGAGACTTTATTACACTAGGTTGACACTAGCGTTCCAGTCTCCATACGAGACTTCATCCCAAATTCTGCTTGAAATTGGTGGAGAGAAAGTCCTCCTTGTTTTCAGCAGAAACCCGGCAGACCCCATTATAGTCTATAGGGTCCACTGGTTTCCATGTGTGACCGCTTTTTAAGCGCATAGGGTTTCTGTCTTTCGGGTACCCAAGTGGATCCAAAAGACGGAAACCCAAATGCTAGTGTGAACCTAGTGTTAAACTGTCATTCTATACACCAGTCTTCATAAAGTCCTAGGCTGGCATGAGATGTGCCTGAATTATTCGGAAGCTCTGGCCCCTCCTAGTTCCAGATCGCCCATTGACTATATACATCTGGGCAGTCCATGCTTAGCCATGTAAGAGTGTATATATTCGTCCTTGCTCGGTTAAGCAGCTGCATTGAAATTGATGGATGTCGTCCTCGCCTTTCCAGGAGCCATTGCTGTGGCTCCACTTCCAGCCCCACGATCACATGACTACTAGGGGTTGGTGACCCAGATCAGTTCCATTGTATACTGTATGAGGTTGTATTGCTCCTGTAGCTAAGGACTAATGTATCAGTCCCAGTTAAAGGAGAAATCAGAAAAAAAGGAAAGTTTTACATAATGTGTAGTAAAAAAATAAAAATCACCACAACCATGGTCCAGGTTCTAGTCCCCACGACACAACAATACTTGTCACCTACATAAAAATTACCATAACGGAAAAGGAAAACTATTTACATTTTTTTTTTAGTGGAACTTTGTACTATTAAAAAAAAAAAAACATGAAAAATGTAAAAACAGACACATTCCCCCCATTTTTTAAAAAATATTTTCTCTCTACATTAACCCTTATGTAACGCAAACATTTTTCATTTTTGTGTTTTAGTTTTTTAGTCCCTGCATTCCAAACTCCATAACTTTCTCATTTTTCAGTTTATGTAGTCATATGCAGATTTTACACTGCAGATTTTAGGTGCAACTCATCTAGCTGCTACTTACAGAAGTATTCTGATGACTCTGCAATAGTAGGTCTCATCACAGACGAAGATGACGGAGTACAGAGAACTGAACCAGGATTTTGTGGATTGGTGCCAGCGGAACCACTTTAGGATTAATGCTGGGAAAACCAAGGAGATGGTGGCGGACTTTCGTAAGCGCAGATACCTTCCAAAACCAGTGGACATCCAGGGGACGGGCATTGAGTTAGTCAACACCTATAAGTACCTGGGTGTGCTCCTCAATAATAAGCTGGACTGGGCAGATCACTTGGATGCACTGTACAGGAAGGGTCACAGCAGGCTCTACTTGCTTAGAAGCCTGAGAGCCTTTGGAGTCCAGGGGGCACTTCTTAGGGCCTTTTTCAACTCTGTAGTGGCATCAGCCATCTTCTTCGGAGTGGCCTGCTGGGGGAGTAGCATATCAACCAGGGACAGAAATAAACTTGACAAGCTGATTAGAAGGGCCAGCTCTGTCCTGGGGAGTCCCCTGGACCCAGTGCAGGTGGTGGGTGACAGAAGGATACTGTCCGTGGTGAGCTCCATGCGGGAGAATAACTCCCATACCATGCATGAGTCCATGATAGCACTGGGCAGTACTGTCAGTGACCGACTACTTCATCATAAGTGTGAGAAGGGGCGCTGCGGTTAGGCTGTACAACCAACACCGACCTAAGCGGAGATAACTCCATAGATAGAACTGAAAGATCTTTAAGTTGTGATATCCCTTCTACTACTTTTTTACCTGTACCTCTCTATCTGTACCTACTGTCACTGTAATGCCTCTACCTTGGAGCTTTTGTATATATTGTGTTTGTATTATCTATGCTGCTGTAACACACTGAATTTCCCCATGGTGAGACTATTAAAGGAATTATCTTATCTTATCTTATGATGGCTTGATTTTTGAGTGACAAGTTGTACTTCAAAATGGTACCATTTATTATTCTGTAAAATATACTGGGAAGCAGGAAAAAAATGCAGAATTAGGTGGAATTGAAAAAAAAATGCAGTACCAACATTATGGATTTTGTTTTTACGCATTCCACTGTGAGGTAACAATGCTATGTTAGCTTTATTTTCTGGGTCGGTACGTTCACGGTGATAACAAATTTAAATAGTTTTTTTTTTCATGTTTTAGTAAAACGCCAATTCAGCCATTTTGATTTTTTTTTTCCTGCTACGGCGTTTACCGTATGGGACAAATGTTTTTTTATTTTAATAGTTTCGGCATTTTCGGACTTCGGGATGTCTAATGTGTTTATGTTTACTTTTATTTATTTATATGTGATCTAGGGAAAGGGGGTGATTTAAGCTTTTAGGTTTTTTTTAAACTTTATTTTTAGTCCCCTGGGACATGCAAAATGCCCTTGTGCAGAAGGCCTTACTAATAGACAGCGTAAACTTACACTAGGTTCACATGAGCATTGTGGTCTCTGTCATTGGGCTCCCCCAGCTGTCCCAAAAGACGGAGAGCCGGACCACTAAAACAGCAGTTACACACAGACAACTGCGGACCCCTGCATGCACAACTTTATCTTCATTTACAAAAGTAAACAAACATCATGGAAGATAGCTTCTGTCATGTTGTTTACATTAGTGTCAATGGAAACGGACACAGAATCAGTCTGTGACCGTTCTCTGTGACAGCTAATGTCCGTTGATGTCATCCTATGACAGAAGACAGAAATGGACATTAGTAACGGTAGTGTGAACTCCCCCTAACAGTTCAAATAATTTTAGCCAAAACTAGATTTAGTTTAGGCACATTGTGCCACAGATGCACCACATTTATGCCAGTGTCTTTTAAAAACCACAATAATAAATTTGAGCCATTATGTTAAAAAAGCCATAAAAATAGTGGTACTTTGTCCTGTAAAATGATGCACTTAGATGAAAACTTGATAAAACCTATTGCAAAGGATCAGTGGGGTCGATCCATATCCATATACATCGGGTAACGGCATAGCTCCCAACCATTCTGCATCCAGCGGGACAGTCCCGATTTTACACTGCTGTCCCGCTATGCCCCTGTGTTTTGCTCGTTAACAAACTTTGCCCCGATCCACTGGCTCTTATCTCAGGTCCTCTCTGCTGATTCTCCTCCCCCACAGCTCACGTGTTGTGCTACACTTCCGCTGAGCTAGGAGAGGAGACTGAACTCATGTGACCTATGAGCCCGCCTCCCCTACAGCTCAGCGCAGAGCACAAGTACCTGGCAGCTAGTCTCCTGTAAGTACTAGTCACAACTCTTGTCTGTGTGAGGTGAATCACCAGGTGTGCAGTGTTAATGCTCCACAACCCTGTACACTGTGCACTACAGGGGAAGAAGGCAGAGAGGGTATTCTGTTTATTTGGAACTGCATGTTGGAGGGGGCTGAACTTTGGAAGAAATAGCAATGATGGTTACATGGGACTCCATGTTGTAGTGGGCTGAAGTGGGAGAGGGTGGTGCTTTTTTTTATGCATGGGACTGCATAAATTGGAATGGGCTGAATAAAGAGAGGGTGATGTCTACATTGGATTGCATGTTGAAGGTGGCTGAAGGGAGAGGGGGTAATGCTTTTTACATGGGACCAGGGCTGGTTTTACACAAAATGTGGCCCTGGGTAAAATTAAAAGTGGGACCCCAAATCCTGAAATACCAACACTGTCATATTTAGACATTTCAGAAGTCAGTGCTGCACTTCCAGCGGCAGTGATATAGTCTTAAAAGATTACGAAAGAAAATAAAAATTTGTAAACATACTTTAGTTGTGAAACTGCTGTGTGTGTAGCGCTATACTGGGGAGAATTATGACATATAACTGATGACAATTATTACCACTATACAGACAATTACAAAACAAAACACATCATATAAAGACCACTTATACCTCTACTCGACACGGTGATTACACTACCTCGACACGGTGACTACCTCCATAAGGTAGTTGTGCACTGCACATACTTCTTTCCTAACAAACATCAGATCAAGTAAAGGGGTTTTTCCAGCCCTAAAATGATTTTTTTATACTGATAACCTATCTACAGGACAGTTCATCAGTTTGTCAGTATGTAATCTGTCAGGGTTCGACACCCGAACCCCACACAGATCAACTGTACTAGCAACTTTCAGGTGACAGACCATACTTGTGGACAGGATGCCGCACCGATCCTATTCAAGCAATAGTAGTTGTGCTGCAATTACCCAGAACCACCACTATACAGTGGATGGGGCTGCTGTGCTCCTCCTATTACTTGAATAGTAGCGGTACTGCATTCTGTCCACTAGCAGCTTTCAGTATATGGAGGCCGCTAGAACAATCAGACCCGACAAATCACATACTGATGTCCTTTCCTGTGGATAGGTCATCAGTATCAAAAATCAGTTTGTGGCTGGAAAACGCCTTTAAAATAGTGATTTAATAATACCCTTTTCTGCCCCCTGTAATAACA
Organism: Leptodactylus fallax; assembly: GCA_947044405.1. NCBI lineage: Eukaryota > Metazoa > Chordata > Amphibia > Anura > Leptodactylidae > Leptodactylus > Leptodactylus fallax. Next base: position 341,082 of record CAMRHE010000134.1, on the reverse strand, counting down.
AGCCACTTTTTGCCCATATGCAATAGAAATGACCACCTTTGTATCGCCTCATGAGTTATTATAGTCCCCCCTTATAAATCAATCCCCCTTACTAATAATAGTTACCTCCATATAAATAATACCCCCCCCCCTTATCAGTAATAGTTTCCCCTTATAAGTACGAGTTCCTTCTTATAAATAGCCCCAGTCTCATAAATAATAGTCGCTCCTTATTAACGATAGCTCCCCCGCTGGCCTTATTATTCATAGTTCCCCCATATAAATAGCCCCCCTTATATATAATAGTTCCCTCAACCTTATCATTAATAACCCCCCCCTTATAAATAATAGTACCCCAAGCCTTCTTAATAATAGTCCCTTTTATATATACCCCACTTATTGATAGTTTTCCCCCCGCCTTTTTATTAAAAGTTACCTTTTATAAGTAATAGTTCTTCCAGCCTTACTAATATAAGGCCCTCTTATTATTAATAATCTCCCACTGGTCTTATTAATAATAGTTCCTCCAAATATATATATATATAGCCCCCCTTATTAATAGTAGCTCCCCAACTGGCCTTATTATTAATAGTTCCTCCTTAAAAATTCCCCCCCTATATGGAATCCAAAGCAGGGTCCGTCACAGGGGCGTGATGCAATGACGTCATCGTGCCCTGTCCCATCTTAGTACATAGTCCTCTATATCATAGCAGGGACTTTATAGCTCCCTGCTCTAGCATAGCACGCCGATACACTTGTTATTAAGGCTGCACTGATCCGGGTCACCAGATGTTGCGGATCCCCGGGCACCTTTGGAGACGGGGGGCCGCTGGGCATTTGACTAGTTTGCCCCCCCCCCCCAACACTGGCCCTGCATGGGACTGCATGTTGGGTGGAGCTGAAGCAGGGAGAGAGGATAAGGCTGTCTACATGAGACTGCACATAACTGTGGGGGCATATGAGCGGGACATTAAACTGTGGGTGCACCAGAAGAGAGACTTTGTACTGTGGGGTCAGTTTGAAGAAAACATTATAATGTGGGAGCATATAATATTAGGGTGACTGTAAGAGAATTATACTGTGTGGGGAGCACAAAGAGAAATGGATGGGAATGGGCGGAGAAAAATTTAGAAGTGTGTGGAGCTAAATTTAATGCAGCGCGCATAGAGCGCTGGACATTTTGTTCCTCTTTCTGTTCTTTAAAAATTGGGAGGTACGGGTAACAGAAAGGGACAACTTAATAAACAGTACAGATGTGAACATACCCTAGTGGTCTAGGGGATTTAGGACAGGGCAAGCCTAATAAGGAACCTATAATTGGGTTTTAAGGCTGTAAATACCGACAGCCTATAAAGACAGCCTCTTCGTGTACATGTAGTTTCCATGTAATTTCTATTGCAATGCTAGGAAATAAAAGAATAACCTGAAAAATAGGCGCGATTTATAAAAGGCGTAATAGGCCGGTGTCCGGCTCATAAGTGAGCTGTGATTGGGGTCTGATCACAGCCTTTGTACAGCCAGCAGGTGGCGCTACTACTGTACGTTTCTACAGCTCTATGATCAGTAGTAGAGGCACGTGACTGCCGGCTAGGACGGAGATACTACTGTACAGTAGTGCTTTGTGGTGATCGGTACACGGATGATCCAGCGGGTGAGTAGATGAGGTGGAGCGGGATGTGAAGGTTCTGAGGCTGTTAGTTTGGTGACTGGTCATGCTGGCTTTTGCAGTTCATAGATACTAAGAACCCCAGCTTTACACGGCGGTGGGAATCATTCAGGGACAGCGAGTATGTATGGTGACTGCACGTCCATAATGAGCGCTATGTATGTAATGTCTCCTCCACAGCATGGACAGCGCGACCACGTGTTTCTGCTCAGAGTCTGACTTTTGCTCAGATTGTGGCTCGGTGCTGCCCCCTCCTGGCATCCACGATACTGTTACCTGCCTCTCCTGCGGTCATCGTACACAAGTGACAGGCAAGTATACTAGTATAGCTTTCCTCCACTATAGCATCTCCTTACATTCATCTCTTTTACGTGAGTCACGTGATAGGAAAAAATAAAATTCAGAAATGGCACAAGAATTGCTTCAGGGGATACCATTGCCCATAGGTGTAGCTTATCAGTATCAAATTCCTTCAGATCCTGGACAACCCCTTTAAATTCCAGGCAGGATATGGCATAATAAAAAACTGAGCAATTCAAGGCTCTCGCTATGTTCACATCTGTGCCACAGTATTCCTTGTTTTGGCCTGTGGACACGTAGACGGCTAAAACAAAGAATACAAATGGTGCCCTACAGCCCCATTGACTATAATGGGATCTGTTGTTTTAAATTGAAACGACCGGGCAAAAAAGATGGATTTGCAGCACTTTTTTGTCCGGCGATTTTCTGTGGTCACTGCGATGGATACTCTGGCACAGATGTGAATCCAGCCTTAATTTGGCACATACCAAGCAGTCTTCTCCGTATAGGCATGTTACACTATGTGTAAAAGCTGCTTCTGTGGTTTTTTTTTTTTCATCTAAAGGCAAGAGTGGCTTTAAAAGGAATGGGAACTTTAAAGGAAGCACTTATATTACTCCTTTCTGCTCATCTCAATCCTGGCTTTGGCGCAAAAGGAAAAAAAAACACAATGAAATTTGCAAAAATAAATAAAAAGTACCGTATTTTTCGGACTATAAGACACACCGGACCAGAAGAGGCACCTAGGTTTTAGGGGAGGAAAATAAGGAAAAAAAATTTGTAGCAAAAAATGTTGTAAAATATTTAAAATCATAAATAACATATGGGAGTTGTAGTTTTTCAACAGCTGCAAGGGCACATTGACAGGTGGCCCTGCAGCTGTACGGGGATGCAAAGAGCATCTTTTTTTGCGGGGCCAGGTGTACTTTTTAGTTGTACCATTTTGGGGAACGTCTATTGCATTGATCACTTTTTATTCAAATCAGAGGCGAAAAACGGCAGTTCGGCATTTTTTGATTTTTTTTTTTTTCCCCCGCTACGGCGTTCACCCTACGGGAAACATATTTTTATAAGTTTGTAGACCGGGTGTTTTTGGACACAGGGATACCTAATGTGTATGTGTTTCACTGTAATGTTTTACTTTTATATATATTCTAGGAAAGGGGGTTATTTAGAACTTTTAGTTTTTATGTTTTTTTTTTTTTAACTTTTTTTTTGTAACTATTTTATTAGCCCCCCCCAGGGGGCTTGAACCAGCAATCATTTGATTGCAAGTCCCATAGACTGCAATACAACTGTATTGTAGTCTATGGGAGATTCTGTACATTACTACTGAGGCTGGTAGAGTAGAGTAGAAAAATAATATATTATTATTTTATTTTTCTACTCTACGGGTACCTTTTCTGTGAGGATATATAATAGTTGAGGTGTCCCTCTCACCATTTGTGACTGAGCAGGACAGCTCCCGTAATCTTGCCGTGCAGGAGCTGGCCTGCAATAAGAAAGAAACCCACCGGGCCCCGGGGCAGTTTTAATACTTTGGGGGCGCTTACAGAGTGGACTCTGATCACGGGCATTAGCTCCGGGCCTCCATTGTACATTACAGCAGTGACCCGGTAGCTATGGCGGCTGCTCAGCAGCAGAACGGCCGCTATCATCTTTAAAGCATCGGCATCTGCCATAATAACACGGCGTATGTCGGGATGGGTTCGCACTGATGGCACATCCTCTCCTCCAAGCTCAGGGCCCGCACATCGTCCCACTCCTGCCGCTGCGACCCCCCCCCCCCACATTCGGACTATAAGAGGGGACCCCTTATTTTCCTCCCAAATTTGCTTCTTATAGTCTGAAAAATATAGTACCTTTTCTGCATCATGTGGCCTCAGCCTCAAAGAGGACCTTTCACTACCACCAACTCCAGCTCTTTGCATCCTTCAGTAGGTGTACCTCAATTGATTCCTGAGCAGCTGGAATTTTTTTTTTTTTCTCTAGGCCCTTCCGAAGTAATCATTTTTGTTACTTTCAGCATATTTATGATCTTTACTGTCAGGTAGGTGGTCTCTATCTTTCTGCTCCAGCCCAGCACCACCTACCTGAAGACAGAGAGTATAACTGTGGTGAAAGTAACAGAAATGATTGCTTGGAATTTTTTCTGTAGCCCCCCCCCCCATTCTCAGCTGTTCAGAAATCAATGAAGCAGCATCTATATAAGGATGAAATGAGTTGAAGTTTGTGGAGGTGGTGAAAGGTTCTATTCAACACCTTAGCCATACTATTACGTCACACTGAGTGTATAGTTAACTCTCAGCTACATAATAGTATGGTGCCCTCAGATGCTGAGATCAGTAGCTGAACACCTGGCATCAAACACCAGGTGATGTGATCTGAACCAGCAGCTGGTTCCTTTCTACCTCTTTTTGGTATTACGCTTATATGGGGGTTGGCGTCACTGTTATAATGATGGAGTCTGCTGGGCCCCACATACACGTAATACCATTGAATATGGAGGGAGGAGGAGAACATGCACAGTAGCCAAACATTCACCACCTAAAAGCCTTAGGCAGGAAATAAGTAAAATATAGTTTTCCAACACTTCTCAGTGTTGGCTAAGGTAAGCCCTTAAGCAAACAGTCGGATTTCTACATATGTACTGGCATTTAAATGTTTTTCTGAAATTTAACCAGAAATTAGACAACCCCTTTAAATGTGCCTTTTTTGGTCACTGTGTTTTTATGTGTGGCACGTGTACTCTCCATCTGTTTTAGAATTCCTGGGGAAATACGTTCAGAGGTCGGTGGTATTTAATAAGCTTGACACCATAGCTTTGTCAAATGAAAGTGATGAAACTGGAGCTTTAAAAGGACCCCTGGTAAGATACTGGATGATCTATAGAGATTTGAAAATCTGTGTAAAATATATAGAGCCAGATTTCAAACATATTACATAATGGAGTCTGATTCACAAGTCTGTAGCTTTTTCAGAAATGTTTTTGAAGAAAGGGTCCAGGAAATGTCTTGTAGTGTCATTTTTATATATATAATTTATTTAACAAGATGTGGGGAAGTTGTCGAGAAAATTAGAAACTCTATCTGTAGGAACTGTCATAAAATATTTCAAACGTACTTATTCTCTACTACTCTGGTTCTTCTTGCCAATTTTTGTTATTTTTGGCTGTAGTGTTGATGTGAGATATACAAGCACATCATCTCTGCAGCTAAATTAATAAGAACATGGCGGGGGATATAATAGGTAAGTATAGGTGGCAATAGCAGCTAAACATTGTTTTGTGTGTGGGCAGATGGTCAGTTTTTCCATTCGTGTGAGACCCTCAATGTGAGTTTCATAGGAATATATAGAAACTGATCTCCTGTCCATACATAAGAGAATTTGTAAGGGAGTGCATAACTCACAAATACAGCCACTGGCAAGAAGACTACCTTATATCTTGTACCTTTCTAACAGGCCAGATATTTAAAAGGGAGTCTATCACTACCTCCAGCTACTTTAAACCGCTCCTATAGTGCTGTAGATGCTGTTAGCAGAGTAAAAACCATAACTTTCTTATGTTTTAGAGCCCCAGGAATGTGAAGAAAAAGCACTTTTATTCTTTATTAAAATGAGGATCTTGGAGCTCCTGTGCTCCAAGACCCTCATTTGAATAAAGAATAAAAGTGCTTTTTCTCCCCATCCCTGGAGCTCTGAAAATTAAGAAAGGTATGGTTTTTATTCTGCTAACAGCATCTACAGAACTATGGGAGCGGTTTAAAGTAACTGGGGGCAGTGATAGACTCCCTTTGAAAATGGCTCCATACATAACAGCTTTGTATTCTTGTCCCATGCCTATTGCTCATGGAAGCCACAGAATAAAATCTATCGTAATAAATTGGGCCTACTTGGAAAGGTTGCTTGAACAAATAGACCCACATGCACTCTGTGAGCTGCCGTATGGTGCCTTCATGGAGCACCAAATTCTATCCTATAGAAGAATACCTCTATAGAACAGCATGCGATAAAGCAGATAGGCAGATTTATTAAGTCCCTGTGCCAGTTTTATAGTGACTTTTTAAAGTCATGACAAAAGTTGTCACTAGTAGCATTTTTATGTGCTGTGTGCCATGCCATATTTATCATTGTTTACGCCAGTTCACTGGCTTATGAATAATTAGGCATGAAAACCACCAGTCTTGAGAAATATCACCCCCCACCAACTCCACTATGTGGATTTTTTTTTTTTATTGACTTTTTACAAAACTGTGAGGAAAGGCAAAAACATCTCAGGTGGGGAAGATTTATTCAAGTATAACTAAACTTTCAAACTTTTAATTTTCTTGCAGTATTTGAGTCATTAATACATTTTGTAATATACTTTATTAACAAATTTTGGCTCGTTTTTTTAAATTTTTTCCTGTTTTTCAGTTGAGAACTAGTCGCTGCTTTGCAGGCCATGTGATGTCATGTTCATCAGTCACATGGCTGGATCTCAGCTCAGGGCCATTCAAGTGAATTTGGCTGAGATGTGATACCAAACACAGTGACTACACAAATATATGGCACTGTGCTTGGTAAGTACTAAAGAGGCTACCGCACTCACGTGAATGTTGTAACCTCTTCACTCAGCTGATCGGTGGGGGTTCCGGATCTCAGACCCCTGACTATCTTTAATTGATGCTTAGGATATTAACAGATGCTAAGAACTTGAATTGGTGGAGGTGGTGAAAGGTCCTGTAACTGTTTTATCTGCATTGTGTGCAAGGGTGGTAGGGATTGAAAGGGGTTGGGCCAAAAAAAGCAACAAAATTTAGGCACTTTTCTTTTTTTGACTGAAACTAAGCCAACTAAATGGGTGGTGCACATTTAGACAAAACAGTGTAAATATGCATCAGTATCTTGAGCACAGAAATGTTTGCAAACCTTTTGTTTATCAGACTAAAAGCTCTGATATGTTTTGACAAAGTCAGCACATAGATTCTAGATTCTGGGTCTAAATAAGTATGTTTTATTCTGACAGTGAACAGATGTATTGGAAAATGCCTATCCTTTTATTATAGAAAAAAAAACTTTACTTACCTAAAACCATTTATAATACAGTGTCATTATCTTGTGCATGTATTTAGCCATCTTATGAGTCTTCTGTCTTTCAGATTGATAGGCGCTGCAGCCGCTGTGGGTGTGAAAAGATGGTTTATTATACAAGGCAGATGCGCTCAGCAGATGAGGGACAGACAGTTTTTTATACATGTGTGCAATGCCGGTGCGTACTTTTGTATTCTCTGTGTACAGTCTTAGTTACTTGTCATTTTTGTTTAACATTTTATGTGTGATACTTGCCTTCGCTGGTCCAATTCCCCAGAACAGAAACCTTTTTTTTTCCCCAGGAAAAAACCCTTTTAAAGCATAACTAAACTTTCAGCCAATTTTTTTTTTTTTTTTTTTTTTTTTTTACAGGAACTGCGCAGATCCAAAGAAGGCTATATGACAAATTCTTTTATTCCATAAAACAAACAGATTTGACCACGACCCGTTTTGGGGTTTAGGTTACTGCTTTATCAAGTGTGTGAGACATTTTTCTGTAGCTAGCTTATGATGATGTTGCGACTTGAAACACATCACTGAGGACTAGCTGGAGAAGGCAGAAATACACACAGCCACCTGCAGAAGGCTAGCTACAGAAAAGTGTCTCACAGACTTGATAAAGCGGTATCCTAAACCCCGAAAAGCATTGTGTATCAAATCTGTTTGTTTTCTGGAATAAAAGAATTTGTCATATAGCCTTCTTTGGATCTGCGAAGTTCCTTTGTTACTGGTTCCCTTGCTGTCTTCCTCTACACCTTCCCCTGTAACAGCTGTGATCCTCTCCCTATGTTGGGACCCACTACTGCTCAAACAAGTTGGTTGTGACTCACACAATCCCTCAAAGTGAAAAGTCATTCACTTTTAGTGTGCGGTCTCTGCTCTAAAGTGGTAACGCGCTATGCACTGCTTGGTGCTTTGGTTTTGTTTGCATTTTCTTTTCAGTATTTGTGTCATTAATAAATGTTTTAATATACACTACACTTAACATGCTGCATCTCTTTATTCTCCCCCTTGCTACGGTGTTGAGAGCGATTTCTGCCTCTTACTGAGTAACTGGTGTTATGAGTATGGAGTACAGGCTTGGAATACGGGGCTGTGTAAAATGCATAGAAAATGAGGGGTGCAGGATCACTTCAAACGGTTATATTTCAAGATGACAAAGGCTCATGTGAGCTGAAACATTGCAACATGCAATAAATCTCACCACATCTATTTGAAGTACTTCGGGAGGGCTGCCTATTCTTTAGATATTATTGTGGAGTTTGGAATCAGGAACTGAGCTGAGCACCCATGAATCTTTGTGCTGCTGTGGACTTTTGACTATACATCTGGAAAAATATAGATCGCACTCCAACCAAGCAAGTTTCTACATTTTATAACTCCCAAGATATAACTGTTTGATGTGATTCCCCCCCCCCCCCCTTATTTTCTCTACATTTTACACAGCCTGTACTACATACAGTCATGGCCAAAAGTTTTGAGAATGATACAAATATTAATTTTTACAAAGTCTACTGCTTCAGTTTTTCTAATGGCAATTTGCATATACTCCAGAATGTTATAAAGAGTGATCAGCTTAACAGCAATTACTTGCAAAGTCAATATTTGCCTAGAAAATGAACTTTATCCCCCAAAACACATTTCAACATCATTGCAGCCCTGCCTTAAAAGGACCACCTAACATCGTTTCAGTGATTGCTTCATTAACACAGGTGTGGGTGTTGATGAGGACAGGGCTGGAGATCAATCTGTCATGATTAAGTAAGAATGACACCACTGGACACTTTAAAAGGAGGCTGGTGCTTGCCATCATTGTTTCTCTTCTGTTAACCATGGTTATCTCTAAAGAAACACGTGCAGACATCATTGCACTGCACAAAAATGGCCTAACTGGGAAGAGTATTGCAGCTAGAAAGATTGCACCTCAGTCAACAATCTATCGCATCATCAAGAACTTCAAGGAGAGAGGTTCCATTGGTGCAAAAAAGGCTCCAGGGCGCTCAAGAAAGACCAGCAAGCGGCAGGACCGTCTCTTAAAAGTGTTTCAGCTGCGGGATCGGGCTACCAGCAGTGCAGAGCTTGCTGAGGAATGGCAGCAGGCAGGTATGAGTGCATCTGCACTCACTGTGAGGCGGAGACTCTTGGAGCAAGGCCTGGTCTCAAGGAGGGCAGCAAAGAAGCCACTTCTCTCCAGAAAAAACATCAGGGACAGACTGATATTCTGCAAAAGGTACAGGGAGTGGACTGCTGAGGACTGGGGTAAAGTCATTTTCTCTGATGAATCCCCTTTTCGATTGTTTGGAACATCTGGAAAACAGCTTATTCGGAGAAGAAGAGGTGAGCGCTACCACCAGTCTTGTCTCATGCCAACTGTAAAGCATCCTGAAACCATTCATGTGTGGGGTTGCTTCTCAGCCAAGGGAATCGGCTCTCTCACAGTCTTGCCTAAAAACACAGCCATGAATAAAGAATGGTACCAGAATGTCCTCCAAGAGCAACTTCTCCCAACCGTCCAAGAGCAGTTTGGCGCTCAACAATGCCTTTTCCAGCATGATGGAGCACCTTGCCATAAAGCAAAGGTGATAACTAAATGGCTCAGGGAACAAAACATAGAGATTTTGGGTCCATGGCCTGGAAACTCCCCAGATCTTAATCCCATTGAGAACTTGTGGTCAATCATCAAGAGACGGGTGGACAAACAAAAACCAACAAATTCAGACAAAATTAAAGTATTGATTCTGCAAGAATGGACTGCTATCAGTCAGGATTTGGTCCAGAAGTTGATTGAGAGCATGCCAGGGAGAATTGCAGAGGTCCTGAAGAAGAAGGGTCAACACTGCAAATATTGACTTGCTGCATTAACTCATTCTAACTGTCAATATAAGCTTCTGTTACTCATAATATGAATGCAATTATATTTCTGTATGTGATAAAAACATCTGACAAACACACATAAAAACCAGAGGGCAGCAGATCATGTGAAAATAGAATATTTGTGTCATTCTCAAAACTTTTGGCCATGACTGTACACTGTTACTCAGTGAGAGGCAGGAACAGCTATGAAAGGCTATTAAAAATGTATTAATGACACAAATATTGCAAGAAAATCTAAATTTTTCTGAAAGTTTAGTTACACTTTAAACATGGATAGAGGGAGATTTATCAGGCCTTGAACTTCAGTTTTCTGGTGTACATAGCATGGAAAAAGTCACAAATTTTTGTACAAAAATTAGAAACTTTCTTCTTTTATGGCACCCTAGCCACTTTCCTGGGTTTACAGTCTGTGTTACATATGAGGGTCGTGGCATGGGCAGGGCTGTTGGCCCTACCTGATTTATAATAGTTTAGGTAAGTTTCTAAGTGTAGATAATGCCTGAAATCTACACAAGTTACAGGGTGGCTTAGGTTTCAGTGCCGGCACATGTCTCAGCAGAGGGTGTGTCTGATTTATGAGGAGGTGTGTGCCTATAAATAAGGCGCAGCCTCTGCCGGTGAAGGAGATGTGAAAACCTCTTCACAAATCCTCCCCCCTTTCTGTTCTTGAGGAGCATTTCAGCCTTACAAATGTATTGTTCCCTTTCAGTGTATCTTTAGACTCCTTATGCTATGTTCACATTAGCATTGAGCAGTCCATTGTTCTGGTCCATCGGAGGACCAGAACAATGGACCAGGAAAAGAGCGGACACATATGGCGCCCAATGGATCCCATTGACTATAATGGAGTTTTTCATGTGTCCGTTGTTTTTAACTGAAAACTCCAGACAAAAAAGTTCTATGCGCACATAGTCCAATGGTTTCAGCTAAAAACGAAGGACACCCACTGGCGATTTTGGTGGACACCGTGACAGAGACTTTAGCACAATTGTGAACATAGCCTTAGTCTCTGTAAATACTGGAAATATTAGAAAACTAGATGCCTTTGACAAGTAACAAATGGATATCCTTGAAGTGACAAGATCAAATGCAGAAACATATCATGGAATAAGCGCATATAAGTTTGAAACAAGAAATATACTTTAAAAGCTTTGGAGTTATTTTGCAATGTTTGTACAAATCTCATCCATTTTGCTATCACTGTCCAATGCGGTAGATTATCTGCTGGGAAGTCCATGGTGACTAATCCACTGTATGTACGCCCTATGTGGATATACTCTAAAGGGTCCTAGAAAAGATTGGGAACAATGCAGTACATATGTGTTTATATGTGTTTATCTGTCTAATCTCCCAGTAACCTTTTAATTTTTTTTTTCATGCTTTTCCAGTTTCCAGGAGAAAGAAGATTCATAAGGCAATGGTTTCTGTATTGTAAAGCAAGAAGGAAATCGCATTCATGTAATTTTTTTTTTTTTTTTTTTAAATAAATCATTATATTTTGTTGGCATATTTGTATTGTTGTCCTTGCTGGGTATGCAGCTATAGTAACTACATTTTTGTCCTTGAGGCTTGTCTTGGCAATTGTTGTGGTGCACCTTAAACTCCTTTCGCGATTGGACAGATTAACCCGCCTGATGCAAAAGAAAATCTCGTTACTGGTCTCATTTTCCGAAAGTGATGTAGTCCAGTTCCTATTGGCAACTGTTTCACGATTATTTTGCACCAGTTGGGTTAAATCTTGCTCACTTTGGTGACTTCCAGCACTTGTCTTCAGGATGTCTGGTATGCAAGGATAAGAGAACAGGTTATATATATCTTTGTTTGTTCCAGGTTTCTTTATTCTCTCCTATTGCAGCTGGCTGTGTTCTGTCCCCCTACAATACATCCATATGCCTCAGATTTCATGCAGAGACATTTTCTGTGTGATTCCTGAAAAAAATATTAAATTGTGGCACTCTCAGACTAGCAATGAGCTTCTCAGGGGGCACTTTTCACCATTCCCAGCTAGTTGTTTAACTTGTGTTCTCTTAAATTTAGTAAAACGGTTGTAGGGAAGGAGCCTGCCGGTATAAACCACAAGTAGCATGGATCTCCTTTGATACTAAGGGCTATTTGCTATTTCCACTCTCCTTCTGAAAAGGCAGTGCAGGTGATGCTTGAGTAGTACCTTGTCAGTTGGCGTTTTTTAGTAACGTTACTAGAATGGAGGAAAGCTTATGACTGACAGGACTCTTCTCTGGGAAAAAAGAAATCAGTCTAGCTGAGACGTAACTGCATGATAGTAAGACAAGTGCAGTAGTTGGGTACCCTGACAGCTTTATTGTAAACCCTGGACTGTATACACAGATCAGCCATAAGCATCTAAACCACCTGGATAATATTGTGTGGGCCACCCTTGTGTTGGCAAAGGAGCTCTGACCCATCAATCATAGAGTCCACAAGGTCTCTGAGGGTTTATTCAAATGACTGGGTTTTGTCTGGTTAAAACAGTCTGTAGTCTTTCAACTCACTTCCTTTCTTCGCTCCCTGACTCTCCGGGATTTGACAAATCCCTCTCACGATTTGGGAGAACCTGTTCCGGGTCTGGCCCGATCATGCACTTCCTATCGGACTTTTACTTGCTGCTGGTTTCCCCTCATCCAAGTCACAAACCTGCCTTTCTGACGAAGTCGGAAACTGATCTACACACCGTGTTCTCAGACTCCCAATGCTCCAGGATTCTTGAGTTCGCTCACAAGAGTTCCATTGCAAGCCAATACCACGAAGCAGGCTACAAACTGTTAACTAGATGGTATCATGTCCCATATAAACTGCATAAGATTTTCCCATCTGCATCCCCGAGGTGCTGGCGCTGTGGCACAGAGGAGGGGACACTGCTACACATTTTCTGGGAGTGTGCGGGGCTGAGGTACTTCTGGGATGGGGTGCACCGGATATCTGTAAGGTCTATCAGGTTACCCCCCTAAAACACCTCCCTTCTACCTGTTCCACCTCTCTGACTTCTCCCTCTCCAGGCTTATTGTAAATTATCTTTGAAGCATCTGGTCCATGTGGCTTGGGCCTGCATCCCAGCATTATGGAAGTCCTCCACTTCACCTTCTCTCCTCCATTGGATCCGTAAGGTGGAAGATATCCAGGGCATGGAGGATCTTAATGCATGCCTCGGAGACACGCATGAGTCCTTTATTGCGGCCTGAACGCCATGGATCCTCTTCCAGGGTTCGCAGGATACAGGGACCTTGTGCATTGACTTGACATCTGTGAGCGTTACTTTCTGTGGTGGGGTTGCTGGACCTTTTTTTTTTCTTTTCTTTTTTTTTAACTCTCCTAATCTCCATCCTTTCCTTCATTTCTCTTTCCCTCTTCTCCTTTTTCTGGTCTCCTGCCTCTCCTTCCTTCCTTCCCTCCCTCTGGTTATGCATATAACTTTCTGTGGCTCTATCAATTGTGTGTTCTCACACCTTGTTATGCACAATGTTTCTGTATTTTAAAGTCTGTGTGCGAGCTGCATGGTCTGGACTGACCACAGCCATGTAAAATGGAACACGCTGCATGATAGTGAGTTATGATGTAGTGAGCACTGCATCCCTACAGTACTGAACTGACAGCTTTTTGTCAGTCCAGTGCAGGAGCTCATTGTATCATAACTCAATGTGATGCACATAAGTTATATTTCACACTGGTGTTTTCAACACTAGGTGCATACGCATCCTCCTTCGGGCCATCCTTCTACTCTGAAATCTACACTAGTTCATAGTTGGAGTACATTTCATGCATCGTATATCCTATTAAACTGGCATGACTGATCATAAATCCAGCACTTGTAGTGCTGATGCCCCTTGTTGCACCTCCTTTCAGGAAAGTGGATGGCATAAAAAAAAAAGTTGAAATTAGTTTTTTATGATAAATCTGCCCTAGTGGTTCACAAGTCATGTAAATACAGCCTGAAAGTGTTCTGTGTTATCAGGCACGAAGAGTTAAAGGGAACCTTTCAGGACTATTTTGGACACTAACCCACCCAAGGTCCTTATGGGAGGTGGGGTTAGTGTCCCAAGTAGCCTTGTTGTAAAGATGCCCATGCCAGGAAGAATAAAAACATACCTAGCATCTGTAATCCCGGTGCCTGCTTCTTCATCACTACTCACTTACTAGACCTCAGGCATATACGCAGTGAAGCCGAGGTGTACTTCCCCAGCTTCACTGAAGTACTGCGCAGGCGCTGGGAGCACCAGAGGTGAGTCCAATGCAGCTCTTCACAAACATCTCTAAGAAAGTCTAAAGTTTTTTTAATGTGGACATGGACAGCTTTATACCAGGGCTATTTGTAACACTGAGACCCCCAGTCTGCAAGGACTGTATAAAATATAAAACAACAAATCTTAGCACATTAAAACTTTTTTAATGCTTTGAGCCTTACATATAGTGTCCTTTACGCTGTCGATCCTATCTCCCATTGTGCCAAAAAGAGAGCCTCTAAAATGTTATTAAAGGTTAAGTTTTAGATACCGTCCTAATTTCTGTAAGTCACTATTAGTGTGGCGTTGTTAGGTCTAGAAGGAAGACATCTGGTTAAAACGTTATTTACCCCTCGGAACAGTGAATGGTCTAGTGTCCCAAATCGCCTTGACAGTTTTCTTTTAGGTTGTGCAGAGGGGCCATATTTCTTTCTCCAGCACATCTCACAAAAACTCGATTGAATTGAGATTTGGGGAATGTGGGGAGGTCAAATAACACTTTAATTTCTATATCAGAAAGCAAAAGATGGCATCTTCTTTCAAGTGCATTGTTTATGCCAGGGAATTTGGCATACTGTAAACAAGATAGGCAGATTTTGATTTCCATATAGACTAACTGCATGTCGTTGGTCTGAAAAGTTTAGAGGCCAAAGCAACACCTTGTATTCCTCGTCAGGTTCCTCAAATTAGTCCTTATCGATGTTTGCAGTGTGACATGGTACACCCAGCCACCTACATCATGTAGAAAAACCAGACCAGACTGCCTTGTTACTTGTGCCATGGTCCAGTTCTGATTATCCTATTGCCATTTGTAGGTGTTTTCAGCAGTCAAGGGATCAGCAAGTGCAGTCTGATCACATACACAAAAAGCTGGGATGTATTGTGTATTCTGAAACACTTCTATCATAGCCAGCATTTCCAGTTTGTGGTAAACTAGCTCTTGTGTTGCATTGGACCAGGGGGATGAACCATTGTCTCCCACACATATTAATGAGTTTTGGGCACACATTAATTTTGTAACTGGTTCTCTTTCCTTGAACCATATTTGCTAGGTACAAACCACTGCATAAGACCACAAGACCTGCTATTTTGGCGATGCTCTTAATTAGTGGTTCAGTCATCCCAATTTGGCTTCATTTTTCCTGACCACACGGAAACTTCATGAATAAACTTGGGTGAATTTATCAAGCCCCTTACTCCAGAATTTTAGCAACAAAAGTGTCTTTTTGGCTTACATTTACAAAAATACAGCAATGTTTTTATGCCAGTCATTCCACTTTTGAAATGTAAAAAGTGGGCAATAGTTAGCCTGTCCAGATTTGTCAAGTGATACAAATTTGTTACAATCTCACTTCAGTATGGATGTGGTGTAGAAAGTAGAGTAACTTCTCAGGACAGAAGTATTAAACTTAACCCTTCTAGCTGCAGCGATGCCAAATTTATATAGTTTTTGTTATGTCTTAATACTTTTACAAGAACCATTTTATATTTCTGTGTATGAAGCTGTGTAAGTACAGGGGCCCCACGTGGCGTGAACTTCGTGGTTTGGCCACGTAAAAAAACGTGGTGTTTTATTGTCCCTGCAAAGTGGATGGGATTCTAGCAAATCCCATCCACACGTTGTAGAAAAATACCTGCAGCGGAAATGCTGATTTCCAAAACCGTTCTGGTTTTGGAAATTGCAGCATGTCAATTATATTTCCTTATAGGTATAACTGAATCAGAAAGTTTACTCTGCGGACTTACTGTGAAAAGCGCTGTGGGAAAAACCGTGATGCGTTGTCGCCATGGTTTTTCCAGCAGTGTTTTTATGCTGCATCCTGCTACATGGGTTCTTAGCCAAAGGCGCCTTTTTTTTCTTATTTTGCAGGGCAAGTTGTAGTTTTTATTTATACAATGTTGTCTGATGATATGATATCTTTTTTATTAAAAAATTTTTTGGGAGGCAAAACGGCAGAAAAAACGGTTTGGCCATTTTAATTCTCCCAATATGGTGTTCACCATATGGGATAAATATTTTTATATATTTATAGTTGGGGTGTTTTCTGAAGCATGGATGCCCAAATGTTTATGTTTGTTTTTATTTTTATGTGATGTAGGAAAAGTGGGTGGTTTGAAATTTTATATATTAAAAAAATATATATATTTTTTATAAATTAAAGGGGTCTTTCACGAAGATTCAAGTCCTCTAGGGGTTGTCCATGAAATTCAGGACACAGGGAGGAGGCCAGGGAAGGTGAAAAGCAAAAAAAAAAAAAAAAATCATAATCATACGCCTGTCCCCTGGTGCTCCAGTGTCTGCTGATGCTGTCTGTTACAGTGCATGGAGGTGCTTTGCTGGCAGAAGTCTTGCGCCATACGTGACCGGTGAGGAACTGGTGATGTCGCTCACATACACCTGTTCCTTTCCTTTGGCCCAGCGGTAACATGCGGCACAGGTTCACACCAGGGACAGGTGAGTATGTATTATATATATTTATTTACACCTACCCAGGCCTCCTCCCTGAGTCCTGAATTTTGTGGACAACCCTTTAAACCTTTACTTATAGACATACTGCAGTCTGTTATAAAAACCTGTTGTCTTCTGTGACATGCTGCCTATGTAATAGAAGCAGAGTGATGACAGGCTTGGTTGCCTTCCATGGTAATGGCGTTGATCCTAGACAATATGGCATTGCTCACACACCCCTGCTCTTCTGATGCCACTGTTCACTTGCTGCTTAAAACATTCATGTATATTCCACTAGTGGACAGGTGCCATTTTTATGCGATTATCTGTTATTCACTTCACCTGTGGTTTTAATATTATGGCTGATCTATGTATGTTTTTATATGCAGATGTTGTATAGAAATGAAAAAGGTGCTTAAAGGTGAACATTCCCTTTAAAACTGGCACTGTGTCTCACTCGCTGTGTCATTGACCTTGTATAGACCCTCTTGCAGCCACTTGCCCTGTAGCAGATTTGTATAGTATACACAGCTTTGTAAGCTATTGTAATATCGCTCTATGTGTCATGCAATTACTGTTTCTAACAAATAAAGGCGTTCCACTGGCTGCAATAACAAGTTATAACGTTGTGCTTGGGGAGCCTTCCATACATAGAGCTAATACTGTAACATAGACGCAGATGCGCTGGAACCTGGCCTTTTATTCACAGCTGGTATCCAAAGTGAGGGAAACACTAAAGGGACTAAATGCTCCAGTTGCCAGTACACATTTCTCAGTTGCCAGGGTAACCTAGGGACCAGTGTTTGTCCAATCCTTATACATATACTTCTGAATTAACTGTATCACTACTTTAGATGCCTGATCTCATACAATGAATTACCGCACACTAAGATCAAATCCAGGCAGTTCATTTCATTGTCTTTTAAACAAACAGCAAAAAAAAACTTGCAAAATGCTTTATAGACATTAATTGAAGGTATCTGCATTATGCTTTTTATGTAAATTTATGGTATTTTGATGGAAAGAGCTGACAGACCGCACTCTGGGAAATACATCTGATATAGCTGTCCTCAGTCTATAATAAAACAGAAGCCATGAAGCTAATGTGAACAAACACCGGTAGCAGTTTTCCTTTTAGCGGCTTGTACAAGGTGTAGTCAGTATATCTTGGAACATTTTTCTGAACGGCTTAAAGGGTGTCGAAACTAGCATATCAACTCAGTGACGCAGAAAAGTTTTTTATTGTATTTTTTAAAGAATTGTTCTTAAAAATATCTATATATCAGAATTTTCCTTTTTATTTTACATGGTCACATTAAAAATGGAAAATGATTTACATTATTTCTGTTGATTACATCACAAAAACTGTATTTCTACCAAGGGTGTATAGACTTTTTCTATCCAATATTTGCAGAAACAACCTCAAACCTCATATTTGTTAATATAAAGGACTTTCACACTTGTGTATTTTGCTTCAGAATTTGTAATTTAACATGAGGAGTGGATCCAAGATATGGCAGAGGTACAAATACAGTGATATCTCTTTGAGATGACCACCCAAAATTGCATTAAAAAGTGGTGTTCTAGGGGATGATCTTCTCAGAGAAGATGGTTAATAAGGAAAACTGAAAATCTGTCAAAGAAAATTTGGTCTGAGTAATAGGGTGGTCTTCTTAAAGAGCTGGTCTTTTGGAGAGGTCTCACTGTATTTCCTTTTATACTTTTTGGACCAGATGTGCTATTGTGGCTATGATGATAGACTCTGGCATAAATGTAGCACATCTAGTTTGAGCTAAAATCTTTCTGAACTGGGAGACATGTGGGCGTGGCTTCTCAGAAAACGGAGCATGGGTTAAATATGACAACGTGCACAAAAAATTCTGGCTTAAAAGTAGGCCAACTAATAGGTGGTATAAACTTAAGAATAGACAGTCTAAATATATGCTAGGTTGATCAATCAGTTTTTGTCACTGATACATCTGGCGCATTTTTAGACTGTCGGTCTAAAGGACCTATTAGATGGGTGCTCATCTAGTAGTGCTGCCGGTCAGCTGGCCAATGAGCGAGCGTTCACTGGTTGACTGACTTAATCTGCATTTTTTTATACTACATAAGAGATAATCGGCAGCATATCTCACTGTGTAATCCATGAAGCTGAATGGGGAAGAAATGACACCAGCATAGACTGTTCCTCCCCCATTCAAATTGCATTGTCTTCTGTACTAAGGCGATACAAATGAGCGCCGATCAACATGTTTCTTGTTGGTCAGCACTTGAGGGGCCGACATCTGGCTTTGTAATACAGCCTTAAGTTTACACTTTCTGAATATTAGTAAATATGGACCATTGTGTTTAGGTTCTGAAATTGTGACCTAAATATTCCCTTGTAAATGAAGCCATGATATACACATAAACCTTTCATCATATAACTGTAGAAGAAGAGAAGTTTAATGTGATACTGGTAACTTACTTCAGCTTGATATCTTATCACAAGCCATAAAAAGTTGAGTTCAAAGAAATCTGTCAGCTCCCAAATCAGTGCTAAAGTAAGCATATGGCCATGTAGTGTAGGTTGCAGCTATCACAGTCATACCTTTAGCTTGAATAGTCAGGGTTGGCAGCTGGACAAAATTATATTTTATTCCATATACAAATTAGATCACTGTCCCTCGCCCTGCACCTTTTCCATCGATTTATACCTTTTTCCGTTTCTTTTCGGCACATGTGCTGTACAAGGTGACACTATTGCATATTAAATAAAATATCATCTTCTCCAGATAGGGATCAGACTATTCAAACAAAAGGTATGACTGATAGTTTCAAACTACACTACATGCTACTAACGTTAATATTTATTTGGGAACTGACATTCCCTTTATAGTTCTGTGTCACATTTGTCTCTTAAGCATATCAGACATAAAAAAAAAAGTTTAACATTTTGTGCCACATCTATAACAGGTGTAATTTTGTACACAGTTTTCCTGGTTAAAACACTGTATTTTGTTATTAGGTATAAGCCACATTCAGAAAAACAAAATGCAAGAATTGTATATTTTTGTGCACCTGCCAAAAATTGTACAGGACCAAGAATTCTGCCATAAAGGACAGCAGTATGTTTCACAAGTATGACATGTGTATGTTCTTGTTTAGCTGTATCTGTCAGAGTAAAATACACCTAGTATCATATCTGCAATATTTTAGAGTCTTTCATCTGCATTTTGTTGACCATAAGTCAACAAAATGAAAACCTTGGAAGATACCACTGAACAGAGGTCAAAAGAACACTTTTTCAGCTTCTGTCAGTATAATAAGGGCCTATGGCTCTATGTGTTGGGAGCTTCCCCAATGTAGACACAGTGTGAAAAGACCCTTATTATTTTGCAATTTTCATGTAATCTGTTACTTTTTATTGGGTGTTCAGAACATGCAAAAATGTTGGCCAAACCCTACATAAAAATGACATCAGTTGTGTCTCTTTATATTTGCACCATTTTTTTTTTTTATTATAAATGTGCCCTTTGTTTCTTGTAAGTCCTAGATGTTTTAGCCTTGTATGTTTCAAATTTGGTTCAAATGTTAAGCAAATATATCAACAGATCCAAAACAAAGGGTAATTTATGAATTGTACAGTTGTATAAATAGCTATATTATTGTTACTGCTTCCAAAAAGGAGCCTGTAAAGATGGGAAATTTTAATGGTTAAATATATAAAATACGTAGAATCTAAATACATCATTTGTTTTCTTTCTAGAATCAAAAACTCTCAAATATAGATGTCAGGTCTGACAACAACCACATCTGCCCAATATATGTGCATCATATGTGAGATGTCTGCTTGACTTATTCTCCCAGTGGGCATGAACAGGGAGCCTTTAAATGTTTTTCTCTTTCAATACTGCATTTCTTAATTTAATTTACAAGTCAATGGTGTCACTGCAAACACTCAAAGCATCGATTGGCCCAAAAACGTTTATCAAATCATCTCTCAGACTACCTCCAGGCTGAGCTGTAGTATCCAAAGACTCCTGTGATGGGGGAGTCAATGTATGGTATACTGCTTTTGATTTGCAGCCTGACTCCTGCTTTCCTTCAAGGTTGCAAGTTGAGGGAGCTACATTTTCAGGACTGGAACAAAGCACCAAGGATGATCCATCCAATGACATTTTACACACAGAGCTAGTAGTGCTCTGCTCTCCCTTCCATACCCCTGGAGAGGAGGAAGCTGGAGTATCATGCCTAGTAGTTGGCATAGGCTGTATTATAGGTAGTCCTGCTTCTATCTCCATGCAAGATGAAGTTCGATATAGTCCCCTATCGGAGGCCTTTTCTTTAAAGATACAGTCTTCCATTTGTGTTGAACTTTTTATAGTGAGAGACAAACTACTGGATAAGGCAGTGCCATGAAAGAGGCTCTTGGGTATCAAAGATTCACTGAAAAGTGCCTCATCAATGCTACGTCTCAGGTTGATTGGAGATGGGGGGCGAAAATCAACAGTTGAGTCGCTGTCTATCTGCACACTAATATATGATGGTGTGTTGGAGCCATGGGGTAGGCTTAAACCCTGAACCTCAAGGCTTTTGTTGCTGTGGTAGATTAAGCTCAGGTCTTCTTCATGACTTAAGCGTTTTTCCACTAGTGTGTAAAGTGGGAAGAATTCTGAGTCACTCCTTGCAATGGTGTCACAAACAAGAAGCTTTTCATGTTGAGAAGAAGCCCATTGATGATTGCTTTGTAAAATAGGCGCTTTCATTGTAACATGCCCAGGTGAAAGGCGAAACACCTGTGTCCAGCAATTGGTTCTTCCAATCTCATTGGCACAAAAAATAGGATAGGCTCCTATGAGTGCAAGTGGTAAACAGATTCCAACTTCACACAGACTTGAGCTTAACTGGAAAGCCCACCAAGGCCAAGGGCCAAAAACAATGGAACCACCATAACCCATAGCATACAATACAGCATACAATTGTAAACCAGCATTCAAAATGCCAAAACAGGCAGACAAAAGAACAACATGGGTTGCTCTGTACCAGTCTTTCAGATTTGCAAAAGGACAGCCACTTATATATTCTGTAGGGGGAGCAGAACTTTTGAGGTCATAGATTTGGGTGCTTTGGGTTCTTGCAATGCAACAAAAGATGAAGAAGGAGAAAGACAGAACAACAGTTAATACAACATAAAATCCTCTAGAAACCAGAAGAAGGAAGGGGAATTGCTGTAAAAGATCGACAACTACAACTGCTCCACCTGCAGTGATAAAATGAAGAAATGCTGCAGAAGCTAAGAGACAGAGCCGGGGTAGGTTTGGAGATGAGTGCTGAAGACGACATCTTGAACACAGCAAAAGGAATGCAATACTGAAACTTGATGTCATACAGGGGAAAGCCAAGTCATGCAGAAGCAAAGCAGTGAAAGCTGGGAGACGATCCTGGTGGCCATAGGCATCGTAAAATAGGGAAAAGGCTCGGCTACTGCCTAATGCTATCAACAGGAGGTGTAAAAGTGAAAAATAAAAACCGCCTGAGGGGCATCTGAACACAAGACAGAAAATTGAAAGTAAAGCAAGTAGAGCTACTGATCCATATAGCCCAACAGAGCCATATACCAGAGCTTCCCAAGCAACACCCCAGTCAGCCACAGATGTATTCCAGTCAGCATGCAATGTAATAAAGATGGGTGGAGCAGAAAGAAGTGGGGGCAGTCCATGGAGAGTGGGGTCTACTTCATGGGGGGTTGGCCTTTGAGTCATGCTGAAATCACACTTTTCAGAACTAGAGTAACTGCAGTCCCAAGAAGCAGGATCTGTTGGGAAGGTTGAGCCATGCGAAATAAAACCAGTATCTGCAAAAAAAAAAAAAAAAAAAAAGAAATAAATAGGTAAAATATATATTACAAAATAAAATGTATCTGTAAAAATTCTCCTAACTTTAACCTCTGACTTGGAGTATACAAATCATGAGATTACAAATGTCCAGGGGTGAGCCAGAAGACCCCTTGAACAAAGGGATCCCTATAGACCCATGTAGTTCTGATTGGCCTCTGATTTGGATATTTATGTAGCTTGCAATGGCAAAGATTTGGACCCCAAGCTTGTCAAGTAAGAATTGGCAACTCTTGACAAATTCAAGTTCTTCAGTCCAATGAAATCATTGGCTTTCAATACTCAACTGTTTCTAGCTATGAAAATGCCCAATGGCCATAGAGCCATCAGTTTGTAGCCATTTGCACTCATCCCTCAAGCACTGTATTTTAAATTTGGCTATCCCGCTATTAGAAGAGAATGTCTTTATTATATAAATAATAATGATAAGTCATCATGTGTATATCCATGGAAACAGCTAACACTATTGGAATTTAGACTAAAAGTCTATTAAGATCTTATTTTCATAAATGATTGCAGAATATGATTATGTCCTATAAATACATTTTATTTTACATTTGTGTTCCTGATTCATCATACCCTTCACAATCTGTTATCTCTCATCACTTCTGCAGCTCTCAACTCAAGGAGTGGGTAGTTTGGCTCTCAAGATAAATCCACATTTTTTTCCTGAGCAAACACTATTACTAATGAAGACTTAAGGGAAAACCTCCTGGTTCAGTGCAGTTTGTACCAAACATTAAGACTATCCCACAGGGTCTTACTGACAATCCCTCTACTCTGCTACGTTTTATATTAAAACTGCTGTTCTTATATTCTAGAATACTGCTGAATTGCCGGATTTCCCACATGAAAACCCAGTTTTCTGCTAAATGCTCGTTTTTGTCTTGCAATTCCAATATTACATGTCAGGTGAAGCAAAATGTTCCTTTTCTAGGAAGATAATAAAAAAAATGCTGCACAAAACTGCATGCACAATGAATAAAATAAACAATGTGATTTGTGTATATGTGTGTGAGTGTGTGTATATATATATATATATATATATATATATATATTGGAAATGGATTCTTATTTTTACGTGCACCAATATAGGTATTAATAGATGGATGTAAATAGTAACTTTATGTAAATAATTACTAGAGGTGCAAGAAAAATACTTCCTGTTGATACTTTTTTGGGGCTTGGGAGGTAGAAATTTAAAGGGTTATCTCATCAGGTGTTTTGAGAAGGGGGAGGGAACTCCTAAAATGTTTTGTTGTGCCCTAGTCCAAGGGCAGAGAGAACATTAAGGGGATATTGCTTCAATGCGGAAGTAGACCTGTAAATACAATTTTTTTTTTCTTTGAAAAATCAAATTATGAATGCACATTTATAATGAAAACAAAAAAACAAACTTGTGTTGGACTGAAGCTGTCTCTGAACGCAGTCTATGGGGCAACAAGCTGATCACCCTGGATCCCACTCTTTGCACCCCCGACAAACAGCTAATTTCACCATGGAAAACAGTGAACAGCCAGACATTTTCTCTGTTGTGGCAGCTGCAGGAGAAATGTAGTATTATCTGGGGGCCGTTCAAGTCAACCAGAATGGGAATCACTTGTACACCACACCCTCTATAATGTCCATATGTCCTAATAATGCATATGGACAGCGGTTGTATCCATGAGACAACCCCACTAAATTGCCTGAGTGTGAATTCCCAACAATTTCATCCTATGATAGTAGTGACGTAGCACCTCCTTTTTAGCCCTGTGTCCTGCATGTCTGGGTATTCTACTCTATGTTGTAGTTGAGATGGCAGTGCAGATCACAATACTGTAAATCCAAACACCGCAGTCAGATGTCATTTTTGATGCATTTCTACAATACTTCTTGGATCCGACAAAGAAGAAAAGTATAAAGGAAAAATATTTATTTTCTATTTTGGATGCAATTGCAGCTTTGACTGAAAACAAGAATGTACTGTGTGAATGTTGCCTTATAGTGTATAAAATGGAATAGTCCAGCTCATGGATTAAAGTGTGACTAAACTTTTGGACAACTTTTGATTTTCTGTCAGTATTTGTGTCATTAATACATTTTGTAATATACTTTATTAACAGATTTTGACTCCTTTTTGTGAAATCCTGCATCTCTTTAGTCTTCCTCTTTCTTTTGTATTATGCAGTTCCTGCATCTCACTCAGTAACTGGGAATGGAGTATGGGGATGTGTAAAATGTAGAGAAAATGAAGATGGGAGGACCATTTCAAACAGTTATATCTCAGCCATTACATATAAACTTTCTTTTGGTGTCATATCAGAAGATCTTTAAATTGTAATATCTCCTCTGCTACTTTTTTTCTTAGCGTGGGTTCACACTTGTGCCGGCACTCCGTCTGCCGTAAATCCGACCTAAATGTCGGAAAACTGGATAGGGAAAGGTTTATGATGCTTTGCTTAAAAACCCATTCACTTCCATGGGTTTTTAAAGCAAACCGTAGGTGTGCTCTTACACACTCTGTGCCGCGAAGACAGTTTTTTTCGTCAGAAACAAAGTCGGACATGCAGGACTTTGTGTCTTACGAAAAAAACTGTCACTGTAATGCATCTACCTTGGAGCATTTTGTATTGTATTGTATTTGTATTGCATATCTTCGCTGCTTGAATTTCCCCATGGTGGAACTATTAAAGGATTATTTTATCTTATATGAAAAAGGAGATTCTATACATATGACACTAAGGTTGCAGTGTATATCTATATTATTTCTAGAGATATCACTGGTTGAAAACACTGTCAGGATTAGGATATTTATATGCAGCTAGATAATATATATCATGTAAATATCCCAACTCCGACTGTGTTTTTAACCAGTGATATCTCTGGAAATAATACAGATAGCACTGCACTTACAATGTTCTCTTTCATATGACACCAAAAGCAAGTTTGTACGTTTTATAATGTCTGAGATATAAGTGACCTCCCCTACCCTCATTTTCTCTACATTTTACATAGCCGCCTACTCCATACACGGCATCTTTCAGTGACAGGCAGGAACAGCTCTCAATACAGAAGCAAGGGAAAAGGATTTCACAGAAAGGAGACAAGATCTGTTAATAAAGTCTATTACAAAATGTATTAATAACACAAATACTGACAAACGATCAAAAGTTGTCCAAAAGTTTAGTTACGCTTTAAGGAATTCAGCATGGAATCACACTTTTAATCAATGTCTATTTCTAAATCTTATTCATGTACAGTAACACATGACAAAGGTACAAAGCCAGTCCCATGATACCCCAATATGGACACCTTGTCATGCCTGTCTGCACTGAAGATTATTTTTATATTTGCCAGTATTTTACTCCCTTATTTCTTCCAATTGAAGAGCAAAAAAGGATATGTAACAGATTGCAATGCTGTGATCAGCCTCCAGGAAAAATCACATGTATAATATATCAACATAAAAGGAAAAGGTAGTAATGTGATTCTCTTTCCAGCAAGACTGAGAAAATCTAGTTATCAAACACAGCAAACTCTAATTTCCTGTCTAACAGAAGCCTGGTCCATGTGGATAGTAACTGTAACAAAGGCAGCAACTGGAAAATCCTCAGATAATACTCATTGTATTTGAAATAGACTATTCCAATTACTATACTATCGTATATACTGCTATGACTGGTAGCGAACTAATATGGAAGTAGCTGAAATATAAGCACTAGAGTTGGGCGAACTTCATGACATTCGTTTTAATGAATATTCATGAAGTTCATCCATGACATTTGTTTCGGGTCGAACTGGAAGTGTTATTATTATACTCTGGGATCTCTTCAGACCCCAGAGTATAAGTGGAGACCCAGTGGAGGTGCGACAATATAAGAAACAGTTATAGTCACGTTACTTCACCTCTCCTGGACTCCCTCACAATGTCCGGCAGTTCCTCTGCATTCTCTTCTGGCCTCCTGGCTGACGTCACACAGGGGACTGCTGAGGTCTATGATTGGAAGCAGTGGCATGACGGCATGGCCCATGGGGCACTGGAACGTCAGGAGACTGGAAGAAGATGCTGAGGGAATTCCAGATGCTGAGAGTGAGCCCAGGGGAGGTGAGGCAAGGTAATTATAACCGTTTATATCATTGCCGTACCTCCTCTAGGACCTCAGAGGAGGACAGCAATGATTTGTGGGTGACAAACCCTAAATATTTTGGGTTGGGGTCAAGTCCAGTTTGATTCTAACTGGTTTACTCAAGCAAACCACTGGTCATATCATGTCAATAGCTGACAACTGTTCCTCTCAACCCCATAAATATGTACACTGGGTTTACCTGAGCATGCATGTACTCTCAATAAGAAGAAGGGAATGAGCCGCTGTCAGATAAGCGTATTGGATATGTTAGATTTCAATTGTCTAAGAGCAAGGGGCACACATACACATTAGATGATTGGTCGGCTCAAACTCCATGGATTCGATCAGCATTATTCTGCTGTTTAGGGCTAGCTTTAGATTGTCATGCAACATTTGCTATGATAGTCAAAGTGTGTAGTTCTTGCCAATAATGATCCTCCTTTGCCCCTGTTTCAGAGTAATGAATAGTTTTTTACCATTTCTTTTTGCAGGCTACTAACCAAAGCATTTACTACTCTGTGACAATTCTCGGGTGACGTATTATTCAGACACATACTGTAGAAGTGTTGCCTGCTTTTGATTTAAGAGTGATATGTTTAATAAAAAAAAAAATATTAAAAATCCTAGTGAACTAGTTTCTTTAATTCCCTGTGTATTTCCCAGTCACTGCCCTGTAGTTGTAGCTTTGGGTAAGAGCCTCCATAGAATATCCCCCAGTTTTATTTTAGAAAGTTTATACCATGAACCAACCCCTGACAAAATGATTTTCTCCAAAGATATACTGATTTTGTGTGATGATATATCTGCAAAGCGCTGCAGAATATGTTGGTGGTATATCATTAAGAAAAGGAAATATATAATGAATCTTAGTCATAGAACAGATGAGCATATGTGACTTTCAACTCTTATTTCTGCATATTTTTTCCATGGCCGCTTAGTTTGTATAGGTATAGTGTTTCTCTGTATGTAGTTTGGATTGAAGTGATAGTATCTGTGACCATTAGATGTTGTCTTCCCTTTTGTTTAATAATTCATTTTATGCTACAGTATATTATATGTATTTACAAATATTTGTTTTTTTCATTATTATAAGCAGTATTTTTTGTTTTGCCATCAATTATCCTAAAGGGAGTATGTCAGGCTCACCTGAATGTAACACTTTTTCTCCCAAGAAAATTCCTATGTTGCCAAGATATTCATTTATTTCAAAATATGCAAATGAGCAATCTGAAGCACCAAAGGCGGTTCCATTGCTCCAGCCTGCTACCCTCCACACTGCTCTAATACGCCCTCCTTTCTCCCCTCCCTTCTTTAAGTGATAGGGCCAGGGAGTTATGCTGAAATCTTGCTTGGCCTGTGTTCTTGCATTTGCGCCAGCATTATAGCAGTGTATCTAGGCTTTCCTTCACTCTGGGCAAAGGCTCAGTTCACGATCTTTATTCTGTATCTAAATACATAAAAGTGGGTTGTTAGCGACACTCACCTATCTGCGATCCCTTGATGAATGGAGCCTCCTCCTCTTTTTGACCCACGCTCTATGCACAGTGTGCACTCACAGGACGTCTGCGTCTCATCGCGCCCGCTTGTGCCGAGAAGCAGACATCTTTTCTCTGTGGTCCTGTGTCTTGTAAACTGCAAGCCACTTTACAAGACAGTTAGTTGCGGAATGTCTGCAGACACCGATCTAGTTAAAAGTAAAGCATGTATTCATGGTGGCTACACCACTGTCCAAACCCCATAACTTTTTATTTTTCCTTACACAAAGCCATGTTGTATTTCGTAAAGGTACCATTTAATATTCCATACAATGTACTGGGAAGCTGGAAAAAAATTTAGAATGGGGTGGAACTGGAGAAAAACTGTATTTGTGTGACTTCTGCAGCCAAAATGATATGTCACCTCTATTTTATGGGTCAGTTCAATTCTGGGGATACCAGTTTGATGCAGTTTTTGTTTACGTTTTAACCCCTTAAAAAATCCAAAACTTTGCAAAAAAAAAAAAAAAAATATAATATATATAATATATATATATATATATATAGAGTCCCTATGGGCCCCATTCTCTGAACCTGTAACTTTTTTGTATTATTTTTGTTTATGGAGATGCATTAGGGGACTTTTCTTGTAGGGCCAGGTGTACTTTTTTGTTATACTATTTTGGGGAATGTCTTTTTTTATTGCTTTTTATTCAAATTTTTATGCGAGGCAAAACAGTGAAAAAAACAGTGGTTCAGCTTTTTTGACTTTTTTCCCGCACCAGGCAAAATAGTTTTATAAGTTTGTAGACCGGGCGTTTCAGACACAAGGATACCTAATGTGTATGTGTTTCACATTATTTTTAACTTTTATACAATGGGGAAAAAAGTATTTAGTCAGCCACCAGTTGTGCAAGTTCTCCCACTTAAAAAGATAAGAGAGACCTGTAATTGACATAGGAAGACCTCAACTATGAGAGATAAAATGAGAAAATATATCTAGAAAATCACATTGTCTGATTTTTAAAGAATTTATTTGCAAATTATGGTGGAAAATAAGTATTTGGTCAAAAACAAAAGTTCATCTCAATATTTTGTTATATATCCTTTGTTGGCAATGGCAGAGGTCAAACGTTTTCTGTAAGTCTTCACAAGGTTGGCACACACTGTTGCTGGTATGTTGGCCCATTCCTCCATGCAGATCTCCTCTAGAGCAGTGATGTTTCGGGGCTGTCACTGGGCAACACGGACTTTCAACTTCCTCCAAAGGTTTTCTATGGGGTTGAGATGTGGAGACTGGCTAGGCCACTCCAGGACCTTGAAATGCTTCTTACGAAGCCACTCCTTCGTTGCCCTGGCGGTGTGCTTGGGATCATTGTCATGCTGAAAGACCCAGCCACGTTTCATCTTCAATGCCCTTGCTGATGGAAGGAGGTTTGCACTCAAAATCTCACGATACATGGCCCCATTCATTCTTTCATGTACACGGATCAGTCGTCCTGGTCCCTTTGCAGAGAAACAGCCCCAAAGCATGATGTTGCCACCCCCATGCTTCACAGTAGGTATGGTGTTCTTTGGATGCAACTTAGCATTCACTCTCCTCCAAACACGATGAGTTGTGTTTCTACCAAACAGTTCTACTTTGGTTTCATCTGATCATATGACATTCTCCAATACTCTTCTGGAACATCCAAATGCTCTCTAGCAATATGTACTGGCTTAAGCAGGGGGACACGTCTGGCACTGAAGGATCTGAGTCCCTGGCGGCGTAGTGTGTTACTGACGGTAGCCTTTGTGACGGTAGCCTTTCTGCAGGTCATTCACTAGGGATTTTTGCTCACCGTTCTTGTGATCATTTTGAGATCTTGCATGGAGCCCCTGATCGAGGTAGATTATCAGTGGTCTTGTATGTCTTCCATTTTCTAATTATTGTTCCCACAGTTGATTTCTTCACACCAAGCTGCTTGCCTATTGCAGATTCAGTCTTCCCAGCCTGGTGCAGGTCTACAATTTTGTTTCTGAAAAAGCGCCTCAAATGTAAATAGTTTGCCTAATGCTTGCCTAGGCCTCATTCACATGTGTGAGGTCTGTGATATTCACGGACAGCAGTCCATCCTACTATTCTGCAGGTAGTGTGCTGTACATGGTTGATTCATTTTTCACGTCTGTATTTTTAGATTTTGTGTATTGTAGGCATGTGTTTGTACTACTAGCACACCCAAAAAGTGTCCATCATCTTCTCTTTTCAGCACTTCATTAGTATTGAACGACTTTCATCTGTTAATTTTCCAAGTGTTCTTTGATAATCGAATGCTCATTGAAAGATTTGTGATTGTTCATGTATTTGGGATAGTTGGTTGTACGATCAACCAACCACAGTTCATTTCAGATGAACGATGGCGGTCTAAACTGTAATGTGTATGTCCAGCTTAAGGCCCTAGATGGTGTATTTTGGCCAGATCCATCATGTGCTAATTGCCAGGAAACACTTACACTCTTACAATCAGTAGCAACAGTACATGTGCAGTTTGGCAATTAGTAAGTGCATGCGGCCACCAATTGCAGGGCTGCATCTTTACTGTAGCATCGAGTGGGAGAGTACAGAACTAGCATTGGGCTGTCATTAGTAACATAAGCCCCTGATAATTCGCCCACCTAAATGTACAATTTGTCGGGTGATCACACTGTTTATGTATCATAAATTATGCTAAAATGTCAGCAGCACATAGTCCAATTTGTGGCAGCACAGGGCAATGGACTGCCACATACAACTACAGTATATGCAGATGAATGATTTGTTCACCCTCATACAGCATCTGCTGCACTGAAATGCAGCTATCAAGCAGGCAGTGATCGGAAACAAACGTTCCTGAGGAATGTCCTTTGCTGATCATTGGGTCAACCCATGTAAAGGTTTCTTTAGATGCCATAACTTATATTTGCATATGTATACAATATTCATATTGTAACCTTTGGCAAACATTACACAAGCAATAATCAAATCTCACCTTTAACATTATTTGGTTATCTGGGTATACAAATCTTTTATTTTCGATGTAGTATGAGATGTTTTTGCCTGAGATTCTAAAACCAGAGCCTTTGGTTATTGAAATACACAGACTAATACACAGCCAGTGCACCCTGCTGTCCTGAGCAACTGGCTGCATACAGAAAGGAAAAATAACCTTCATTTAATCAGACAGCTTGTTTAATTTCCAGGCCACCCAGACGGCTGACAGCAGCCCTTGATAATCTACAGTAAATGGTCATCTCATCGCTCACACGGAAAACAGTTTCATCAGCCAGACATGAGATGACAGCTTTGTCATGGACTGAATAGAAACATTACCTACTAACCTACTTCCCAAAATGTAGGCAATTCCCAGGAAGCCAATGCTCCTACACACTACTGCTTCCTAAATAAATTGGAGACTGCACTCTCCTGACCTACATGCATTTGGTGAAATAAGTAAACAGGGGAGCCCTGGAAAGTAATAGAAATGTAATAAATTAAAGATTAAAATATCACACATAAGATCTAGAGCCAAGGAAACACATATAATATTAACAAGTACTATCTGGCCACCAAATTATGGCTAGCAACTGATGGTACAATTGCAAATGTCTATTAAATTAAGAATTAATTGGAAATTGAATAAAGAAATGATAGATGGCTACTTTGGAAAGTGCCTGTGCAATGTGATTTAACCAGCTTTTCAAGCTCACTGGGTCAGCGGCCAACAAACTGCTTACTGCTAACCTTCAGAGAGCAGCCACCCAGCCATGCCACCACCTTCTCTCACAGTCCATCATCACCAGAGCTCTTCACAGGTGGAGGAATGTAGAAACAAAGACTCTGGGGATACCTGGATCCTCCTTGAAGGTATCTCGACTGGTATTGCATTCGCTATGTACAACTGGACAAGGACACTGTGCTTCTGCTGGTGTGGAAGATGCAACACCTGCCTCCTAAATCCCATGCCACTGCTAACAGGGTGTTCACTTGTGCTATGGTTCTAGGAATCAGCTACTAGGTCAGGTGTTGTTAACATGCCTTTCTTCCTCAAACTAACCAAACCATGTAAGCCACCTACATGCAGCCGGGCACTCCTCTCTCCTCTACAGCATTGGCTCCTCAACTTTCTCCTCCACCCAGTTAGGAACACCCCTTAAATACTATGCTATTTTCCTACCATGGGTATCCCAGACAACCCCAGACATAGTGGGTGGCACAGCGGGCGAGCAACACACAACTTCTCCTGAGGTGCAATTCCCTAGGCACAACTCTGTTTTGCCTTGGTAGAGCCATTGCGCAACCTAGGTCCCCAAAAGCTTATAAACGCAATGACCTACACCAGCCCAAGTGACACGTACCAAACAACAATACAAGTTAAGTAGCATTAATGCTACAATGCACTAGGAAACATTGGCTATAGGAATCCAAGCCATGTCACACTGCGCCAAGGCTGCATCTCAGTCAAACTGCGGACCTAGTGTGAACAGCAGTTGAGTCTCTCCCCTACCTATTTACACTACTTTTGTGCGGACTACGGGGAGAACAGCTCACTAAATTAAAGTGTGCGTCTGCACCACCTTACATTCAACTGATTGCTATAGATCTGGACTCTGTAACCACTGGGCGTGGCAAGACAGTATAGTTTTAAATGGTGGTCCTTAAAAATGAATGAATGTAAAACACATGTAGGCAAGAAAACCCTTTCCCCTGACAAGAAGCCAGTTGGCTAGTACAAGATGGAAAAACAAAAACTACACTAAATTGTTATAAGTGTGTACTTCAAATGGTACAATCACAATCCAACATATCTAGCCAGGCAGCACCTGAATGCATTCTTTATAGAAACTACTTGTTCCCTTTATGACTGATACATACAAAATAGCACATACATATGAATGCATCTAAAATTAAATATATTGTTTTGTGTATACAGCCCCTATGGAGATCTGTGTCTCCATAGTAATAACAACCCTCCCAACTATCCCATATTCAGCGGGACAGTCCCGGATTCCGGGTGCTGTCCTAGTCAGTGGGAGGTATGTCCCAGCTTCAACTTGGACGCAGATGAGTTGCATATGTAATGGCTCTGTTTCACCATTCTGCCGCTGTCTCTGCTCTGAGAGTAGCAAGCCCGATGTAGTAACGTCACTTACATCGTGCCTGCAGTTCCCTGAAGGCACTGGACCAGAGACATAAAAACAGCAGGGGAACAGGGTGAAGTAAGTATTAGTGGTGGGAACCAGCTGAGTGACAAAATACAGTGGAGGCAGCTGGAAGGGGACATTAATCTGTGGGGGACAAATGGAGGGGGACACTGAACTGTGTGGAAGCTGGAGGGATACATTAAACTGTGGGGGCAACTGAAGAGGACATTATAATTTGGGGGTAGCTGGAGGGGGACATTATACTGTGGACACACCAGGAGAGAGATTTTATTCTGTGGGGACAACTGGAAGAGGAATTTATACTGTGGGGGCAATTGTAGGGGACATTATAATGTGGGGGCATTATACTGTGTGCGGGCACAAAAAGAAAATAAGAATGGGCGGAGTCATACTGGAAGTGGGTGGGGAAAAATTTGCTAAGATGCGCATAACACGCCACACATTCTGTCCATCTTTAAGTCCTTTGAAAGTTGGGAGGTATGGTAATAGACTAAAATCTTTGTGTAGTCTGACCCTGCAATCACACTCTCTTCAGTCAGTGCCCCAATGGTTACTTGGTAGGTTTCCAAATGGTAGGAGACAATGGATTGCAATATGTTTGAAAATCTAAAGAAGCAGTAAACACATCTTTTGTAATCATGTATAGTATAGCATAAACATATTTGCAATTATTGCAATGTTTCTTCATTTTTAATTTCAAATGCAATGGAACAATAATGTCTCATGAAACACCTTGCCCAGTGGTCCATTAGAGCATATAGATTAGCATTCCCTTTCCTTGTGTTCCATTAGAGTATATGAACATTATATAGGGGAGCTAGTTTTGTGACCACTACTTTAAAACAAACATCCAGCAGAAAGTAAAGACTGATACTGCTGCAAGTTAGTTAGTTATGACAAGAATCCTACTGTCTCTACATGTCTTTTAGGGTTCTCTTCCCACTCCTTCTCTCAGACTTTCATGGTAGTCAGTGATTGTGACAAAACTCTCCACCTTCCATCTCTCTGACTGTGCACAGAAATCTAATCTATGGCTGTAGCTGCAGAGCTTACGGTTGGATGCTGTCTAAAGTTACATCTAAAGTACCCTCATAGTCACTACCAAAGGTAGTGTTATGAAAACAGCCAGCGAGTCAAACATTTCAGAAGTTTTAATAGGTGGGAGGCGCGTTTTAGGGTCCTTCTGCATGGGCCAATGTGAGGACCAGCTCCGATCAACAATATGGAAAATTGATTGGCAGTCACATTATGCCTTTTGTTTATAGTGAAGTTTATAGTAAAGCCATGACAGCTATGCCAGATTGAATTTAAATGGATCCTGGTGACCCCATCTACTTACAGTAGTTACAAAAAAGTATTCAGACCCCTTTACATTTTTCACTCTTTGTTTCATTGCAGCCATTTGCTAAAAGCAAAAAAGTTCATTTTATTTCTCATTAATGTACACTCAGCACCCCATCTTGACAGAAAACCCCCCAGAAATGTAGATATTTTTGCAAATTTATTAAAAAAGAAAAACTGAAATATCACATGGTCATAAGTATTCAGACCCTTTGCTCAGTATTGAGTAGAAGCACCCTTTTGAGCTAGTACAGCCATGAGTCTTCTTGCTAATGATGCAACAAGTTTTTCACATCTGGATTTGGGGATCCTCTGCCATTTTTCCTTGCAGATCCTCTCCAGTTCCGTCAGGTTGGATGGTGAACGTTGGTGGACAGCCATTTTCAGGTCTCTCCAGAGATGTTCAATTGGGTTGAGGTCAGGGCTCTGGCTGGGCCAGTCAAGAATGGTCACAGAGTTGTTCTGAAGCCACTCCTTTGTTATTTTAGCTGTGTGCTTAGGGCCATTGTCTTGTTGGAAGGTGAACCTTCGGCCCAGTGTGAGGTCCAGAGCACTCTGGAAGAGGTTTTCTTCCAGGATATCTCTGTACTTGGCCACATTCATCTTTCCTTCAATTGCAACCAGTCATTCTGTCCCTGCAGCTGAAAAAGACCCCCATAGCATGATGCTGCCACCACCATGTTTCACTGTTGGGATTGTATTGGGCAGGTGATGAGTAGTGCCTGGTTTTCTCCACACATACCGCTTAGAATTAACGCCAAAAACTTCAATCTTCGTCTCATCAGACCAGAGAATCTTATTTCTCATAGTCTGGGAGTTCTTCATGTGTTTCTTTGGCAAACTCTATGTGGGCTTTCATATGTCTTGCACTGAGGAGAGGCTTCCTTCGGGCCACTCTGCCATAAAGCCCCGACTCGTAGAGGGCTGCAGTGATAGTTGACTTTGTGGAACTTTCTCCCATCTCTCTACTACATCTCTGGAATTCAGCCACAGTGATCTTTGGGTTCTTCTTTATCTCTCTCACCAAGGCTCTTCTCCCACGATTGCTCAGTTTGGCTGGACGGCCAGGTCTAGGAAGAGTTCTGGTCGTCCCAAACTTCTTCCATTTAAGGATTATGGAGGCCACTGTGCTCTTAGGAACTGAGTGCTGCAGAAATTCTTTTGCAACCTTGGCCAGATCTGTGCCTTGCCACAATTCTGTCTCTGAGCTCCTTGGGCAGTTCCTTTGACCTCATGATTCTCATTTGCTCTGAGCTGTGAGGTCTTATATAGACAGGTGTGTGCCTTTCCTAATCAAGTCCAATCAGTTTAATTAAACACAGCTGGACTCCAATGAAGGAGTAGAACCATCTCAAGGAGAATCAAAAGGAAATGGACAGCATGTGAGTTAAATATGAGTGTCACAGCAAAGGGTCTGAATACTTATGACCATGTTATATTTCAATTTTTCTTTTTTAATAAATTTGCAAAAATATCTACATTTCTGTTTTTTTTTTCTGTCAAGATGGGGTGCTGAGTGTACATTAATGAGAAATAAAATGAACTTTTTTGCTTTTAGCAAATGGCTGCAATGAAACAAAGAGTGAAAAATTTAAAGGGGTCTGAATGCTTTCCGTACCCACTATATAATGGGGTCCATCAATTTTACTTTGTGGTTCCAGTTTATTTTTTCCCTGGAAAGAACAGCGCTGCAGACTGCTGTAAAAAACACTGACAGAAATCTAAAACACTAAAGTGAACACAGCCTGAGTGCATGCAGGGGATATAGACTGTTCCATTCACAGAAGTCAATGGAGTGCAGTGTAATATGCTAGAAAACAAAGAAGCTGAACACTGTGCATGAAGTTGCCCTTAATACTAAAATATACCTTTTATATGTATAAATGTATGAAGTCATTCACGTTGCTTATATGAATGATCATAAATATTCCATTAAATATCCCACCCCTGCTGTACAGTAAAATACCTATTACTAAATGGCACATGTGACATAATTTTTTTCTTTTACACATGTCCAAAAACAATTATTTGTATCTACAAACCACTTACCAAGTCCCTGCCGCACCAGACATCACACACAGCCTCTTCTGCAACCAGTGAAAACCATTCAACTGTCAATATTTGTCACTGTCAATACCCTAAAGCACTTGCTCAACAGCTGCACGACATCATGTGACGCTCATGGCACTCCAGCTATGTTGCCTCATTTCTACCTTCCTATATACTTCTAAAGGTTCTGGCACCCGCTTGTGTAATAAAGAGAGTTAATTCCAAATTCCACATTTGTTGCTCTATTAAGAGGAGAATATTTTGTCTGGGTCTATTGCCTAACTGCTGGATAATGTACAAGTTGTCAATATGCTCTCCTACTTGGCCCTAGTAGTGGAATCTATTAGGAAACCTCAGCACAGATTGAGTGAGAAGAACAGGGAAGGGCGGGAGAGAACCGTAAATGAGAGGGAAATCAGACACAACTGAGTCGGAGGACCAGAGAATGGGACACAGATGAGCAGGAAGAGAGATGATTTCTTACAGACAAAGATCACTGAAGGAGACGGGGAAATGAGACATGTATCTCCATCTGCTGCACAGTCTTTAAGTCTAAATCTATACATATTGCTAGATCCAGCCGCCCTAGCTAGAGATCCATATTTGTTTCCAACAAAACCCCTTTATATAAGTTCAAATGTTTCTTATTTCTCTGAATTCCCATCAGTACAAAACAAACTGGGAGAAGAGGCAGCTAAAAAGTGTCATCATCCACTAATAAAATCATATGAGATAGACAATAGTTCATCAAACATTAGCACCGGCTTCAGCTATCATAGTCTTTCTGGGTGATTTCATTCAAGGACTGCACATAGATAGATACTGGGAGAGCTGCATAGATGCTGATATAGTTACATAAATGTGACTATAAGGGGCCTAAAATATAAGGCATAGTTCTGTAACTGAGACACAATGCACACATGATGTATCAAACAATCTACATTCACTGTACAAACAGCATATACACTCTCCATATCATACACACATTAGAATCTAATGCACATCACATTTATCCAGATGACTGCTTATGATTAAAGATGGATGAACCTCTTAACCCCTTAAAGACCAAGACAATTTTCGTTTTTTCTTCCCCACCTTCCAAGAGTCATAATATTTATTTTTCGGTCCACATGATGGTTTATTGTTTGCGGGACAAATTGTACTTTGTAATGGTACCATTAATAATAATAATACATTTTATTTATATAGCGCCAACATATTTCGCAGCACTGTACAACTTGTAGGGTTCAAGTACTGACAAAAAAGATACATTACAAAGAAATAGTCAATTCACACACTGGGAATGAGGGACCTGCTCGCGTCAATTTCATATGGGATTAATTTTTACGGCGTTCACTGTGTGGTAAAAATGACATGTTACCTGTACTCTGCAGGTCTGTACGAACACAGCGATACCAAATTTATATAGTATTTGTAATGCTTTGATACCTTTTTAAAAACTTGGTAAAATAAAAAAAAAAAAATTGTGTTGCATGTTCTGACACCTGTAACTTTTTTCATATTTACAAGTATGGAGCTGGTGTCTTTTTATGCGGGACAAGATGACGTTTTTATTGATACCATTTGGAGGAAGGTCTGATGATGCGATCACTTTTTATTAAATTTTTTTTAGGAGGCAAGGAGTTGAAAAAAAATCACCATTTGGCTATGTTTATTTTTTTTCCCCGCTACGCCGTTCACCGTATGGGATAAATATTTTTATATTTTAATAGTTCGGGCATTTTTGAGCGTGGGCATACCTAAAGTGTTTACTTTTGCTTATTTAATTTTATATGTGAGTTAGGGAAATGGGGTGATTTGAACTTTTGTATTTTTTATGGTTTTTTTTATACTTTTAAAAACTTTTTTTTCTTCTTTTACTTTTATGTTCAGACTCCCTAGGGACCTTGAACCCTAGGCGGTCTGATTGCTCACACTATTCGCTGCAATACTAATGTATTTCAGTGTATAGTAAAATTCATTGACTTCTATTACACGCTGGTAATAGAACTTTGGCAATGACAAAACTGGGATCCTTCAATAAGCTCCCGGCTGTCATGGCAACTGATCGCCTGGCGCCTGCGCACTTTAAATGCCGCGTTTAACCGCGACATCTAAAGTGTTAACAGCTGCGATCAGTGTCGGCACCGATCGCAGCCGGCATCCACCATGTATGGAGAGAGCTCGGCTCCTGAGCTCTCTCCATACATTCCCATACGACCAAGGACATACTATTACTTCTTTGGTCGATTAAGATTCATTTTGTTTCAGGTTCAGGCTGTTTAAGACCAAGATTTGTTTTGGGTTGAGCAAGTTCAGTATGAACAACAACTTAAATTATCTTAAAACATTGTGTATAACACTGTTAGGGCTCCTAGGAACCAATCTATCCAATTTCTAGGTTTCTAGGGCAAACACAGCTGAAGATATGTCAAAGTGAAGTGACATGTCTATGGAAAAATGGATGATAAGCAGGGGATACAAACTTGAAGTTTAACCATACACTGCGCTGCCACATGCTTTTACACATGTTAACATTTAAAATACTCCAAAAATTACCCGGGGGAAAAGGTGTTTGCCCATGGCAGATATATTGCAAAAAGCAATGGTTTTATAGAAAAATGAGCTCTTTTGATGACCTGTAAGTGCTACAGGCTTATTGTTATTTTGGAGGCACATGTTGTGGCTGTCAGCCTAGTTCAAAAGTGATGAAGAATTTTAAAAAAAAAAAAATCCTCTCCAAAAATGATTCCTTTATGGAAGCAGATGTTTTTTTTATACCAACAGTGTGGTATAGTGGAATGTGATAGACCAGACCATAGGATATGTCTGGCTGAGTGATGGTAGCTATGGTAGCATGAGTGGCAGGCAGTAACGTATGGATTAATATGATGGACCAGGCTGCAGAACATGTCTGGCTGAGTGGTGGTAGCTATGGTAGCATGAGTGGCAGGCAGTAAAGTATGGATTAATATGATGGACAAGGCTACAGGACATGTGTGGCTGAGTGATAGTAGCTGTGGCAATATGAGTGGCAGGCAGTAAAGTATGGATAAATATGATGGACAAGGCTGCAGGACATGTCTGGCTGAGTGATGGTAGCTATGGCAGCATGAGTGGCAGGCAGTAAAGTATGGATTAATATGATGGACAAGGCTGCAGGACATGTCTGGCTGAGTGGTGGTAGCTATGGTAGCATGAGTGGCAGGCAGTAACATATGGATTAATATGATGGACCAGGCTGCAGGACATGTCTGGCTGAGTGGTGGTAGCTATGGTAGCATGGGTGGCAGCGGTTGCCCCTGTCTTTGCTGTCTCGGCAGTAAATTATGGATTAATATGATGGACCAGGCTGAAGGACATGTCTGGCTGAGTGGTGGTAGCTGTGGCAACATGAGTGGCAGGCAGTAAAGTATGGATTAATATGATGGACAAGGCTAAAGGACATGTGTGGCTGAGTGATAGTAGCTGTGGCAATATGAGTGGCAGGCAGTAAAGTATGGATAAATATGATGGACAAGGCTGCAGGACATGTCTGGCTGAGTGGTGGTAGCTGTGGCAACATGAGTGGCAGGCAGTAAAGTATGGATTAATATGATGGACAAGGCTGCAGGACATGTCTGGCTGAGTGGTGGTAGCTATGGTAGCATGAGTCGCAGGGTGAGGACATGTTGGTGGTGGTGGTGTGTGGATGGTGGCAGGCAGTAAAGTATGGATTAATATGATGGACAAGGCTACAGGACATGTGTGGCTGAGTGATAGTAGCTGTGGCAATATGAGTGGCAGGGGGGGGGGGGGGGGGGGGGTAGCTGTGGCAACATGAGTGGCAGGCAGTAAAGTATGGATTAATATGATGGACAAGGCTGCAGGACATGTCAGGCTGAGTGGTGGTGGGGGGGAGGTGGCTATGGTAGCATGAGTGGCAGGCAGTAAAGTATGGATTAATATGATGGACAAGGCTGCAGGACATGTCTGGCTGAGTGGTGGTAGCTATGGTAGCATGAGTGGCAGGCAGTAACATATGGATTAATATGATGGACCAGGCTGCAGGACATGTCTGGCTGAGTGGTGGTAGCTATGGTAGCATGAGTCGCAGGCAGTAAATTATGGATTAATATGATGGACCAGGCTGAAGGACATGTCTGGCTGAGTGGTGGTAGCTGTGGCAATATGAGTGGCAGGCAGTAAAGTATGGATTAATATGATGGACAAGGCTGCAGGACATGTCTGGCTGAGTGGTGGTAGCTGTGGCAACATGAGTGGCAGGCAGTAAAGTATGGATTAATATGATGGACAAGGCTGAAGGACATGTCTGGCTGAGTGGTGGTAGCTATGGTAGCATGAGTCGCAGGCAGTAAAGTATGGATTAATATGATGGACCAGGCTGCAGGACATGTCTGGCTGAGTGGTGGTAGCTATGGTAACATGAGTGGCAGGCAGTAAAGTATGGATTAATATGATGGACCAGGCTGCAGGACATGTCTGGCTGAGTGATGGTAGCTGTGGCAATATGAGTGGCAGGCAGTAAAGTATGGATTAATATGATGGACCAGGCTGCAGGACATGTCTGGCTGAGTGGTGGTAACTATGGTAGCATGAGTGGCAGGCAGTAAAGTATGGATTAATATGATGGACAAGGCTGCAGGACATGTCTGGCTGAGTGGTGGTAGCTATGGTAGCATGAGTGGCAGGCAGTAACATATGGATTAATATGATGGACCAGGCTGCAGGACATGTCTGGCTGAGTGGTGGTAGCTATGGTAGCATGAGTCGCAGGCAGTAAATTATGGATTAATATGATGGACCAGGCTGAAGGACATGTCTGGCTGAGTGGTGGTAGCTGTGGCAACATGAGTGGCAGGCAGTAAAGTATGGATTAATATGATGGACAAGGCTGCAGGACATGTCTGGCTGAGTGGTGGTAGCTGTGGCAACATGAGTGGCAGGCAGTAAAGTATGGATTAATATGATGGACCAGGCTGCAGGACATGTCTGACTGAGTGGTGGTAGCTATGGTAGCATGAGTCGCAGGCAGTAAAGTATGGATTAATATGATGGACCAGGCTACAGGACATGTGTGGCTGAGTGATAGTAGCTGTGGCAATATGAATGGCAGGCAGTAAAGTATGGATTAATATGATGGACAAGGCTGCAGGACATGTCTATCTGAGTGATAGTAGCTGTGGCAATATGAGTGGCAGGCAGTAAAGTATGGGTTAATATGATGGACCAGGCTGCAGGACATGTCTGGCTGAGTGGTGGTAGCTATGGTAGCATGAGTGGCAGACAGTAACATATGGATTAATATGATGGACCAGGCTGCAGGACATGTCTGGCTGAGTGGTGGTAGCTGTGGCAACATGAGTGGCAGGCAGTAAAGTATGGATTAATATGATGGACCAGGCTGCAGGACATGTCTGGCTGAGTGGTGGTAGCTATGGTAGCATGAGTCGCAGGCAGTAAAGTATGGATTAATATGATGGACCAGGCTGCAGGACATGTCTGGCTGAGTGGTGGTAGCTATGGTAGCATGAGTGGCAGGCAGTAAAGTATGG
Organism: Leptodactylus fallax; assembly: GCA_947044405.1. NCBI lineage: Eukaryota > Metazoa > Chordata > Amphibia > Anura > Leptodactylidae > Leptodactylus > Leptodactylus fallax. Next base: position 298,917 of record CAMRHE010000134.1, on the reverse strand, counting down.
ATTAATATGATGGACAAGGCTACAGGACATGTGTGGCTGAGTGATAGTAGCTGTGGCAATATGAGTGGCAGGCAGTAAAGTATGGATTAATATTATGGACAAGGCTGCAGGACATGTCTGGCTGAGTGGTGGTAGCTGTGGCAACATGAGTGGCAGGCAGTAAAGTATGGATTAATATGATGGACAAGGCTGCAGGACATGTCTGGCTGAGTGGTGGTAGCTATGGTAGCATGAGTCGCAGGCAGTAAAGTATGGATTAATATGATGGACCAGGCTGCAGGACATGTCTGGCTGAGTGATGGTAGCTGTGGCAATATGAGTGGCAGGCAGTAAAGTATGGATTAATATGATGGACAAGGCTTCAGGACATGTCTGGCTGAGTGATGGTAGCTGTGGCAACATGAGTGGCAGGCAGTAAAGTATGGATTAATATGATGGAAAGGCTGCAGGACATGTCTGGCTGAGTGGTGGTAGCTATGGTAGCATGAGTGGCAGGCAGTAAAGTATGGATTAATATGATGGACCAGGCTGCAGGACATGTCTGGCTGAGTGGTGGTAGCTATGGTAGCATGAGTGGCAGGCAGTAAAGTATGGATTAATATGATGGACAAGGCTGCAGGACATGTCTGTCTGAGTGATAGTAGCTGTGGCAATATGAGTGGCAGGCAGTAAAGTATGGGTTAATATGATGGACCAGGCTGCAGGACATGTCTGGCTGAGTGGTGGTAGCTATGGTAGCATGAGTGGCAGGCAGTAACATATGGATTAATATGATGGACCAGGCTGCCGGACATGTCTGGCTGAGTGGTGGTAGCTGTGGCAACATGAGTGGCAGGCAGTAAAGTATGGATTAATATGATGGCCCAGGCTGCAGGACATGTCTGGCTGAGTGGTGGTAGCTATGGTAGCATGAGTCGCAGGCAGTAAAGTATGGATTAATATGATGGACCAGGCTGCAGGACATGTCTGGCTGAGTGGTGGTAGCTATGGTAGCATGAGTGGCAGGCAGTAAAGTATGGATTAATATGATGGACAAGGCTACAGGACATGTGTGGCTGAGTGATAGTAGCTGTGGCAATATGAGTGGCAGGCAGTAAAGTATGGATTAATATTATGGACAAGGCTGCAGGACATGTCTGGCTGAGTGGTGGTAGCTGTGGCAACATGAGTGGCAGGCAGTAAAGTATGGATTAATATGATGGACAAGGCTGCAGGACATGTCTGGCTGAGTGATAGTAGCTGTGGCATTATGAGTGGCAGGCAGTAAAGTATGGATTAATATGATGGACCAGGCTGCAGGACATGTCTGGCTGAGTGATAGTAGCTGTGGCAATATGAGTGGCAGGCAGTAAAGTATGGATTAATATGATGGACCAGGCTGCAGGACATGTCTGGCTGAGTGGTGGTAGCTGTGGCAACATGAGTGGCAGGCAGTAAAGTATGGATTAATATGATGGACCAGGCTGCAGGACATGTCTGGCTGAGTGGTGGTAGCTGTGGCAATATGAGTGGCAGGCAGTAAAGTATGGATTAATATGATGGACCAGGCTGCAGGACATGTCTGGCTGAGTGGTGGTAGCTATGGTAGCATGAGTGGCAGGCAGTAAAGTATGGATTAATATGATGGACAAGGCTACAGGACATGTGTGGCTGAGTGATAGTAGCTGTGACAATATGAGTGGCAGGCAGTAAAGTATGGATTAATATGATGGACAAGGCTGCAGGACATGTCTGGCTGAGTGGTGGTAGCTGTGGCAACATGAGTGGCAGGCAGTAAAGTATAGATTAATATGATGGACAAGGCTGCAGGACATGTCTGGCTGAGTGGTGGTAGCTGTGGCAATATGAGTGGCAGGCAGTAAAGTATGGATTAATATGATGGACCAGGCTGCAGGACATGTCTGGCTGAGTGGTGGTAGCTGTGGTAACATGAGTGGCAGGCAGTAAAGTATGGATTAATATGATGGACCAGGCTGCAGGACATGTCTGGCTGAGTGGTGGCAGTGGTGGTAGCTGTTTAGGAGTAGAAGGCAGCAGTACAGTAAATGAAACATGATACAGGGAGACAGTGGTACCTCTATTCGGAGGCATCAGCCGGAAATGTGTGAAAATCCTGACGGATTCATGCCTGATTCGTTTGGACAAAAGTAATTTTTTCCACACTAGCAGTGGACAGTTTTGTCTTTCTAGGTGTTACAATGCCACCGGCAGCACTGAACACCCTTTCAGCCATTACACTTGACGCCAGAGAAGATAAAACTCCCATGGCAAACTCGGCCAGCTCCTTCCACTGCTCTAACCTATTGACCCAGAATTCCATGGGATCACAGTTATCTGCTGAAATGTAGGTGCACTCTTGGTACGACTGTACCTGCTAGTGCAGCCGGTGGGTGTCAATTATGGGTCTGGTTGGCACTGCAAGATGAAAAATGTCTGGTTCGTCATGTTCCCGACACTGTAGTGACAGCTGATGCTGCTGCTTTTACTCCTGCTACTTGTAGCTGTGGCACTGGCAGAGGAGGTGGAGCACTGGCTGAGCCAGGTGGACCAGGAGTGTGCAGAGTCCATCTCGGTACATGTGTGACTGGCATTTGCAGTGGTCTCCCTAAACGCTGTGGTAAGCTGGGTATGCAGCCAATTTTGATAATATTCAAATTTTCCTTCTCTTTTGAAGGCAGAGAAGAATTTCCCCATTTTGGCTTTATAATAAGGGTTTGAGCACCAGTAATAATCCTTCTGCTTGATGTTATTAATATGCTTGTCAATGTGTACGCAGCAGAGCATACAGCCTGCCATGCTTGCCAGTGTGTGCATGGACCCAGGGGCGTGCCATGGTTGGTGTTCACAGCCAACATGGTCGTCGTTGTCGTCATCATCATCATCATTGTCATCTGGAAAGAAATAAAGGTCAGCCTCCTCCCCTGACTGTGTCTGTGACATATCAAGGGTCCCCTCTGCACTCAAAGGAGTTTTCCTCCTCACCTTCCAGTCTAAGAATCCCAATTCCTCCACTATAATGACCCTGACCCAGATCTTTCATCTTCCTCCAGTTCCCCTTGAATAAGTTGATGTTGACTAAGAGGTGGAAGCTATTCTTCCTTTTACATCCCTCATTGCATGAGTGTAAATGTTTCCTGTAAGATATATATAATAAAGGTAGTACCTCTTTTAAGTCACTATACATGTTAATAAGGTGGCGCACCACCATATTCAGCATATGCTCCATACAGGGTCAATGTGTTATTCGGCCCATCTGCAGCACAACAACAGTATTGGTGTCATTGTTGCTGGCAACACTGTGGAATTGTAGTTGGCAATGAGCCATCCAGCGGATACCTGTTGTAGGATAGAGCGGAGCAGCTCCTCTTCTGTGTGGCTCCTCTGATCCTGGCTCATTAACTGTAAAACTGCATGGCAGCGCTTCACCCTACACCCATGAAATGAGGGAGGAGGAGGAGTGGAGGCAGTGCCTAGCCTTGGTGAAAAATGGGGCAGCAAACGGTCCAGAGAGGAGGAACTAGAGGGGGTGGATGGGTCATGCATGGTGATGAAACTGGGTCTACACAAAACCTGTGGAACTAGCATCTGGCCTTGTTGCATTTTTCAACTGTGGCCACTGCCAATCAAAACATTTGTCCTTGTCCTGTGGTACATTATGTGTTACAACATTAGATAAGGAGGAAAACACAGAAGCCCTAACTCAAGATTACATCACTCTTGGGTGTAATATCTTTCTGAGACTAAGATGAGCAAGCTAAGTAATCAAAAACGTCACCTTCATTACTGGCAGTGCCACCAACACCAGAAGTAATGTGGCTGTTGCCACCCACATTCTTATTGTTAGTACTTGCACAAGTGTTTCCTCCACCCCCAAATTTTGCATGTTCCTTACCCTGTTTTTTTTCCCAGTCATTTTACTGCACACTGCTTAATTCTAATAGTGACTGTATGTATGTCTTTTTTTTTTTGTTACAAAAAACTATTTCAAGAAAAATAGCAAAGCACTTAAAACACTAAAAGAGGTGATCTGGTCAGTGAGAATTACACTTGAACTGCATCAGTCAGCTTGTTTTTTTTTTTTGCCATATATTGGGTAACGAAAAAGAAACCCCCTTAACAAACAGAGATTTTTCAGGTTAGTGCAGATTGACAGACTTGGTTGAGCCAAAAAAAACCCTTAACAAGCAGAGATTTTTTTCAGATTAGCAGGCTAATGTAAAAAAAGGATAACAATGGATCAGTTCTTTTTTTTCTAAACAATGAAACCTATTAATGCCCTTTATTTTTCGCCTGTCATCCATTTGCAAATGTTTTAATTGGATTTAGTAAATGGGTGGCCAAAACATGCTCTAAACGTGCTATAAAACAATTAATAGACAATGGCAGGTTAAGTAAAAGTTGTCATTTTCAGTTCCCATTCCCATGGCGCATGAAAGATAAGAGCCTGCTCTGATTATCTCTAGAAGAAACAAAAGGTTGCAACAAAAAAGAATTAACTTGTTGGACTGGATTCTCAGCATTGGAGCATCTTAAGACCAGCCTTGACCACCTTAAGAAAGAAATCATAACATGCATCTATTGGGATACACTGACATACTGGGTATTAATGGGTTTATATACTGTGCTACCATTTTACTGCTCCATTGCATCAAAAATAAAAAATTAAGCAACATTGCAAATAGTCCTGAATAAAAGTTCCTTATCATTTTGTGTCAGCGTATGTGCCTCAATGTTGGCAGACTTCAAACAAAACCTGTGTCGTTAGATCCTCTAGTCCCCTGCTTATTGCTTACATATAATTTAGCAAGATGTAGGTGACATATGGAATTTGCAATACATTGGCGCTATATAAAATTGGTTACAGAGGTGTAAATGCCGCGGTTTGGCCGCGGCATAAAACATGGCATTTTACAGTCCCTGCAAAGTGGAAAGGATTTATACACACAGTGCAGAAAAATACGCGCAGCGGAAATGCTGCGATTTCCAAAACCGTTGCAGAAAGTCAGCAGAGGAAAGCTCTGCAGACTTTCTGTGAAAAGCTCAGTGGGAAAAATCGCACTGCATTTCCACCGCAGGATTTTCCCGCAGCTTTTTTAGCTGCGGCCCGCTACGTGGGGCCTTAGCCTTAAAGGGGTTGTCCAGGCAAAGATGGACAACCCTTTTTTTTTTCTAAATCAGCTGGGGTTAGTGAAAAAAAAAAAAAAAGCATACTCACCTGTCCCCATTGCTCCAGTGTCCTCACACGCCTCCTGGATCTTCTGCTCCGGTGACCGCTGAGGTCAATCAGCGAAGGGCCTGAATGTCACTACCTTTGACAAGACGGGTCCTCTTCCTGAGGCCTGCTGAGGCTGCCTGATTGCCAATCAGAGGCTTCAGCACAACTCCAGAAGAGACCCAGGAGGCGCGGGAGGACACCAGAGCAAAGAGGACAGGTGAGTATGCATTTTTTTTTATTTTTTTCACTTTCCTCAGCTGATTTAATTTTTGCCTGAACAACCCCTTTAAGGGTGTTTGCCACAAACTAGTATGACATATTTTACCAAATACAGTTGTGCTAAAAAGTTTACATACCCCGGCAGATTTTTTGTTTTTTTGGCCTTTTTTCAGAGAATATGAATGATAACACAAAAACTTTTTCTCCACTCATGGTTAGTGGTTAGTTGAAGCCATTCATTGTCAAACTTCTGTGTTTTCTCTTTTTAAATCATAATGACAACCAAAAACATCAAAATGACCCTGTTCAAAAGTTCACATACCCCAGTTCTTAATACCGTGTATTGCCCCTCTAACATCAATGACAGCTTGAAGTCTTTTGTGGTAGTTGTGGATGAGGCTCTTTATTTTCTCAGATGGTAAAACTGCTTTCCAGTTCCTGTAAATTCCTGGGTTGTCTTGCATGTACTGCTCAATGATATTGTACTGCTCATGAGTGGCTCAATGATATTGAGGTCAGGAGACTGAGATGTCCACTCCAGAACCTTCACTTTCTTCTTGCTGTAGCCAATGACAGGTCGACTTGACCTTGTGTTTTGGATCGTTGTCATGTTGGAACGTCCAAGTACGTCCCATGAGCAGCTTCCTGGCTGATGAGTGCAAATTTGCCTCCAGTATTTGCTGATAACGTGCTGCATTCATCTTTCCTTCAACTTTGACCAAGTTTCCTGTGCCTTTGAAGCTCACACATCCCCACATCATCAGTGATCCACCTCCATGCTTTACAGTAGGAATGGTGTTCCTTTCATCATAGGCCTTCTTGACACCTCTCCAAATGTAACGTTTATGGTTGTGGCCAAAAAGTTCGATTTTTGTCTCATCACTCCAAATTACTTTGTTCCAGAAGTTTTGAGGCTTGTCTCTGTGCTGTTTGGGGTATTGAAGGCGAGATTCTTTGTTGCATTTGTGCAGTAATGTCTTTCTTCTGGCAACTCGACCATGCAGCCCATTTTTCTTCAAGTGCCTCCTTATTGTGCATCTTGAAACAGCCACACTGATAGTTTTCAGAGAGTCCTGTATTTCAGCTGATGTTATGTGTGGGTTTTTCTTTGCATCCCAAACAATTTTCCGGGCAGTTGTGGCCGAAATTTTGGTTGGTCTATGTGATGAACCGACCCTCAGTTTTATATCTTTCTTGGAAGTGTGTTTTACTTGCTTAGGTCAGTCCTTCCCCCACTTGGAATGCGGTGCTTTAGTTGAGTCCACATTGCTGGACGATAGTCTTCACTGGTTTTATGTGTGTTCATTGGAGATGGCTTGCTATAGCCAGGCACTTTTATTATCCCTGGCCAGATGGCCATGGGGGGATAGCAAGCCAGTGACCTTAAATTCACCCATCTCTCCGAGGGTTCTGCAAAGGAGGGAGAAGGGGGGCTGCCTGGGTGCAAGGGGTGGGTGGAGCACTAGCCATATGCTGTGGGCAGACCTGGATTCTGGGGTCATTCAGCAAAGAGGCAGTAAGGAACTCTGATCTGGGAGAAGAGGAGAGAGCTTGCCCTACTGAGGAATGCATTGAGGGCCTAGCAGTGAGGCCTGAAGCCTTTCACTTGTTCTGGACAACATGTAGAAGGATTGTTTTATGCAACTTGCTTAAGCTTGCGCCCTAGGCCCAAAACTCTGCTGTGGCCTAGAGAAACGGACTAAGAGTCCATTGTGCTGAGCATGGAAGAGAGACAGCTAGGACAGGGCTATGTGCTCAGGTATTTTTTCTAATCTTTATTTCCTTTTATTTTGGTGTATTGTATCATTACGCTTTTGCTTGTATGTTTATGCTTGATCATATTAATATTGTATATTTCTGTATATGCTATTAATTCATACCGACCCACTTGGGTTATTAAACATATAAAATTTATATCGCTCGTTTTGTTTTTATCCTATGACCCGGTCCACTCACGGTGTGTGAGTGGGAGGTTAAGAAAGAAGTTTGATCGCAGGCGTGCCAGGCGGCTGGGCGAGGCGATATTCTTCACAGTGGTGGCAGCGTTGTGGGAACTTAGGATAACAGTGTGTGGGTGTGGTATCACGCAGACACTGAGGATTGAGGCAATCCTATGGCACGAGCGCGGTATGAGATCAAGCTTAAAATACGGTGAAAGTTTGGTACAGTACTGTTCCCTCCCTTCTTCTTTTTTCTGTCCTATCTTTTATTTGGCAACGACTTCCAGTGGATGTCTCGGACTCTGAGAAGTGGAGTCAGGGGACGGCAGCAACTGACTGATACAAACGCTGCGCAGATGGCTGATATGGAAGGTGCTGCAGCCGGGCAGGACGAGGAGCAAAGTTCTGAGGGGCTGGCACAAGAAAACATCACCATGCCAGACGGTTCAGCAGGTGCCCGAACCCCAGAGGTAACTGTGCCTGGAGGGACCAGTAACCCCAGTTCTGTGGGGGTAACGGACTTATACTTGCAAATGGCCTTACAGCAGATAGACGCCAGTGGCTCTAGCACCCGACTGCAGGTGATTCTCCAGTATCGAGAAGCTGCAGAGCGCCGGGCGGAGAGAGAAGCTGCAGAGCGCCGGGCGGAGAGAGAAGCTGCAGAGCGTCGGGCGGAGATGGAGCATCAGCTTGAGCTAAAAAAGCTGGAACTTTGCCAGCAGGCGCAACCTTCCCCTGCACCAACTCCAGGAGCCCGAGCACTAAAGACCCGATCCGAGGACTTTCCAATCTTGGAAGATAACGGGGACTTGGACTCGTTCTTGCGGGGATTTGAGAGGGTGTGTAAGCAGCATCATATTCCCCAGGCAGAATGGGCCCGTTACCTGTCTCCCCGGCTGAAGGGAAAAGGCCTGGATGTTTCCACGAGCTTACCAGTGGACGCGGACTATGAGACCATCAAAGCGGCGCTGATCCGGAGATACCGGCTCACGCCGGAGGTGTACCGCAAAAAGTTCCGGAATATCCAGCGGGGTCCCACAGAGAGCTATGCGGATGTTCTGCACCACTTACAGGTTACATTCTGGCAGTGGATCAAAGGACTTACTGTCACCACGTTTGAGGGAATTGGGGATCTTATGATAAAAGGAACAATTTCTCCAGGTGTGCCCTCTGGAGGTCCGCCAGTTTGTGTGTGATCGGAAACCCACAACAGCAGACAATGCTGCAGAGATTGCTGACGACTATGTGTCCACCAGGGAGCAAGGGATCAAGAGAGGAGCCACACTGCAGAGACCCCCAAGCGGGAAGGAGGGGCAAAGTTGGAGTTCACCACAGCCTGCGGTCTCCAAGTGGGGTAAGACAAACTCTGTCCCGGGTGCCCCCTCTACTTCCCCTGTCCCAAGAATTCTGGGTGCCCCAGGGACCACCTCTAAATCCCAAGGAGAGGTCCGGTGGTGTCATGCCTGTAACCAGCCAGGACATTTCAAGGCGGAGTGCCCCAACCGCTCTAAGAACCCCCCTGTGTCCCCAGCCACGGCAGCTGGCCCATCTGTATACTTGGTGGGGAGGGAGGGGTTGCAATCCGATGCCAACAGTCAACAGGTCATTGTGGGGGGTAAGGTGGTCATGGGATTTCGGGACACTGGGGCGCAGATTACTCTGGTGCAACCTGACTTGGTCCCTGTGGACAGTATTATCCCTGGAAAAACTCTGACCCTGAAGGGTATTGGACAAGAACGTGTAACTGTGCCCATGGCTTGCGTCCATTTGGACTGGGGTGCGGGAAAAGGGATGCGTGATGTGGGGCTAGTGTCTGATCTGCCTGCCAATGTACTATTGGGAAGAGATTTGGGGCCCTTGGTGTCCCAATATGGGGTGGGAGTAGCCCCACCTCGCTGTGACAAAATGTCTGTACTGAAGGATGATTTTAATATGGTGTTGAAGCCTGTCACACAGACACAGGCAGAGGGAGGGGTCTGCAGCCTGTCTCCCCTTGCTGTGTGTCCAGCTAAAGTAATCAGTGAGCATGTGAATGAGACATTGTGGAATGCTGACCTGGCTGTAGCCCCGCCCACATCTGCGGGTGATGAGAGCCCCCTCAGTGTGACCCTGGCTCAGCCATTCACCCATGCAGTTCACTGTGAATCAATGAATGAATGCAATGTCAATGTAATTGCTAATTCTTGCCTTGCAGGTTTACAGGGTAGCTCTTCTGAGATGCTGGGGGCAACCCCAACTGAGGACAATGTGCCAGGTGGTCAGGTGGGTCACGGGGATCTCAGGGCCGATCCGGATGAGGAACGGACTGCTGGTGTTGCGGTGGTAACCCGCAGCCAGAGTGCTAGAGGGGTGGAAGGCGCTCCGACCCCTGAGCCGTTCCCTCTGTCACCCGGAGATGGCACTGAGGCCGCCGTGACTAGCCTCCCCACCCTGGAGCTGGAGGAGCCCGGCGGGTATGTGACATGCACATCTCTTCTGTCTGGTTCCAGTCAGGAGTTCAAGGAGGCTGTCCAAGCTGACCGCAGTCTGGACGCATTGAAGGAGCGTGCTGATCAACCTCCCTTGGAGTCGGACAAGGACCGCGTGTACTGGGAGCAAGGGAGGTTGTACCGGGAAACGATCCCCACAAAGGGAAAAGAAAGTCGGCTCAGGGAGAAACATTTGGTGGTACCCCAACCCTACCGGGTGGAGTTGTTGCGGATTGCTCATGATATTCCACTGGCAGGCCACCTGGGGATCGCTAAGACCAAGGCTCGCCTCAGCCACTTGTTCTACTGGCCTAAGATGGGGACAGATGTAGCTAAATACTGCCGTTCATGTGACACATGTCAGAGGATGGGCAAGGCGGGGCAAGGCTCCAAAGCACCAATGATACCTATGCCCATCATAACCGAACCTTTCCAGCGGGTGGCTGTGGATCTCATTGGACCCCTGTCCATTCCCAGCCGCACCGGGAAACGTTTCATATTGACGGTAGTAGACTATGCTACTAGGTCCCCGGAAGCTGTCGCTCTGTCTTCCACCCGGGCTGATGTAGTGGCCAAGGCTCTGGTAGGCATCTTCTCCCGTGTTGGATTTCCCAGAGAGATGCTCACAGACCAAGGTACCCAGTTCATGTCTGCCTTGATGCAAGGCCTGTGTAAGGTAACAGAGGTGCCACATCTGGTGTCCAGCCCGTATCACCCACAGACCAATGGCCTGTGTGAACGGTTCAATGGCACCCTGAAGCAGATGCTCAGGATGTTAGTTGAGTCCCACGGGCGCGACTGGGAGCCTTATCTCCCGCACCTGCTGTTCGCTTACCGGGAGGTGCCGCAAGCCTCAACGGGGTTCTCCCCCTTTGAGCTCTTGTACGGGAGATGTGTACGTGGGCCCCTAACTCTTGTGAAAGAGTCCTGGGAAGGAGAAACAGCCATCCAAGGTGTGCCAGTCATGCCCATGGCCCAAGTGCAGACGGCATGGGGTGCTGGAGGTGGGACCCAAGAAGGGAGTGTGTCAAATGTATTACCTGTCAATGTATTGTGGAGGGATGGTTTGGGGAAGCATGATCTCAGTCATTTGCCCACGGTATCACCATCACCCACCCAAGTACAGGAGGAACAGGATGTAGGTTTGGAAGCAAAGGGGGAGGTGCAGAATCCCCTAGAACTCTCCCAACTAGCGGCTAGTGTGGGAGAGACCCTGAGAGACTGCCGGGAAGGGGTCTCTGAACTGGTATCACAAGGGCCTGGGGTTGCGAGTGTGGATCTGCGGGATGCCAGCACTCAGAACGAGGTCCCAGTGCAGGCCGGGGGGTAGCCAGGTGGGCGGAGACTGCCGGGATGGGGTCTCAGCACCGGTACCACAAGGGCCTGGGGTTGTGAGTGTGGGTCTGAGGGACACCAGCACTCAGGGGAGGGACCTAGAGCAAGCAGGAGGTAGCCAGGTCTACTTTATTCAGAGCCTGAACCTTAGAAGAGTCTCCATTCAGACAGGAGAGGAAGAGGGTATCAGTACGCCAGGCGGGGTGAGGCCGCCAAGGTGTCCGCGGAAGGCGATCTTAGGATCGTCCTTCCTCCCGACACGCTCTAAAAGGGGGAGGTGTAATTAACCGACCCTCAGTTTTCTATCTTTCTTGGAAGTGTGTTTTACTTGCTTAGGTCAGTCCTTCCCCCACTTGGAATGCGGTGCTTTAGTTGAGTCCACATTGCTGGACGATAGGCTTCACTGGTTTTATGTGTGTTCATTGGAGATGGCTTGCTATAGCCAGGCACTTTTATTATCCCTGGCCAGATGGCGATGGGGGGATAGCAAGCCAGTGACCTTAAATTCACCCATCTCTTCGAGGGTTCTGCAAAGGAGGGAGAAGGGGGGCTGCCTGGGTGCAAGGGGTGGGTGGAGCACTAGCCATATGCTGTGGGCAGACCTGGATTCTGGGGTCATTCAGCAAAGAGGCAGTAAGGAACTCTGATCTGGGAGAAGAGGAGAGAGCTTGCCCTACTGAGGAATGCATTGAGGGCCTAGCAGTGAGGCCTGAAGCCTTTCACTTGTTCTGGACAACATGTAGAAGGATTGTTTTATGCAACTTGCTTAAGCTTGCGCCCTAGGCCCAAAACTCTGCTGTGGCCTAGAGAAACGGACTAAGAGTCCATTGTGCTGAGCATGGAAGAGAGACAGCTAGGACAGGGCTGTGTGCTCAGGTATTTTTTCTAATCTTTATTTCCTTTTATTTTGGTGTATTGTATCATTACTCTTTTGCTTGTATGTTTATGCTTGATCATATTAATATTGTATATTTCTGTATATGCTATTAATTCATACCGATCCACTTGGGTTATTAAACATATAAAATTTATATCGCTCGTTTTGTTTTTATCCTATGACCCGGTCCACTCACGGTGTGTGAGTGGGAGGTTAAGAAAGAAGTTTGATCGCAGGCATGCCAGGCGGCTGGGCGAGGCGATATTCTTCACAGTCTACCTGACCGTGGTTTGGATTTTACAGAGTCCCTGAGTTTCCATTTGTTAATCACAATTTGAACACTGCTGACTGGCATTATCAATTCCTTGGATATCTTTTTGTATCCCTTTCCTGTTTTATACAGTTCAACTACCTTTTCCTGTAGATCCGTGGACAATTCTTTTGCTTTCCCCATGACTCACAATCCAGAAACGTTAGTGGCTGGAGGAAAGATACAACAGTCTATCTGGATCCCAGAAACTCACTCAGCTTTTATGCACACACTGATTACAAGCAAACAGGTCACAGGTGAGGATGTTACCTTTAGTAGCCATTCAAACCCCTTTGTGTCAACTTCTGGGTATGTCATCAGGCCAAAATCACCAGGGTATGTGAACTTTTGAACAGGGTCATTTTGATGTTTTTGGTTGTCATTATGATTTAAAAAGAGAAAACACAGAAGTTTGACAATAAACGGCTTCAACCAACCAATAACCATGAGTGGAGAAAAAGTTTTTGAGTTATCATTCATATTCTCTGAAAAAAGGCCAAAAAACAAAAAATCTGCCGGGGTATGTAAACTTTCTAGCACAACTGTACATTGCCATTGGCATAACTTTAGGAGTAGCAGTTGCTATATCCTTCCTTCCGGACTCAGCATACCTGGACATTTTGTGACCCTGGTTGGCGCCAGGAGATTGCGTGCTAGACCCTAGAGATATGAGAATGTAGAGGTAAGTAAATGCCTATTTTTTTACATCTGATCTGGAGTATGGGCTGGGGTCTGGAGTATGGGACGGATCCATGCCTGGGGCCATTCAAAAGTCTGGCATGAAGCCCAGCACTTTCTGCTTACACCCTTATCCTTCCTCTAGTGTTAGGGTCGTGACCGACCCGTTTTAGGTTTTAAATGCATACAAATTCTACATACATTTGTTTATTGCATCAAGACTTTTTGACTTTTTCAGGAACTTATTTTTAAACAAAATACAATAAAATAAAACTATTTTACTAAATTGTAAAATGCTCTTATTAAAATTATAACATTTGTGTTGTTGGGGTCAATTTCGACCCAGGTCTAATATAAGAGTAAAAAAACAATAATAAGTCCCAAAACTGAAGTCATAAACACAATATAAGCCAACAGCCCACAGCCAGCTCTACCTCCAACAACTTGAGTTAGGGACATGTCCAGGCATGTATGGCCAAATCAGCTTACAGTTGGTACTTTGCAGAGTATACATCTTCAGTTTACACCATGCAACAATGAGGAGAAGATTAGATGCAAGCCAAATTCTGGATTATATCTTGGATGATAATGAATCAGAGGACACACAGCAGCAAACTGATACAGATGAACAGGTTTCTGAGGAGGAAGATGATGTGGAGTATCAACCGGAAGACACAGACAGTTCTGATCAGTCTGATGAGGAGGTCACCGATGCTGAAGCTGCTCCCGCTGAAAGATTCAAATCCAAAAGTGGCAAGATCATTTGGAGCTCAGTACCTCCAGATGTACATGGCAGGGCAGATGCTGCAAATGTCATAAAAATGACCCCTGGGATCACAAGGTTTGCTGTGACAAGAGTAAGTGACATCAAGACATGTTTTGATCTGTTTATGCCATTGTCAATAAAAAAAGTCATTATTGCTATGACAAACCTTGAAGGAAAAAAAAGTCCACGGCAACATGTGGAATGACCTTCATGATGATGACCTGGATGCCTACATTGGTGTTCTTCTCCTTGCTGGAGTGTACAAATCCTGCAATGAGGCCACTGATAGTCTCTGGGACGCATCGACAGGCAGGAATATTTTCCGGGCAACAATGTCACTTCAAAAGTTTCAAATGATATCAAGAGTCCTCAGATTTGACAACAGAGACACCAGAACAAAATCTGACAAAATTGCTCCCATCAGGGATGTTTGGGAGAAATGGGTGCAGCTCCTTCCAACAACAAAAAGTTTGTTTTTACAGACACCACCACTGCTGTTTCATACTGCCCCAAAAAACGACGGAATGTGGTACTGATGTCCACACTTCACAAAGATGCAGCTGTGTCATCAGGAAGTGACAAAAAGCCCAGAATCATCCTGGACTATAACAAAAACAAAGGAGGAGTGGACAACCTGGACAAGCTGACTGCCACCTACACTTGCCAGCGAATGACTAGGAGATGGCCAATGGTTGTATTTTCCAACATCCTTGATGTGTCAGCATACAATGCATTTGTGTTGTGGACCCACATTCACCAAGGATGGAATTCAAAGAAAAAAAACAAGCGGAGGATGTTTCTTGAGGAACTAGGAAGATCCCTTGTCAAGGCGCACATTGACCAAAGGGAACGGGTGCCCCGAGACCCAGCCGCTGCAGCCTTGGTCCGACAACTCCAGAGCTCAACAAGTGCTTCGCCCACACCCAAAGCAACACAAAGAGCATCATCACCAGCATCCTCCTCAACCTGCCCTGCCTCAACATCAACCACAACAGCCACAACCCCAGTGAGACCACCTGATTCTAAAAGAAAGAGGTGTCAGGTCTGCCCTAGCAATAAGGACAGAAAGACAAACACATCGTGCTTCGCCTGCAAAAAATACCTCTGCAAAGAACACACAAAAAGTGTCACTTTTTGCCACACATGCATCTAAATACTAATGCATCTAAAAACTAGTACTTGATTTCTGTTGATTTGATTTGCTTGATTGATTGTTGTTTGTTTGTTTGACCTAGAAAAGCTACTTTTTATTATTATTGCTATTAATGTTAATATAATTATCATCTTTTATTTGTATTAAAGTTCTATAAATAAAAAAAATCTGTTTTTTGCCTTTTTCATAAAGTAGTTAGATATGGGTCAAAATTGACCCGTAACACCATAGATGTTACTAGAGTTAATAATATAAAATATATATATGTATATTTTTTTTACATTTAAGAAATGTGTTCTAAAACCCTTCAGTAATATTCAGGTAATATAACAAACTTTTTTAAGTTTATATTATTCTCTTGAGGTTCATTTGACAATATTTTATATTGAAAATGAAGGGTACGCTCTCAAATGAAAGGCCCAGGGGGCCACAACAAAAATATTAAAATCAATCCTTCCATGCATGAGAAACCTTAATAAGGTAACTAAGAGGTAAGAAACAAATTGGATCATAAATAACTGTTTTTAGGGTATCCTAGGGGTGATTTAAGACACGGGTCAAAACCGACCCGTTAACATAAGAAAGAGTAACAGAAAGCTAACACTAGAGGAAGGTTAAATTGCTTATTTTCTTCACTGTCTTGCAAGATGTTTATATATGTAGTATGTAGTCATAGTTAATTTTTTGTTACTCATGGTTATAGCACAATGGTCTGGGCCAGTTTTTTATTAACTGCAATGTTTGAACAAGTTATGATGTAATAGAGGAGGATTTTTTGAAAGAAAATAGATGACTCTTTCAATGCAGAAAAATCAAATAAAAGAAATCACAATTGATAGTCAACTTAATAAATCAGACATCTGGATCAGCAATACACAGAGCAGGTTTTATTGCAGCATGCTTAAATTCACCTGTATGTAACATGACAGTAAACATAGGTCCACACCCTCTTCATTCACAAATCTGGTTCCTGTCCACCTTCTATTGTTTATTTACTGTGTCTACTTGGTAAATGTGTCTGTGTTTGCTCTGGAGCAATTGAGTTCCATTCTTTCCACCTCCCCCCCAGGAAACAATTCAGACCATTCCTTACTTAACTCTACAGGGCATAATTTCACCCAGGGAAGGACAGTGACCCACAGTCTCTCAGTGTTTCATTTGCCCCCAGGACTTGAAAACATTGCAATCCTTTCATTCCTGTCTTCATAATACCCATCTGCAGATAACTCTGTCCATATTACCTGCACTAGCCCGTTCCATTTATTTTAATAACATGAGATCCCATGTGCCTGTGTCATTAACAGACTGCAATGGTTAGGATAGATCAATGGGCCATAGGTCTTGTCAGTGTGTGTCACTGTGGTGGCAATGTCAGATTGACAAAGGATCAGGCCCTTCTGTCCTTTAATTAGTGAGTCAGAACTATATTACGATGAGCTAAATGTGATTACTGCATACAAACCCTATCTGCCAACCAACTAATCTAATAGTGAGTTTATTTTCAGAGGCAGCAAACAATCATCTTGTAATAATCACATTAATACTGTGTGCTTCATCCTGGATGCATTGGGAACAGAACAGGGATAGTGCAGTGATGATTGCAACAGCCTAAAGGACCCCCTTACTGTCACATTATTGTAGTGCACACATATAATGTTGTAATACCCCTTCCAATATTTGCTAGTCTTTCCAATCTTAGTTATGCTTAATGTTCTATCCTGTTATTATATCTATTACAAAGGCATACATGCATAGATACATGTCTGAAATGAATGAATAAATTAATGTATGTTGTCACTGTAACTTATTATATCACTCAAATGGGAGCCACAAGGACTCTGTTCCGCCATAAGGGACGCCATCTTTCGACTGTGAATCTGTGAGAAAACTCCCAGCATGCCTCCATACAAAATCCTAGATATATGGGGATGCACTATGAGTCAACAGGTTTTAATGGATGCCATATTACAAATCACTAAGGCTCTATATCAAGGCCTTAGGTGTCCTTAAAATATCTCTTTCTTAGAGGTGGATTCTCCACAATGGAATGGAGAGAAAAAAAATCAGAGGCCAAGTAATAAGAATTTTTATGTGTGTGTGTGTGTATATATATATATATATATATATATATATATACAGTACAGACCAAAAGTTTGGACACACCTTCTCATTCCAAGAGTTTTCTGTATTTTCATGACTATAAAAATTGTAGATTCACACTGAAGGCATCAAAACTATGAATTAACACATGTGGAATTATATACTTAACAAAAAAGTGTGAAACAACTGAAAATATGTCTCATATTCTAGGTTCTTCAAAGTAGCCACCTTTTGCTTTGATTACTGCTTTGCACACTCTTGGCATTCTCTTGATGAGCTTCAAGAGGTAGTCACCTGAAATGGTTTTCACTTCACGGGTGTGCCCTGTCAGGTTTAATAAGTGGGATTTCTTGCCTTATAAATGGGGCTGGGACCATCAGTTGTGTTGTTCAGAAGTCAGGTGGATACACAGCTGATAGTCCTACTGAATGGAGTGTTAGAATTTGTATTATGGCAAGAAAAAAGCAGCTAAGTAAAGAAAAACGAGTGGCCATCATTACTTTAAGAAATGAATGTCAGTCAGTCTGAAAAATTGGGAAAACTTTGAAAGTGTCCCCAAGTGCAGTGGCCAAAACCATCAAGCGCTACAAAGAAACTGGCTCACATGAGGACCGCCCCAGGAAAGGAAGACCAAGAGTCACCTCTGCTGCGGAGGATAAGTTCATCCGAGTCACCAGCCTCAGAAATCGCAGGTTAACAGCAGCTCAGATTAGAGACCAGGTCAATGCCACACAGACTTCTAGCAGCAGACACATCTCTACAACAACTGTTAAGAGGAGACAGCAGTCTGTGTGCAGCAGGCCTTCATGGTAAAATACTGTAGCTGCTAGGAAACCACTGCTAAGGACAGGCAACAAGCCGAAGAGACTTGTTTGGGCTAAAGAACACAAGGAATGGACATCAGACCTGTGGAAATCTGTGCTTTGGTCTGATGAGTCCAAATTTGAGATCTTTGGTTCCAACCACCGTGTCTTTGTGCGACACAGAAAAGGTGAACGAATGGACTCTACATGCCTGGTTCCCACCGTGAAGCATGGAGGAGGAGGTGTGATAGTGTGGGGGTGCTTTGCTGGTGACACTGTTGGGAATTTATTCAAAATTGAAGGAATACTGAACCAGCATGGCTACCACAGCATCTTGCAGCGGCATGCTATTCCATCCGGTTTGCGTTTAGTTGGACCATCATTTATTTTTCAACAGGACAATGACCCCAAACACACCTCCAGACTGTGTAAGGGCTACTTCACCAAGAAGGAGAGTGATGGGGTGCTACGCCAGGTGACCTGGCCTCCACAGTCACCAGACCTGAACCCAATCGAGATGGTTTGGGGTGAGCTGGACCGGAGAGTGAAGGCAAAAGGGTCAACAAGTGCTAAGCATCTCTGGGAACTCCTTCAAGACTGTTGGAAGACCATTTCAGGTGACTACCTGTTGACGCTCATCAAGAGAATGCCAAGAGTGTGCAAAGAAGTAATCAAAGCAAAAGGTGGCTACTTTGAAGAACCTAGAATATAAGACATATTTTCAGTTGTTTCACACTTTTTTGTTAAGTATATAATTCCACATGTGTTAATTCATAGTTTTGATGCCTTCAGTGTGAATCTACAATTTTTATAGTCATGAAAATACAGAAAACTCTTGGAATGAGAAGGTGTGTCCAAACTTTTGGTCTGTACTGTATATATACACAGTGGGTACGGAAAGTATTCAGACCCCTTTAAATTTTTCACTCTTTGTTTCATTGCAGCCATTTGCGAAAAGCAAAAAAAGTTCATTTTATTTCTCATTAATGTACACTCAGCACCCCATCTTGAGAGAAAAAAAAACAAATGTAGATATTTTTGCAAATTTATTAAAAAAAACCCTGAAATATCACCTGGTCATAAGTATTCAGACCCTTTGTTCAGTATTGAGTAGAAACATCTTTCCTTCAATTGCAACCAGTCTTCCTGTCCCTGCAGCTGAAAAACACCCCCATAGCATGATGCTGCCACCACCATGTTTAACTGTTGGGATTGTATTGGGCAGGTGATGAGCAGTGCCTGGTTTTCTCCACACATACCGTTTAGAATTAACGCCAAAAAGTTCAATCTTCATCTCATCAGACCAGAGAATCTTATTTCTCATAGTCTGGGAGTCCTTCATGTTTTTTTTGGCAAACTCTATGCGGGCTTTCATATGACTTGCACTAAGGAGAGGCTTCCTTCAGGCCACTCTGCCATAAAGCCCCGACTGGTGGAGGGCTGCAGTGATAGTGAACTTTGTGGAACTTTCTCCCATCTCCCTACTGCATCTCTGGAGCTCAGCCACAGTGATCTTTGGGTTCTTCTTTACCTCTCTCACCAAGGCTCTTCTCCCACGATTGCTCAGTTTGACTGGACGGCCAGGTCTAGGAAGAGTTCTGGTCGTCCCAAACTTCTTCCATTTAAGGATTATGGAGGCCACTGTGCTCTTAGGAACCTTGAGTGCTGCAGAAATTCTTTTGTAACCTTGGCCAGATCTGTGCCTTGCCACAATTCTGTCTCTGAGCTTCTTGGGCAGTTCCTTTGACCTCATGATTCTCATTTGCTCTGACATGCACTGTGAGCTGTGAGGTCTTATATAGACAGGTGTGTGCCCTTCCTAATCAAGTCCAATCAGTTTAATTAAACACAGCTGGACTCCAATGAAGGAACAGAACCATCTTAAGGAGGATCAGAAGGAAATGGACAGCATGTGAGTTAAATATGAGTGTCACAGCAAAGGGTCTGAATACTTATGACCATGTGATATTTCAATTTTTCTTTTTTAATAAATTTACAAAAATATCTACATTTCTGTTTTTTTTTCTGTCAAGATGGGGTGCTGAGTGTACATTAATGAGAAATAAAATGAACTTTTTTGCTTTTAGCAAATGGCTGCAATGAAACAAAGAGTGAAAAATTTAAAGGGGTCTGAATACTTTCCGTACCCACTGTATATGGCATCCAAAAAGATAAGGGCGTGTAGCAACTTTCTAGGCACATAGACTACCTGGTTCCTGCTTCATGCATATAGCATAGGAAAGCCTCTTTAGCCACAAGTGCTCCACAAGATTACCAGGGTCATAAGAAATATCATTGCAGGTAATCACATTTAACCTCATGTTTCAAAATGTCTTAAAACTGTAACAAGTAATATGTGGTACACAGCGGACAAACCAAGACAGGCAGTGAAACAACAAGCAAACTAGTTCAGAACCTGGTTATGTCAATGTACCAATCTCCATTGAAGGTAAAAATCTATAATATATAACACACTTAACTGTAAATATGATTGTATGGCTTCAGAACCAACTTTCCACCCTGTGAACCCTAAACACACTCTTTATTTACACCAAACCTTCTTTCTGAAGGCACCACCTGCATATTCTTATTCCTAGAACTGCTATTATCTCTAGGGTGCATAAACTTGCACAACATTGGTCAGTACATCTAAAACAACTTTAAAAGAAAAGGTAGTCTATGAGATTTATCAGTCCCCTACACCCATGCCAATTCCCGAAAAGTGGACCTGGCTTGGAAGTGGTAAGGGAAGGGCCATCTGCAGATTTATCTTTATTTACACTAGTTTTCTGTGTAAATGATGAGTGAAATCTGGCATAGATTTCATGCTAGGGACATGGATTGCCGCAGGATGCATTTAATTTATAAGAAGGCCTGTATCTTGTCTTAAATTAAGTGCATCGTCCAGCGGGCTGGGGGATCCCCCAGTAGGTGTTGGATCTATGTTACTATACAATATCAATAAGAATGATAAGCCACATATACTATATAGTAAATATAAACTACACAATTTACATAGTAATAGAAAACTACATATAATATACAATAAAAATAAGCTAAACAAACTATATGGGAACAATAAGCTATATCTACTATGAGGATAAACTACACATACTATTTAGTAACAATAATCAACACAAACTATATAGCAATAATAAGCTGCACATATTATAAAATACCCCTATACAAGCTATATAGGAACAATGATTTACAATAAGAAAGCATGTTTGCATTAGTATTTGAAATAACCATCAACTATTTTTTTTACCAACATTTATAGTATGAACTGTTCTTATTGACACTTACAGTTCTAGGTGGCCATATACCTTCAATAGCTATTGTTTCCAACCTTCCCATACCCATGCATGCTTGGGTCAGCTAAACATGTAAGTATTCTTGAACAAAGTAATAAGGCATTGCCATACACCTCTGGTGTCCAATATAATTCCCTTGAAAGCAAAGAAATGTTGACATTTAACATTCCCAAACCCTTCATTTCCCCCCCATCTGCCAAAGGAACCTATGCAAAATATGTAACAAAATTGGATGGTTGGTCAGTCGTGTCAACATGGCAGGTTCAGGGTATGTTTATTTCATATGTATAGTACAGTCTGTATAACCAATGAAGGCCTGTAGCCATTACTGCTGAAATTTCCCTTTGCAGAGCTGTGCAGCTCATCTGGCATAAGATGAATCTGTCTGTGACCAGCTGGACATTTTCACACAAGTCTGTCTCTTGTAAAATATAATAACTGTTTTTCCCATGGTTGGAATATTAATTTCTAATCTTACCATAATTAACAGCAACAAATACAGATGAATGATACCGTACAATGTGGTAGTCACCTTAATAAAGGATTTTAGAGACTTGTCACAGAGTAACTCATTAATTTTTTACTTATCAGCATACGCCAGACGATAATTCAGTCCTATTATGTGGTACGGTATCAAATAGAAGCGAGAGGGTATCAGTGACACCTCTTCAGGTACTTGTGCCAAGGTGTACACCTAAGCTGAGGAGATGATAAAAATCTGACACATATTGCCAGTTATGAACAAATAAAAAGAATTAGATGTCAGATGAAATCGGTTATATCCCCCTCTTCATTTTATATGCTTGCTTGTCTTATGTGGAATGACTGAAAATAATGAAATATCTAAGAAAATGGGTAAGCAATGCACTAAACAATTATTGTCAGAAGGTTATTAGATGTGATGTTACGATGCTACGATCCTTGATGGTGTTTGGAGGTTACTGAGGTAAATAAGTGCCTGCAGAATTTTCAATGAGACAACAGCAGTAACAGGAAGGATGCTGGGTAATATGTTACTACCTGGCTAGAATATAGATGAGCAGAGGGAAGGATTTGTGCGCTTCTATGTGTTGGTTATATTTAACCAATGATTACAGCATCATAGCAACAGCCATGTTACTGCTTATACAATAGGTTTCAGTACCACTGATAGAATACGGCGAGCTAGCTATTCCTGCTCACACTAAACAATGGCAAGATACACAACGCAGTTCGCTTCCTCTGCTGCCCCACTGCACTGCGATACCAACTGTGTGAAACACAAACACAGACTGGCGTCCTACCATCGTCCAGACAGGACATATATACTGTGTCGTTTAAAAGGCACAGTTTAATAAAGCCGCACAGCTTACTGCTGTTCACATATACAAATCAGTCATAACAACTGCACATTTGTACTAAATTCACAAACTACACCCACTTCATTACACCGTCCTTCATGTATTCAGTATAATGCTAGGTATGCATTGACACCCTCAGGTTAGTAATCTGAACAGATGCCGACCTAATGCCAACAACCCCCACCCATACGCCCCTTTCATAGACCCATTGTATACACCTGCAGAGGTCATGTTTATATAAAGTAGACATTCTGGAAGAGTATAAGCCTCCCCCACTAATACAACCTACACCTCCCCCACTTACACACCACAGCAATAACCACCTCCATTCACACACGGTGTAGAAAAAACATCTGTGTATAGGAACAGGCTGAATAAATAAGGGGGTCATTTTCCCACTAGACAAGATGCCCAGGGGAATGTTAGTTGCATCAGTTGGTTGGTTCTCAGCTGGTGCAATCAATAGTAAGATGTAGCATACATGTGTGAATTGATCCCTATACTTTTATTTTTTGCTCAACAAAACCTTAATAAAATACTCAGAATTTACATTGAGCAAGAAATAATGTGATAGGATGACTTTTGCTACAGTATGTTGTGATTTCCCTAAGTCTTTATATTCCTAGAAGCTGGTAGTACAACATTATATACATTATATCCTATGTAAAGATATGCATCAATGCATTATATCAGTAAATATCTTTGTAAAGCTACAATTATTAGGGTAAAATAAGTAATTCATGTATAGATGGCAATGAGTTTATAACAGAACATCCTCTAAGAAGGGAAGAACCCACAGTAATATGCAAATGAACCTCTCCTTAATGGAACATGCCCATGAACACTTACTGCAAAATCCCACCTGCCCATCCACTATCACCACCAATCTGATAGGTCTTATATCCATAAACCCCACCAGATTCTTAGCACAAAGGCTGGTAGCCTTATAGAGAGAGCGAGCAGAGCAAAAAGCAGAGGAGTACTCGATATGAAATGCCCATCACTCCTGATTTTGAGGCCATAGCTCTATGGTAGGTGTCAATCTTAGAATATAACTGAACTATAGGCAGGCACAACACTATCCCTTAGGAGGTGATACTAGAGTTTCATCCCTACAGTTTCAAAAAGGCATCATAAATGGTAAGCAAAATTAGTCAAAAAATTCCAATACTTATGCCTTTTGGCAAAATTACATGTTTTCATGAATGTGATGATTTAGGCTGTAATTTTGCCAAAAGGCATAAGTATTGGAATAGTTTGGAACTGTACAGTGACAAAAAGCCCTGTTTATTCTAAAGGTTTGTTTCTACAGAGATTGAAGGTTGCACTTATGTGTGACACTTGTCCAC
Organism: Leptodactylus fallax; assembly: GCA_947044405.1. Taxonomy (NCBI): domain Eukaryota; kingdom Metazoa; phylum Chordata; class Amphibia; order Anura; family Leptodactylidae; genus Leptodactylus; species Leptodactylus fallax. Next base: position 275,050 of record CAMRHE010000134.1, on the reverse strand, counting down.
CTGGGCCCTAATAGCAGACTTCACGTTTTATAAGGTATTGCTAGTTAAAAGCTTACTGATAGGCAGACCATTAACACAAAGCATTTACTTTTTGAAAGTTTTTTTTTTTAACCAAAGTCCATACTATGCAAAAAAAGGCCATGAAAACTTGAAAATAATAGTCTATGCATGAGAGCCGTAACTGAAACAACTGTCAAATGCAGATAGTAAAAGCACCAATGACATTGTAGAACAACTATATAATAGGCTATATTCACCTATTTTTTGGGTATATTGTAAATGAGCAAATTAAAGCTGCCAAGTATTACTCACTTCCTCAACTCTGATCCTGTATAATAATAATCCCTTGTCAAGAATACTTGAAAGAATTGAAAAAAGTACTGGGTGGAGTTATCCTTCTAAAAGGTAAATGTATGGTTCCCAGATTATATTACAAATCCGTGATGTTAGGACTCGGTATAGGCTATGATATACAGTACTGCCATATTGTAAAAAAATAAATAAATAACAGTCTATATTAAAAAAACAAACGTTGACTTGGAGTAACTGTTGCAATAGGGTTGTAGATCTTATGAACATCTGATAATAATTTATAAGGAAATATATTTTGGTAGGGTTTGGTGCATGCAATTCAAAGATGTCTTCAATGAGGGTAAGAGCGGCTTTCTACCCAAACTCTTACCCTTTCACTTGAAACACACAAGTAAGGGTGGGTTCACACTTGCAGCGGCACTCCGTCCGCCATGAATCCGACCTAAATGTCGGAAAACTGGATAGGGAAAGGTATGCGACACTTTGCTTGAAAACCCATTCACTTGAATGGGTTTTTAAAGCAATGCGCAGGTGTGCGCTTACACCCTCTGCGCCGCGAAGCTGTTTTTTCTCGGTGGAAACAAAATCCTGCATGTCCGACTTTGTTTCCAGTGAAAAAAAACAGCTTTGCGGCGCAGAGGGTGTAAGCGTACACCCGCGCATTGCTTTAAAAACCCATTCAAGTGAATGGGTTTTTAAGCAAAGCATCACAAACCTTTCCCTATCCAGTTTTCCGACATTTAGGTCGGATTTGTGGAGGACGGAGTGCCACCGCAAGTGTGAACCCACCCTCAACCTTCCCTTTATCTTAAATATAGCAATGTGTCTCTTACCAGTGATGTTTACTGTCATTGTTGATGCCAAGATAAACTCTTCTTTATCTGTTTGATGGACATCTTTCTCTGCTGTATCTTCCAAGATCTCATCAGGAAACACATCAGACACAACAAATGGTGCATCTTCAGTGGCTATTACTTCACCTGAGTTACTTTCCTTAGGGGTCACTTCAGAAGACAATGTTTCAGTGGGTTTATCTTCATACACCCAAGAATCAGTAACAGCTTGCTCACTTATACTCCAGATATATGGCAGTGAAGGGTCTACAGACACATCAGTCTCAGGTCCAGTGCTACTTAAAACAGTTGTATGTACAGCCAATTCATCTTCCTCTTCAAGTAAAGGTAATAAGGTTTTTTCTAAGGAGGTCTCAGCCTCATGCATGGGTTCTATTAGGAAATTAACAATAGTAGTAAAGATAGGTGTAAAGGGTAACTGCGAAAAGACCTCAGGCCATGGAGATGGCGATCCATACGAGTCTGTCACAAGAGGCACCGTTGGAGGTTCTACAGTAGCCAACTCTGTCACCTGTGTGTCTGTTAGCTCACGACTGAGAGTTAGAGTCTGCACATAGTCATCTGTAACTGGGCTCTTGTCAAGTAACAACATATCAACCTGAAGTTGATTGGATTCTAGAATTGGCGTATTATAGGTTGGAACACCAAACAAATTCATGTCTGTGTGACTTTCTTTAGAAAACGGATCTTCATTATCGTTAGACCATGTTGGTGTCACTGAAGGAGGGTATTCTGTCCCTGGGGCAAGACCAGCTGGGGGGATAGTATGCAGTATGAGCAATTCTTCATCTGCCAGTGAGGGGATTTCAGTGGGTACTACCTCCTGGAGGCTCAGGTGTATGCTTGCCAATAGGATAATGTTTATCAATGTGCAGTATGATAAACCCATGATGTTTCTTCTTGTAACAACATCTACCAGATAAATGCAATGTCACCATGGCTTTACTTTCCTTTGACAGCAGAAACTAAAAGGCAAGAAAATAAAATACAGTGAAACGTATATGACAAGTTATTTTGCTGTATGTCAATACTTCTTGTAGTAGCTGAGAAAGAATTTTCTGATTTCTGAAATGATTTGTTCACAACAACCAGAAGCACTGTTATATGTAGAAAACTGTCTGAAGTAATGAAGGGCACAACAAATGGGCAAATGTACAGTATTTGATAATAGTTGATGGATCCCAGCATTTGATGACAATGTTATTATAGGTATGAGGTCAACCTGACTGGTATTGATGAAAACAAGGATCAGCCTGACAGATTTTTCCCAATATAAGTATTACCATAGGCTTTTCAAAGTAGCTTATTCCCTTACTCTATGTGATAAGCATGCTGTTTAAGGTCAAAGCGAGCCTATCACCAGAAACCAGCATGTCAACCCAGCCATGCAGATAGAATGGGGTCACCTGAATCAAACAGTATTTTCCTTTCGCTGCCTTCATTGCCGAGGAACTGCTGTTTTTGTCAATATGCAAATTAGCTCTTTGAAGCAACCAGGGCATTGCCATTACTCCAAAGAGATAAGCGACCATGCCCTCATAGCTCCAAAGAGCTTATTTGCAAATTGACAAACACAACAATATCTTGACAACGAAAGCACCATTCACTAGGGGAAACACTGTTTGATTCTGGTGAACCTAACTTATTTTTTGGGGGTTTTGGTGACAGACTCTCTTTAAGGTGGTTTTGTTTGGTGGTCACAAATTTTCAGATTTCTCAGATCAAAGTGATTTACAATAAGCCAAGGTTAGTCCTTGCAACATACTTTTTACAGTAATCTGGTGTAGTGAGAAACTGATTGACTTAAGGACCTTTTTTCACAGGCATGAATTGTCCCATAGTCAGTGCTGATGAACTAGCAATAGTGTGTAAGGGGTGTAATGAAGTGTCACACTAATGATCGTTCACAGTGAAATATTGTTGGCATGCCTGTTCAGTTACATTCTTGTTGGCAGCTCATCCTCTGGTTACACAGGGGCTGCCAACGATCACCTACCATTTGTGCAAAAGACAAGACAACCGACAAGAGTTTGCTTGATATCAGTTGATTTCTGCCCAGTATACATGGGGCAATGATTGGGAACAAGTGTCCTTACCAACCAATACTAGTCCTGATAATTTGCCTGATAATAGGGACATGTAAAGAGATCTTTAGAATCTGGTTATACAGAGAGCATTGATTTCTAGGAGATAATCTAAGAGTCTTAGCTGAAGAGTGAAGAAATCAGGTGATACCTTTTAGAGGCTAACTGAGTATATTTATAAGTAAGCTTTCAGAAGTGCAAGCTTCCTTCATCAGACATGGTGTTATACAAGATCTGAAAATTCACAGATTATTTATAATCTATACACATGGTCTTCAAAGGATTTTAGAGTCCTTAAAAAAAACCAAAACAAAATGCAATCTAAGTAGAGAAGTTATTTACAACACGTAAAAAAACAATCTGGAAAGTTGTGGTGCGTGACAGAGCTGGAGCTCCTTGGCAATCCTTCGTAGGATCTCCAGCTGTGGGTTGTAGGTGACAACTAGGGGCACTCGGGCTTCTTTCTGGGTCTTTTTATATGTGAGCAGACTGTCTCTGTTAATGGCTGCCGATTTGTTTAATTGGTTGTCTGTCACTTAGCCACAACCATTTTACCTTTGGAGAGGATCTATATCTACAACGAATGGGAACTTCAATGGGGACCAGATGTGCACCCCAATATGCAAATCTCTTTATTGCAGAACTGGAAGGAGCATATTTATCAACATGCAGCACCAAACCTATGATTTACCTTCGTTATATCGATGATATCCTTGTCATCTGGACTGCAGGTGAGGAGGCCCTACTTCAATTCCATAATGACTTCAATGACTTTCACCCGACCATCAACCTTAAACTTAGCTATTCAGAGAGTGAAATCCACTTTCTGGATACCACAATATACATTAAGGACCACCAGCTACTCACATCAATATACCACAAACCTACAGACAGAACGGCCTACCTGAGAAACAACAGCTTCCACCCCAAGCACACAAGACAATCTATCATCTACAGCCAGGCTATATGATACAATCGTATTTGCTCCGACAAAGCAGACCTGGACAAGCACCTCCTGGATCTGACGATGAAATTTCTCCGATTGGGATACAAACCAAAAGTGACAGACAACCAATTAAACAAAGCGGCAGCCATTAACAGAGACAGTCTGCTCACATATAAAAAGACCCAGAAAGAAGCCCAAGTGCCCCTAGTTGTCACCTACAACCCACAGCTGGAGATCCTACGAAGGATTGCCAAGGAGCTCCAACCTGTGCTACATAGGGACAACAGACTCAAAGACATATTTCCAGTCCCCCCTCTCCTTTCCTTTCGACAACCACCAAACCTGAGGCGTATTATTGTGTGGAGTGCCCTGAAGGCCCCAACTGAAAATGGCACCTCACCTTGCCTACATAAAAGGTGCATGACCTGCAAGCACATCCACACCGCTGACAGTGTACCTATCCCACAGTCACAGTAGGTGCACAGAATTAGGGGGACATTCTCCTGCAGGTCTTCCAATGTGGTGTACCTCATAATGTGTGTCCAATGTCGCACCACAGGCCTCTATGTGGGGGAAACAGGGCAGAGACTCAGTCAACGAATGAACTCACACAGATCCAATATTAATAACAGCAGAACCGATCTCCCAGTGGCCACACATTTCTCCGGAGAAAACCACTCTATTGAAGATTTGCGGGTTGTGGTTTTAATGGGACATTTTAAGACACAGGAGAAAAGGAAAGAATGGGAGTACAAGTTTATGCAAAAATTTCAAACTCTGCAATTTTGACTTAATATTCATGCCAGCTTCATGTCACACTATGTATGAACTGTGAGGGTCACAAATCACCTCCTGATAGCAAACAGATAACAGATCCCTCTGTCACGCACCACAACTTTCCAGATTGTTTTTTGACGTGTTGTAAATAACTTCTCTACTTAGATTGCATTTTGTTTTGGTTTTTTTTAAGGACTCTAAAATCCTTTGAAGACCATGTGTATAGAGTATAAATAATCTGTGAATTTTCAGTTCTTGTATAACACCATGTCTGATGAAGTAAGCTTACTTATAAATATACTCAGTTAGCCTCTAAAAGGTATTGCCTGATTTCTTCACTCTTCCACTACTTTCAATGGCTAACACGGTACAACATTATACTACTAAGAGTCTTAGCTGACAGATTCTGGTATGAACCAGCAGAATTCTGAATGCAGCTCTGGGTCTTGAAAGAAATCTTCAATGCACAGCCTGAGGGGAGCTGTTTGACACAGGGATTCACAGAAAAGCAAAAACAAAATCCCAGTGTCACTTACCACTTCCTCCCTGGAGTAATAATGTAACACAGTGTCCTCTTTTATGTAAATTCCTTATTATTTCCAAGTGCTTTGCTTTGTCATAGCTACAAAGAGGGTCTAAAACTTTCAAATGTAGGCAATCCTCTATGAGGTTAAAGGGGTATTCCCATGACCATAATCATATTTGTAGATAATTAAAAGTTAAAGATTTTTGCAAATATAAGTAGCTAAAAATTCTGCAGAGTTTTAAAGATTTACTGTAACCATCTTAGTGGTGACATCTGTTGTCTTGATCGGTTGCCAATGGATACGACCACGAATGCAGAAACTTTCTATGGTCTGGGACTTGTCAGGAACGCAGCCATGATTTTCTTATTGTAGCTGGGTTATCAGGCAGGGACACTACATGTATTAGAAGATATCCCTGCCATAATAAGGAAATCATGGCTGAATTTCTGACCTTAGAAAGGTCCTGCATTTATGGTCGTATCCACTAGCAACCGATCAAGACAACAACTTGTGACCACAAGATATTTAGAGAAAATATTTAAAACTCTGCAAAATGCTAAATGACTTATATTTGCCAAAATGTTTAACTTTTAATTTTCTACAAATTTAAATTTTTTGTGGTCGTGGGAATACCCCTTTAAGGCGCCAAGTAGAGAAGTTAGATTGCAATTTTTTTTAAGGACTCTAAAATGCTTTGAAAACCTTGTGTATAAAAATCTGTTAATTTTCAGTTCTTGTATCACACCATGTCTGATGAAGGGAGCGAGTACTCCTGAAAGCTTACTTATAAATATACTCAGTTAGCCTCTAAAAGGTATCGCCTGATTTCTTCACTCTTCCACTACTTTCAATGGCTAACACGGTACAACATTATACTACTATCAACTTGGAGTCTAACAGTGGCTATCTCTTCTTTCCCCATTGAAAACACATGCATGCTTGCTCAGCTGAGTGTGGATGAGGGGTCAGGAGGAATAGCTGGACAAGTGTTCAGTTGACAGTTATAGATGGTATATGGGCACTTCAAACAGCAAACAGACCATTCTAACAATGATATTAATTGAGAACAAAAGGATCAGACATGTCAAAATCCACTTGCTGACTCTCCTTTTACCTATCTGCAAAAGTGGGAGAATTAGGCAAACCCCAAACATACTAAACAGCTGACTGGTGTTGCTGAAACCTGCAGGTTGGTTCAGCAGTTATCTAATGTGTACGGTCGCCTATAGTGTAGGTCAGATGTATTAGTCTGAAATCCAAGGTGATTAACTCATAGATGATTGACTAGAATAGATACATGGTATCTACTTTCTAGCTGTGAGACACATTGGGTCTATACAGGTTTTCAGGCTATGGATGTAAACAATAAAGTTCTCATTCACTGACTGCAAACAGGTCTTGAAAATACCAAGGACAAATGGGAACATTTTGTGTGGCATAGCATATTTCTACACAAACCTTGTTGATATGCTATTACTAAACTATATTTATTTAAAACACTAAACTTCTCTATTCATCTTTAAGTTCAGTATTTCAATAGGCTCCTGTGAATGAGGCCTAAAGTTGTAAGTACATTTGTCCAAACCACATTGGATGTGAACGCAGGAGTTGTAAGCCTTATCTGCACTTATCACATTAGTGAAGTTGTGGACTGCAGGTGCTATCTACAGGCACTCTGGGGATCAGAGGAGAATTCCACTGTTATCTGACTGGAGACTCCATGACCTGGTCACCAGATTTCTGAGGGCAAGTATGTGTCTAAGCAGAATCTGCATTCCATCTGAACTTTAGATACATGCCATATATATATATATATATATATATATATATATATATATATATAACACACTATTTGCTGTTGTATAGTATTCTGGTGTACATTACAAACATTCACTGTGCATAGACCCTGAATTCATGGCTTATTTATAACCTACATATGAACTTGTCAGAACATAAGAAGCTTCTCATGTCCCTGGACAAAGTTAAACAATGTATGTATTTATAGGCATTTTCCCTATTAAGCAGCGTTTGATCTAGGGGAACCTATTGTTGCAAATGCTTTAAAATGAGGCTTCTTTTAGTTTTTATAAGCGGCTTCCTGTTTTTAAAGGGGCACATTGATTTCTGTCAGCGATAAAACTGTTATTTTTGTTTTTTATGATGGTATGGAAAGTCAGGTCTTTACTATTCTGTTTATATTTTTCCACATGTATATAATTATCAAAGGAAACAGGTTACACAAGTAGGTATGTGGATACACAATAAATCCATGCAGTAATCCCAGGTAAAATGTAAAGGTGTAATCTGCCACACGTCTGGGCATTTTTCTTGTATGCCTTTTGTCTTTTTATTTATTTGTTCAAAGTTTTACATAAAAAAAAAAAAAAAAAAAAAAATATATATATATATCCATTGTGTGCTGCATGTGTCTTTCTTATTTATTTGTGCACAGTCTTTTACATATAGATTTTCTATCCTTTCATCCCTTACTATGCAGTGATGCTATGGTGTGCTGCAACCATTCATTCATTCATTGTGATGTATCTTCTTTCTCTCCTGTATTCTGGCTTTTGTCATTTCCATCTTGCATCAGACAGAAATTCTTTGCAGAGGTTTTGCATCATTGATCAGCAGTTCTAAAAGTCTATAAGTGACAATATAAGACATGTACTATTGTCATTATAATTTCTATTCCATGTATTATAATAAATGGAAACATTGAGGAACATATTTTGATTAAAGATCCTAGCAGAGCCATCCCATTGGAGAGCATTAAGTCAATTGCTTGGAACATATTTAAATGATAAATAATGCAATAGACACACTTGCATACATAAATGTTTTATGTGATTCTTGGTGTATGACACACATGGTGGGTGAAAGCGTGCCTCACGTATGGTGTCATGCTGCCTACCTGTTACATACAATGTAACACAAAACAAATTGCTGTGTGGGCTGCAGTTCTCCATCAGTGCTATGATTCATACTCATTTGAATTCAGTTTGAAAAGCACAAGGACGAAAAATATTTAATATATAACACAGGCGAAGGAGGTGGAGGTGGAATGTTCTTTTACAATGCTGCTTGTGTGGAGACCCAGATCTGCTCTGCAAATTAGTAGTAAACAGCCCTCAAAAACCTTTTAGTTCCAGCTACTCGGGCAATGAATATAACTGGTAGTCATCAAGTTCTGCACTTACCATCCCATTTTATTGTCAGCAGTAGTAATACATTTATTTCTTCCTATTATTTCACTTGGTTTGGAAACTACTGTAGTTAGCTTTTTCAATGTATGTTTTATTCATTTTGTTTAACACAACTCAATAAGGGATATTCTCATCTTAGCCTCTCAGGTCTGAGATGGTCAGGAGTACTATAGAAGTAAATAGGAGTTACAGAAACAGTATAGCACAGCTGCATTTGTCTGTTTCCATAACTTTAAATCTTGTGGCCATGACGTAAAGTTGCATATTTGCTAAGGTTACAATACATCAGGTAACTTGCTACTGCCACCCAACTTTTTGAGTTAAATATCCATAGCCATAGCACATCAGGTCATGCAAGCATAGGCACCAGATGTGGGCACTGCTTTGCCAACTAAGAACCTTCTTAAAATGCCTTAGGGTAGCTAATAAACTGATTTTGATATTGGGGAACCTATTGTCACTAATACTTAAATAATACATTTAAGACAACAATTTTCAACTAATTTTATTAAACTTAGGCTTCCTTCACACGACCATGTTCAGTGTACAAGTCAGTGAAAATGGCATGGATGACACAAGATTGGTATCTGTATATCACGCATGCTTTTCACTAACCAATACATTGAAGTGAATAGAACGTGTCTGCAGCACATATTTTAACGCAAAGTGGGGATGAGATTCGCTGGAATCCCATATCCACTTTGCTGTGACTGTAAAACGCTGCATTTTTTTCCGCGGTGTTTCTGCCGCAGGCAAACCGCGGCATTTACAGTACAGACCAAAAGTTTGGACACACCTTCTCATTCCAAGAGTTTTCTGTATTTTCATGACTATAAAAATTGTAGATTCACACTGAAGGCATCAAAACTATTAATTAACACATGTGGAATTATATACTTAACAAAAAAGTGTGAAACAACTGAAAATATGTCTTATATTCTAGGTTCTTCAAAGTAGCCACCTTTTGCTTTGATTACTGCTTTGCACATTCTTGGCATTCTCTTGAAGAGCTTCAAGAGGTAGTCACCTGAAATGGTCTTCCAACAGTCTTGAAGGAGTTCCCAGAGATGCTTAGCACTTGTTGGCCCTTTTGCCTTCACTCTGCGGTCCAGCTCACCCCAAACCATCTCGATTGGGTTCAGGTCTGGTGACTGTGGAGGCCAGGTCATCTGGCGTAGCACCCCATCACTCTCCTTCTTGGTCAAATAGCCCTTACACAGTCTGGAGGTGTGTTTGGGGTCATTGTCCTGTTGAAAAATAAATGATGGTCCAACTAAACGCAAACCGGATGGAATAGCATGCCGCTGCAAGATGCTGTGGTAACCATGCTGGTTCAGTATTCCTTCAATTTTGAATAAATCCCCAACAGTGTCACCAGCAAAGCACCCCCACACCATCACACCTCCTCCTCCATGCTTCATGGTGGGAACCAGGCATGTAGAGTCCATTCGTTCACCTTTTCTGCGTCGCACAAAGACACAGTGGTTGGAACCAAAGATCTCAAATTTGGACTCATCAGACCAAAGCACAGATTTCCACAGGTCTAATGTCCATTCCTTGTGTTCTTTAGCCCAAACAAGTCTCTTCTGCTTGTTGCCTGTCCTTAGCAGTGGTTTCCTAGCAGCTACTTTACCATGAAGGCCTGTTGCACACAGTCTCCTCTTAACAGTTGTTGTAGAGATGTGTCTGCTGCTAGAACTCTGTGTGACATTGACCTGGTCTCTAATCTGAGCTGCTGTTAACCTGCGATTTCTGAGGCTGGTGACTCGGATGAACTTATCCTCCGCAGCAGAGGTGACTCTTGGTCTTCCTTTCCTGGGGCGGTCCTCATGTGAGCCAGTTTCTTTGTAGTGCTTGATGGTTTTGGCCACTGCACTTGGGGACACTTTCAAAGTTTTCCCAATTTTTCGGACTGACTGACCTTCATTTCTTAAAGGAATGATGGTCACTCGTTTTCTTTACTTAGCTGCTTTTTTCTTGCCATAATACAAATTCTAACACTCCATTCAGTAGGACTATCAGCTGTGTATCCACCTGACTTCTGAACAACACAACTGATGGTCCCAACACCATTTATAAGGCAAGAAATCCCACTTATTAAACCCGACAGGGCACACCTGTGAAGTGAAAACCATTTCAGGTGACTACCTCTTGAAGCTCATCAAGAGAATGCCAAGAGTGTGCAAAGCAGTAATCAAAGAAAAAGGTGGCTACTTTGAAGAACCTAGAATATAAGACATATTTTCAGTTGTTTCACACTTTTTTTGTTAAGTATATAATTCCACATGTGTTAATTCATAGTTTTGATGCCTTCAGTGTGAATCTGCAATTTTTATAATCATGAAAATACATAAAACTCTTGGAATGAGAAGGTGTGTCCAAACTTTTGGTCAGTACTGTACACCACATGGGGCCTTGGCCTTAAAGTGTGAACACTCTTAGACTACAACTTAAAAGTTTGGAAATTGCAGTCACAAAACTTCAGGAGTGCAGATTGTATGATTGGTAAATCACTGGGTATATCTGCAATCACTTGATGTATGCACCATTTTGACTTTCCTCAATATCTCTTAAAGGGGCTGTCCAGGATTAAGGGAGCTGATAGACCCCCCAATGATCAGATATTTATGGCCTTTGCTAAGGCGGAGCCATAACAACCTTAACCCTGGACAACCCTTTTAACCAAGTAAGGATTTCAAATCCATCGCCATGTTGAAAAAATCACCATATGTAAGACTTGTCACAATTATAGGTTGTAGTCAAACAAACAAATGAAACTTCTGTATCCTAGACATTAGTAAAGCACATAAACCCACCCTTGATCAAGTGTCAAATCTTTTTATTGTTATCTGGATCCTGAAAATTTTCTGCCAAATCCATAGGATGCATGATAATTTTGCTCTTGATTTTGATGGTTTTCCTGGGGATTTCAACTATTGCCTAACAAATGCAAAAAAATCTGCTATATATATGGCTTGAATACAGGGTTTTGAAGATTGCAAAGTTCATTGTACTGTACTTTAGCTGCAGATTTTTGTGTGGATTCTACACTAATAATCCACAGCAAATTCACTGCTCTTATTGCTGGGCAACTGGATAACGTAAAATGTCTTTTAGGGTGAAGACACACAACGAGAAGATAGTCGGATGCCAGTCTGTCTTGCCAGTGGTTTTAGGCTAAGGCCCCACGTTGCAGAAATGCAGCATTTTTGTTGCAGATTTTGCTGTGCTTTTTTAAACCAAAGTCAGGAGTGGCTTCAAAAGGAATGGAAAATGTAAAGGAAGCTCTTAGACTCCCTTCTGTTAAATCCACCACTGACTTTGGCTCAAAAAAACGAAGTAAAATCTGCAACAAAAAAGCTGCATTTCCGCAACATGGGGCCTTAGCCATACGCAGTTAAACGTTTATTGATTATTGCTTGTTCTCCTGTTTTCCAGGACTCCGATATTGATGATCTGTCATTATAATAGATAACCAATAAAAGATCAGTGGGAGTCTAACAGCCATTCCCATTCATTTGTCACATGGCCTATTTGTAGCTAAATTCCATTCATATGAATGGAACAGAGCTGCACTACCAAGCATAGCTATATACAATGTCCACTGCTGTGCTTGGCAAGTAGTGAAGAGGCTGCAGCACTCAACTGAACACTGGCTGTGCTGAGTGTTAGACCCCATCAATCTGATATTGATGACCTAACCTGCTAGGTTTGCTGAAAGTAAGTAAGCCTCTAGTGGTGGCGTATCTCCTGGGAGAACATCCGATCAGAAATGATAAAAGTCAACATAATGAACCTTCTATCTCCTGACAACATCTGTGGATGGAGAGTTGAGATTCCCACATACATAAAGTCAGCGGGTTCCATCAACCTTTTTTATCTGTATAGTGGTTTTAATTTCTTCAGATCTCTCATGAAACACATATTTGTGATATCATTCACCACATAAATATTTTAGTATTCCCCATTAAACATATCTCATGTATATCTCAAGCATGCATCAATATAATATATAAGTACAATGCAGAGCACATCTCACCAGCAGAGCTGCAATCTCTCAGGATCCCCTGCTATTTATTAGGTTTTCATCCTAAGCCTCTGTTTACATCTGCATTATGCCTTCCAGTTATAATGGAGAGTACAAACTTGTGACGGATCTGTCACATCAAGGACATCACCAGTGCCTGACGGACCCCATTGACTTACACTGAGGTCCTTTGGGATCCTTCCTACTACTAGAAAAAGCAGTGCTGCTCGCTGCTCTGTGTTTCCATAATGTGACAGAATCTGAAAGTAGCATAATGTTGTACTGTGTTAGCCATTGAAAGTAGTGGAAGACTGAAGAAATTAGGCGATACCTTTCAGAGGCTGAGTATATTTGATGGTAAGCTTTCGGGAGTACTAGCTCCCTTCATCAGACATGGTGTTATACAAGAAACTGAAAATTCAAAGGATCTTAGAATCCTTAAAAAAAACAAAATGCAATATAAGTAGAGAAGTTATTTACAACAGGTCAAGAAATAAACAATCTGGAAAACTTGTGGGGCGTGACGGAGGGATCAGTAATTCTTGCGTTTATCTGTTTGCTCTTAGGTGGTGATTTGTGACCCTCACGGTTCATACATAATGTGACATGAAACTGGCATGAATATTAAGTCCAAATTGCAGAGTTTGAAATTTTTGAATTAACTTATATTCCCATTCTTTCCTCTCCCTCTGTGTCTTTAGGGTATAAAAAATCTGTGAATTTTCAGTTTCTTGTATAACACCATGTCTGTTGAAGGGAGCTAGTACTCCCAAAAGCTTACTATGAAATATACTCAGTTAGCCTCTAAAAGGTATTGTCTGATTACTTCACAGAATCTGCAATGGAGGCTCCAAACATAGACCCTGGCATATATGTCATCTCAGATGACACTAGGTTCATACAAGCTTCAGCCTATCCGTTGTTCTGGTCTTTCGGGTAATAACTAAAATGGGATTCGTTCTTTTAAACAAACTGCCAGACAAAAAAGTGGGACTTGCAGGACTTTTTCGTCTGGCGATATTGAATGCACACTGTGACGGAGTCTCAAAGTGGAGACTCAAACACAGATGTGAAGGTAACCTTACAATGCTTATGTCATCAGAAGAATACTAAACCCTCACTTGTTTATTATATGAGGTAGATCTGTCTGTTTAGACACATAACCTCATGTATCAACTGTCTTATAACAATAAAGCGGTACATTTAGTTGTAACATTTGGCAGCTTTTTGATCTAAGACACCATAACATCCATCATATCCTCTGTTTTATCCATGTATTTATAAAAAGAGTGGCTCATACACTTCTCTATAATTCCATAGTCAAATTGTTTTTGTAAGAACTATTTCACAAAAAAAAGAATTTATCCTGCTTTGCTCTATATATACACTACCGTTCAAAAGTTTAGGGTCACTTAGAAATTTCCTTATTTTTGAAAGAAAAACAAAGTTTTTTTCAATGAAGTTAACATTAAATGAATCAGAAATACACTCTATACATTGTTAATGTGGTAAATGACTATTCTAGCTGCAAACGTCTAGTTTTTAATGCAATATCTACATAGGTGTATAGAGGCCCATTTCCAGCAACCATCACTCCAGTGTTCTAATGGTACATTGTGTTTGCTAACTGTGTAAGAAGGCTAATTGATGTTTAGAAAACCCTTGAAAACCCTTGTGCAAGTATGTTAGCACAGCTGAAAACAGTTTTGCTGGTTAGAGAAGCTATAAAACTGACCTTCCTTTGAGCTAGTTGAGAATCTGGAACATTACATTTGTTGGTTTGATTAAACTCTCAAAATGGCCAGAAAAAGAGAACTTTCATGTGAAACTCGACAGTCTATTTTTGTTCTTAGAAATGAAGGCTATTCCATGCGAGAAATTACAAAGAAACTGAAGATTTCCTACAACGGTGTGTACTACTCCCTTCAGAGGACAACACAAACAGGCTCTAACCAGAGTAGAAAGAAGTGGGAGGCCCCGCTGCACAACTGAGTAACAAGACAAGAACATTAGAGTCTCTAGTTTGAGAAATCGAAGCCTCACAGGTCCTCAACTGGCAGCTTCATTAAATAGTACCCGCAAAACGCCAGCGTCAATGAACATTTGTGAGATGGAGAACAACTGAAAAGATGCTGGAAGAGTACCTGACACCATCTGTCAAGCATGGTGGAGGTAATGTGATGGTCTGGGGTTGCTTTGGTGCTGGTAAAGTGGGAGATTTGTACAAGGTAAAAGGGATTTTGAATAAGAAAGGCTATCACTCCATTTTGCAACGCCATGCCATACCCTTGGACAGCGCTTGTTTGGAGCCAATTTCATCCTACAACAGGACAATGACCCAAAGCACACCTCCAAATTATGCAAGAACTATATAGGGAAGAAGCAGGCAGCTGGTATTCTATCTGTAATGGAGTGGCCAGCGCAGTTACCAGATCTCAACCCCATTGAGCTGTTGTGGGAGCAGCTTGACCGTATGGTACGCAAAACGTGCCCATCAAGCCAATCCAACTTGTGGGAGGGGCTTCTCAAAGCATGGGGTGAAATTTCTCCAGATTACCTGGAACATTCTTTGACGAAAGCAAAGTTTGAAGGAGAAAATTATTATTTCAAATAAAAATCATTATTTCTAACCTTGTCAATATCTTGACTATATTTTCTATTCATTTTGCAGCTCATTTGATAAATAAAAGTGTGAGTTTTCATGGAAAACACAAAATTGTCTGGGTGACTCCAAACTTTTGAACGGTAGTGTATTTGGGACTGAATGACTATAAAAAAAAACTTCATTGAAATACATCAGGAAGCCAAATAACTAAGTTGTAATGAATCTGTCACTACCTATTCTACCAAAGTAGATGCTAATATAACCAGTTGTGAGACTGGGGGGCAACTCTCAGTCATTCTATATCTGTTCCAGAGACAGGCCCCTCAGAAATTCCTCTAATCTGAAAAGTCCAGATTTCCGTTAAGAATTGATGTGGTTTAATATGGTGGCTACATCCTGAAATATCATGTATCCTTTAACATGTAAGGCCAGTTTCAATATCCATGCACTGATTTGCTTTTTCTAATATAAGTAAATGTAGTGAACACATAATGGAGTCAAAGCTCCTGTGGAGCTTTTGCCATTAAAATGTTCAGTCTCTACTAGTAAGAAACTATATAGCTGCTACTCTGGATTCCACTATGAAGAGATTTCCTAAGATATCATACAAAGACATCAGTGACTGTGGGAACCAACAATGCTCTGATATAAGGTGTTCAGATCATTTGGTTCTGAGCTCCAATTACATAAAGCCAATATTAAATTCCACCAATGGCCTTATATGAGAACTATGTATTATGAGAAACCGTCTGCTTTTCATTGCTTGAATAGATTAGAAAGGGTATTTCTCATCAAAGCTAAAGGTGTCATATACATATACTTGCACATGTCATGGACCTTCATATGTGGTAGTAGTGCTATATAGCCTAGGATGGAACACGTACCTGTTAAGGGGTGGACAAGTCCCAACGACCAGATAGTCAATGAAGCTAGAAATTTGCTAAGAACACAAACTTTTTGAAAGTTGTTTATATTTTGCTATACCACAAAAAAACCCCAAAAACATTAGACTGGTCTTAATGAGTCTGAAAGTTTACACTTATTTGTCCACACCTGCAGCAATACAATGGTCCACTAATATATGTACCATCTAACTCTACAGTCACACCTGCACTCGGTTTCCGTTCTTTGGGTTCCCAAGCGTACCCGAAAAACGGAAACCCAATCCGCTTAAAAAGCGGTTAACCACGGACCCCATAGACTATAATGGGATCCACCAGGTTTCCGCCTGAAAAATGTGGAGTGAAAAGTACTTTTCGCTCCGCATTTTTCAAGCGGATTTGGGGACGGAATCCTCGAACGTAGAGCGAGCGCTGGTGTGAATCCAGCCATAGTGTGCTTATCATAATGATGACTATTGGTTTTATCATATTTGCTTCCAGAGTGACTGTCAAATTAACAATGTTATTCCCATGTATTAGAAATCTATATGTAGTCGAGAAATCTATGTTTTAGTAAATTGCAGCATGTGACATTTAATTGAATGAAAATATAATTCACGTGTGTTAAATGTTCAAGAGTCATATAAGGATACATTATGTAAAACGTCAGAAAGATGGTAATATATCTACAAATCAATACAAGGATAACGTGCAAACATATAAATGGGTTAAAATATACATAGTACACATAATCTGTAGTATATACCATTAATGCTGGACATAAAAATATCAATAAATGGGAAAGGTATACATTTTCTTTGATTAGAACACTTAATATTTAATATGGTTTAATATCTAATGAAATTCCTACGTGAATTAAGACAAGCAATATTTTTCATGCATGTATGGAGACCCAGTAGACGTATGTTCAGTGCATTTTACAGTGTCTTTTCATTTACGACTGATCGGATTATCAACTACAGATCTTGACTATAGCAGCCGATCGAAAGTCTTTAATAAATTTCTCTAATGATTTATAGAATTTTAACAGCGCGGATTACTTGGTGCTGCAGAATCGATGGTTATCAATGAAAAATTGTCATTATCGGTTATAAGGCATAAGAAATCATTATGTCTATGGCCAGCTGATGTCTTCAGTATTTGAGACAGAATGAAGAGCGCAGTGTGTATGTGAGACACAGACAGCCCGCTCACAAGTAGCGACCACACACATAACCAAGGCATCTGCACACTATGCACTTGTAATAGAATGCTGTGCACAGACATGATGCACTGAAGACATGTTTATATATGTGCACAGCAGGACTGGAGAATTCGCATCAGCTATGGAAAATGGAGAGAGCTTTGCAGAAAGCAATATCTATCTGAATCCTGGCAATGTCAGGTAAAGTCATATGCAATACACTGCTGTGAAGCAAGTAAAGTGCACTCATTCTTCCAGATGCCCTCACATGTAACACCCAGCTGTGAAGGCGGACATAGCAGAAGATGGCATCACTTACCCGTCCACATCCATGCTGATCCCCTCAGTGTGCTGAGCCCGCTCTCTACACTGCATCCCACCTCATCTCTTCTCAGTAATGCTTTCCATTACCAAACCAGCCCCATCTCTGAGTTTCTCCCTCCCCCCATCCCACCTCACAGTCATCCCCTCCTCCTCCTCCACTATGTCACTATATCTCTCTCCAGTTCCCCTCCCAGTCACTGTCTCCTCTGCCTATCGTATTGCAGATAGTGTATCCATGCCTGTGTGTGTATTCTCACATATATGCCACTGTGTTGGATCTGCCAGCCATGCACTGTTTACACTATCAGTGGTTTAGCTATAAGGGTGGAGAGGTTGCAGTGACACCCAACAACTGACAACTGAGAGGGCTCAAGGCTCCTCTGCCATATAAGAGGGCAACAGTACTATAAGGGGCAAGTAAGAGCTGAGGGACCTTGGTAAAAAATAATGCATGTGGACCCAGGAGTGTTGATGCCACATTTACTGGAGGCTATTGTATGTATTTGTGTTCCTTGTTTATACATAGTGTCGAACTAAAGGGCCTAGGGTCCTTCAGGGGAACTTGTTCTGGGGGTCCACTGAGCAGCTTCCTGCTAATAGTCTACACCTCAGCTACATCACAGAAACCTTGTATATGTGTTGACTTTCTGGCATTACAGAGTATTTTCCCAGTATTGTCATCTCCTATGGCTGGTGCATGCACAGTACTGTCATGCGCAAGATTTTAGTGAAGGAGCTATGATGCAGGCATAGCACTCAGGAATTTTGAGCACACCCCCCCCCCCCCCCACAGTATAATGCGCCACATGGTATATAATTTCTCCACAGTGTCCGCCACAGTATAAAATGCTCCCCTGAGCACCCCCCACAGTGGCCCCACATGGTATATAACGCTCCACAAAGTATAATACACTCTCCAGAACCCCAATACAGTATAATGCTCTACAGTGGTCTCACACAGTATAATATGCTCCCCAGAGCCTCCACACAGTATAATATGCTCCACAATGGAACCACACGGTGTATTAAGCTCTCCAGAGCCTGCCCTCATCATAGTATAATGCTCCACAGTTGCTCCACACAGTATAATATGCTCCCCAGCAGCCCCACACAATATAATATGCCCCACACAGTATATTAGGCTCTCCATAATGCTTCCTCAGTATAATGCTCACCAGTGGCCAAACACAGTATAATATGCTCCCCAGAGGCTCCACATAGTATAATATTCCACAGTAGCCCCACACAGTATAATATGCTCCCCAGAGGCTCCACATAGTATAATATTCCACAGTAGCCTCACACAGTATAATATGCGCCCCAGAGCCCACCACAGTATAATGCTCCACAGTTGTCCCCACACAGTATAATATACTCCCCAGAGGGCCCCTCAGTATAATGTACCACAGTGTCCCTACACAGTATATTATACTCGCCACAGTGGTCCTGCATAGTATGATGCCCCACAGTGGCCCTACATAGTATAATATGCTACTCAGAGCCCGCCCACACCATAGTATAATACTCCACAGTGTCCCCACACAGTATAATTCTCCACAGTGGCTCTCACACTCCCCAGCAGCCCCACACAGTATAATAGGCTCTCCACAGTGAATAAGAATAAATCTCACAGTATAATAGGCTCCCCACACTGCCTCCCTCAGTATCATGCTCCACAGTGGCCCCACACAATATAATAGGCTCCCCAGATGCCCCCCCAGTATAATGTTCCACAGTGGCCTCACAGGAACTCAACACAGTATAATGCCCCAGTGTAATATTGTCCTGACAAGTGCCAAAAGGACCTTCAAGTAAATGTCTGCCTATGGATACATACAGCATATGTGCCATGAGCTTTAAAGCTCCCTTAGTAAGTAAAGTTTGCATTTGTATAAATAATTATATACAGTGGGTACGGGGAGTATTCAGACCCCTTTAAATTTTTCACTATTTGTCTCATTGCAGCCATTTGCTAAAATCAAAAAAGTTCATTTTATTTCTCTTTAATGTACACTCAGCACCCCATCTTGACAGAAAAACCCAGAAATGTAGATATTTTTGCAAATTTATTTAAAAAGAAAAACTGAAATATCAAGTGGTCATAAGTATTCAGACCCTTTGCTGTGACACTCATATTTAACTCACATGTTGTCCATTTCCTTCTGATCCTCCTTGAGATGGTTCTACTCCTTCATTGAAGTCCAGCTGTTTTTAATTAAACTGATTGGACTTGATTAGGAAAGGCACACACCTGTCTATATAAGACCTCATAGCTCACAGTGCATGTCAGAGCAAATGAGAATCATGAGGTCAAAGGAACTGCCCAAGGAGCTCAGAGACAGAATTGCGGCAAGGCACAGATCTGGCCAAGGTTACAAAAGAATTTCTGCAGCACTCAAGGTTCCTAAGAGCACAGTGGCCTCCATAATCCTTAAATGGAAGATGTTTGGGACGACCAGAACTCTTCCTAGACCTGGACGTCCAGCCAAACTGAGCAATCGTGGGAAAAGAGCCTTGGTGAGAGAGGTAAAGAAGAACCCAAAGATCACTGTGGCTGAGCTCCAGAGATGCAGTAGGGAGATGGGAGAAAGTTCCACAAAGTCAACTATCGCTGCAACCATCCACCAGTCGGGGCTTTATGGCAGAGTGGCCCGAAGGAAGCCTCTCCTCAGTGTAAGACATATGAAAGCCCGCATAGAGTTTGCCAAAAAACACATGAAGGACTTCCAGACTATGAGAAATAAGATTCTCTGGTCTGATGAGACGAAGATTGAACTTTTTGGCGTTAATTCTAAGCGGTATGTGTGGAGAAAACCAGGCACTACTCATCACCTGCCCAATACAATCCCAACAGTGAAACATGGTTGTGGCAGCATCATACTATGGGGGTGTTTTTCAGCTGCAGGGACAGGACGACTGGTTGCGATTGAAGGAAAGATGAATGCGACCAAGTACAGATATATCCTGGAAGAAAACCTCTTCCAGAGTACTCTGGACCTCAGACTGGGCCGAAGGCTCACCTTCCAACAAGACAATGACAGTAGCACACAGCTAAAATAACAAAGGAGTGGCTTCGGAACAACTCTGTGACTATTCCTGACTGGCCCAACCAGAGCCCTGACCTCAACCCAATTGAGCATCTCTGGAGAGACCTGAAAATGGCTGTCCACCAACGTTCAGCATCCAAAATGACAGAACTGGAGAGGATCTGCAAGGAAGAATGGCCGAGGATCCCCAAATCCAGATGTGAAAAACTTGTTGCATCATTCCCAAGAAGACTCATGGCTGTACTAGCTCAAAAGGGTGCTTCTACTCAATACTGAGCAAAGGGTCTGAATACTTATGACCATGTGATATTTCAGTTTTTATTTTTTAATAAATTTGAAAAAATATCTACATTTCTGGTGTGAGTATGTGAACCCATGGGGCGCTGTTGAGCGACCCAAGGCCAGCCCTGAAAAGGCCCTCAGCCACACCTTTGGGTGGGGGCGTATCTCCAGAAGGCTGGAGAAACCTGCATGGAGCAGGAAATCGTGGAACCAGCCAAGGACAGAGAGGCGGTCTGTCCCAGGAGGGCTGAGGTCCACGGGGACTTTTGCTTGAGCTGAGCATTAGTCAGCCTAGATAGGGGTCAAGGAGTCAGTAAGTGCCCTAACTGTGGCTCAGGCTGTTTTTTTGTTTTGTTATGTTGCACTTAAGCTGAAATAAAGCCATTTTGCTTTAAATTGGCACCGTCTGAACGCTGTCTCTCCGGCGCCTAGTACCACGAACCACTGCTGTTGGGACCAGGAGTCTGCTGCCATTTGAGACTAATCCCCCCCCCAAATTGTCACACTGGGTTTTTTTTTTCTGTCAAGATGAACTGTTGAGTGTACATACAGTGCTGGCCAAAAGTATTGGCACCCCTGCAATTCTGTCAGATAATACTCAATTTCTTCCAGAAAATGATTGCAATCACAAATGCTTTGGTAATAATATCTTCATTTAATTTGTCGTCAATGGAAAACCACAAAAAGAATTGTCAAAAAGCCAAGTTGGATATAATTCCACACCAAACATAAAAAAGGGGGTGGACAAAAGTATTGGCACCCTTTGAAAAATCATGTGATGCTTCTCTAATTTGTGTAATTAACAGCACCTGTTACTTACCTGTGGCACATAACAGGTGGTGGCAATAACTAAATCACACTTGCAGCCAGTTGAAATGGATTAAAGTTGACTCAACCTCTGTCCTGTGTCCTTGTGTGTACCACATTCAGCATTGAGAAAAGAAAGAAGACCAAAGAACTGTCTGAGGACTTGAGAAGCAAAATTGTGAGGAAGCATGAGCAATCTCAAGGCTACAAGTCCATCTCCAAAGACCTGAATGTTCCTGTGTCTACCGTGCGCAGTGTCATCAAGAAGTTTAAAGCCCATGGCACTGTGGCTAACCTCCCTAGATGTGGACGGAAAAGAAAAATTGACGAGAGATTTCAACGAAAGATTGTGCGGATGGTGGCTAAAGAACCTCGACTAACATCCAAACAAGATCTAGCTGCCCTGCAGTCCGAGGGTACAACAGTGTCAACCCGTACTATCCATCGGCGTCTGAATGAAAAGGGACTCTATGGTAGGATACCCAGGAAGACCCCACTTCTGACCCAGAGACATAAAAAAGCCAGGCTGGAGTTTGCCAAAACTTACCTGAGAAAGCCAAAAACTTTTTGGAAGAATGTTCTCTGGTCAGATGAGACAAAAGTAGAGCTTTTTGGGAAAAGGCATCAACATAGAGTTTACAGGAAAAAAAAAGAGGCCTTCGAAGAAAAGAACACGGTCCCTACAGTCAAACATGGCGGAGGTTCCCTGATGTTTTGGGGTTGCTTTGCTGCCTCTGGCACTGGACTGCTTGACCGTGTGCATGGCATTATGAAGTCTGAAGACTACCAACAAATTTTGCAGCATAATGTAGGGCCCAGTGTGAGAAAGCTGGGTCTCCCTCAGAGGTCATGGGTCTTCCAGCAGGACAATGACCCAAAACACACTTCAAAAGCACTAGAAAATGGTTTGAGAGAAAGCACTGGAGACTTCTAAAGTGGCCAGCAATGAGTCCAGACCTGAATAACATAGAACACCTGTGGAGAGATCTCAAAATGGCAGTTTGGAGAAGGCACCCTTCAAATCTCAGGGACCTGGAGAAATTTGCCAAAGAAGAATGGTCTAAAATTCCAGCAGAGCATTGTAAGAAACTCATTGATGGTTACCGGAAGCGGTTGTTTGCAGTTATTTTGTCTAAAGGTTGTGCTACCAAGTATGAGGCTGAGGGTGCCAATACTTTTGTCCAGCCCATTTTTGGAGTTTTGTGTAAAATGATCAATGATTTGACTTTTTTTTCATTCTCTTTTGTGTTTTATCATTGCAAGCAAAATAAATGAAGATATTATTACCAAAGCATTTGTGATTGCAATCATTTTCTGGAAGAAATTGAGTATTATCTGACAGAATTGCAGGGGTGCCAATACTTTTGGCCAGCACTGTAAATGAGAAATAAAATAAACTTTTTTGCTTTTAGCAAATGGCTGCAATGAAACAAAGAGTGAAAAATTTAAATGAATACTTTCCGTACCCACTGTATTGTAGATTATAGATTGTATAGATTATAGATTGCGGGCAGGGCCCTCTATCCCACTGTGCAAGTTGGTCACATATTTGTTTTGTATATTTTGTGTACTGTATGTAAACCCTCAAATGTAAAGCACCATGGAATTAATGGTTCTATATAAATAAACAACAACAATAATAATATAAAATGAGTATTTTTTTTTAAAATTTTAAGCCCCTCCCACATTAACTTATACTAACAGGTCACTTTTGGTGGAAAAATTAACTTGAACAGGTTACATCAAAGTTTAACCTTTTTAGAGTTATTAACTGAAACAGCACTATTTTGTAGCAGCTGGTAATATCTCTGTGCCAAGATTATTGGAATACAGAACAAACCCTTTTCCCAAGTTTACATAAATGCTCCAAATATGGTGTTTGCAAAAACTGAGATTGAAGCTTCTGTCTCAGAACAGTGTTTAAGCACATTAAAGCTACATTCACACAACAGTGATTAATGGCCAGAATTAAAGGTGTTGTCCAGGCAAAAATGGACAACCCTTTTAAAGTTTAAATAAGCTGGGAGCAGTGAAAAAAAAAAAAAAAAAAAATGCATACTCACCTGTCCCCGTTGCTCCAGTGTCCTCCCATGCCATCCAGTTCTTCTGCTTCGGCGGGTCTCTTCCGGCGTTGTGCTGAAGCCGATCATTGGCCTCATCGGTCACGTGACCGCTGAGACAAATCAGCGAAGGGCTTGAATGTCACTATCTGTGACATCACGGGTCCTCTTCCTGAAGCCTGCTGAGGCCACTAATTGACCTCAGTGTCACATGAAAACGGGTGCCCCTCGATTGCTAGACGGCCGTGAAAAATGGACATTTTTCATGGCTGTTTTGCTCCTCGGTCGTCTGAATGTAGCCTTACTCTATATGGGTCTATTTTCTTGCAGTAAGCTTTGACGTTATTTCATTATTAATTTCTGTTAGGCTCTATGTACACGACCGTGTGCCTTGTCTTTGTTTTTGCATATTTATAAATAGAAGTCTAGCACTTATGGCTAGCTTCAGAACCCCCCCTCCTGACCCCCAGCCCCAGGAATCACAGCCAAGGTGCCACTTCAGTCTCTTTACCTTCCTTAGTTACAACACTGTTTGATTTGCATTCTTGCATTTCCTTTTCCAATCTCTCTCTAAATTCTGGGCTGGTGTTATCTCCTTGATCTCACCTACAGTTTTATGACTTTTATGCACACCTCACCCAGTACCAGTATTACTTTGCTTTGATGTGGGTTGTCTTTGTTGGAATAAGATTATTATCTACCTGTGAGATACATGAAAGTGGAAGTTGCTTGCTTAGTGTTTACATGTATGCCTGGGGTCTCAGTAAAAGGTACACAAGGTGAGTGATTTGTAGAGAAATTCTTCCAAATCTCTTTTTATTGTCAAAGTATAATGTACAGAATACAATAAAAGAGCATTATGTAAATAAAATAGCTAAAACAATGCCATTGAGCAAAACAATCGGAAATCGAAGAATAAGGGAGTAATGGGAAGTGAAGGAAGAGGAGACAAATGATACAAAATACAAAACAATACAGTACAGTACAATACAATAAGATCCAACAGAATGGTATTACGCGTGATGGTGTTAGATTGGGTGCTCTCATCAAGGCCCGATGCATCTAGAGGAGGGGCGAGGAAGAGGGGAAGGGGAGGGGACCACGGCTACTGCACTGAGGTGAATCAAATCAAACAGTGACAAAAATGACGGGCATCAGGTCCCTTAGTACAGAGATGGTACAATGCTACCTTCAAAATAAGCAAAGAAGGGAGGAATAGTGCACGGTTATGGTCTCCCATAGGTGTAAGTGAATAACTCAATATATAAGTAGATAAATAAAATAAATAAATATAAAATAAAATAAATAAATATCAGAGACCGGGGGGGGGGCAGGTGAAGAGGGGGACAGAAATGAAAATGAGAAATGAAAAAGAAAAACGAAAATGAAGATGAAAAGGGAGGAAAGAAGGGAAAGGAGGGAAAAAAGACCCCTTGACAAAGTCTCCTGACCAACTACTCTGGAGGGGTGGGGAAGCTCATGCCAATTTAAAACTCCTTGCATAGTCAAACCATGGTCACCATAAGGCCTCGAAGGACTGATGTTTACGTAGTTCCCAAATATGCAATTCCTCAAGCAGGGCGATCTCATCCACCTTTGTCACCTAATCGGTCAGAGGGGGGCTCCTTCTTAAGCCAATTAAGTGGTATCAATAATTTAGCAGCTTGGACCAGTAAAGTAGTAAGATCACCTTTTGCCAGAGACCAATTCCCCGAGGGCAACCACAGCAAAACAGAGGCAGAGGTCAGAGTAATGTCCGGTGCCCCAACTTTATGAAGAATCCTTTGCACCTGTGACCAAAAGGGGGAGATAGCCTTGCAGGTCCAGAAGATATGACCCAAAGAGCCACCAGATTCCCCACATCTCCAACAGCAGTTGTCGAATTGCAGTCCCATAACTGCCAAGTCCGCTGGAGTCATGTACCATCTAGTGAGAATTTTAATTTAATTCTCCTGAATTCTTATATAGGAAGAAAAACCTGAAAAACCATGGGATCTATTGTGTATACGTGCTATCTCTGGTTCCGTGAAGGAGCAGCCCAGGTCCCTCTCCCATCTACCTATATATGAGGGTTTAACATTAGGAGTCAAGGACAGAATGTAGTGGTAGAGTAGGGAAATAAGGCCCTTAGGGGGTCTAGTGTGTAATAAAAGAGATTCAAACCAGACAGGGGCAGGAGGCTGAGGATGGGTATGCGACCTCGTAAGGTCAGCCACCTGAAGGAAATTCAGCAGGCCACTGCCGGCCTGTTCCATAATAAAATCTAATTGTAAAAGATCCCGTAGTCCATGACTACCCAGTAGTGCCCAGGTCGCCGACACCTCCACCACGCCAGGACGTAAGACGAAGGGGGCCAGGTCACCCGGCAGTAGTGCTGGGGGTGAGCTCACCAGCAGACGCAAACGGCCCACGTCCCTGAAAACCCTTGCCAATGAAACAGAAATTTTGTAAGGAATCTCAGAATGTGGAACAAGGCCCCAAAGCCGGCCCTGGGTCGAGAGCCAAGGGAAGACAATTCTGCCGAAACATCTAAGGCCTGACGACCTAATTTGTGTAGACGGAGCCAGCATTTAAGCAGGACAGCTCTATAGTATGTAGGTATGTCTGGCATGCCAAATCCTCCAAACTGCTTGGATCAAATAAGCCTGTCATAGGATAATCTTGCTCTTCTACCACCCCAAAGAAAGGAAATGAATTGCGATTTAATGCCTTTAAAATAGGATTGAGGAATAAAGATAGGAACCATCTGCATCACATATAGGAATTTAGGCATAACGTAGGTGCGGAGCAGATTCTTCCTTCCCATCCAAGAAACATAAGGGATGGAGAGAGAGGATAAGTGACTCCTCACCTCCTGCAGGAGAGGGGGGTAATTAGCTCGGAAAAGGGAGTTGGGATCCCTGGTTATTTTAACAGCTAAGTACTGTATGCTAGAAGGTTGCCAACTAAACGGGGATTGCGCCTGAAGAATGGAATGGTCGGAGTAAGAGAGGGAGATGTTCATTGCTTCCGACTTAGTATAATTAATTTTAAAATTAGACAACTGACCGAACCAGTCTAATAGCTGTAGTACTTGAGGAAAGGTACGGATAGGGTCTGATACAAGGAGGAGCAAGTCATCAGAAAAAGCTGCGCTATAATGGGTGGTGACTTCTACCGTGATACTCCTGATATCCAGATGGTCTCTAATGGCCTGCAAGAGAGTCTCCATTACTAAAATAAACAGAGTGGGCGAAAGGGGACATCCCTGCCTGTCCCATTCTTTAGAAGCGGCTGTGACAAGTACCATTGACCCTAATTTTGGCTCGAGGTCCTGAGTACAGAGAAAAAATAGCTTGGATAAAGGAAGGGGGTATGCCAAATCTGGTTAGAGTACGCTCCATAAACAGCCAGTTGATTCTATCGAAGGCCTTCTCGGCATCAGTGCCGAGAAGAACCAACGGCAGGCAGGTCTTAAGTGCATATTGTACCAGTTGAATGACCCTACAGGAGTTACAGTTGCCCTCCCTTCCAGGGACGAAGCCACATTGTTCTGGGTGAATCAGGGATGGGAGTAGGAGCTGGAGATGCGATGCCAGCACCTTCGCCCACAGCTTCACATCAACATTCAGCAGTAATATCAGTCTGTAGCTGCCACATTTGGTTAAGTCTTTATCTTCTTTTGGCAGAAACTGGTTGAAGAAGAGAAAGTTTGTTCTCCTCAGACAGTGAGAGCAGGTGGAGATGTTGAAGGAAATTATGCATATGTTGCGCAGTGGTCGAGTCAAAGGGGTCTAGGGCTGGTTTCAGATTATATAAATTCTGAAAGTATTCCTAAAACTGAGCTGCAATATCCTCCGT
The DNA here is from genome assembly GCA_947044405.1 of Leptodactylus fallax. NCBI lineage: Eukaryota > Metazoa > Chordata > Amphibia > Anura > Leptodactylidae > Leptodactylus > Leptodactylus fallax. The sequence continues at coordinate 247,267 of CAMRHE010000134.1, read as the reverse complement.
GTTGGTGACAGTAGTACCCTGATCAAAAACAATCTTGTTAATGAAGGTGGAGTCTTTCCGCTTTTTAATTAAGTGGGACATCATCCTATTACCCTTATCCCCATGGGCGTAGAATTTGAACTTGGCATACTGGTAATTTTTGGCATACCGGACATTTAGATGGTCACGCTACGGAGTACGAAGCTCAGAGAGGTCCGATTGAACTGCAAGGACCCCAGAACGCTTCTGAATGCACTCTAGTGCATAGATTCTAGTCAATAGGTCATTAAGACGTGACATGCGTTCCCTCTTGACCCTCGACCCAAGGGCTATCAACTCACCTCGAATGAAAGCTTTATGCGCTTCCCATGTAATAGCATGAGAGGTGTCAAGGGCAGGATTTTCTACAAAGAAACGTTGGAGTTTAGTAGTCAAAGTGGCCACATGGCGAGGGTTATCTAGAAGAGTCTCATTTAGTCTCCATGACTAAGTCCTTGCCGGCAAGGTATGGTGGGTCAGCGACATGGACACCGGTGTGTGATCCGAAATAGTAAAGGATCCAATGTCCACTGATTTCAGAGCACACACATGTGATTTAGACAAAAACAGGTAGTCCAACCTATGTGAAGAATGGTGGACAGTGGATACGTATGTATAGTCCCTCAAGGACAGATTGAATATCCTACAAAAGTCCAAAACATCCGCATCATGAAGGGCTTTCTGTAAACTAGCAAGCGCCTGCTGGGAGTGGACAGAGGCGGCAGTAGAGAAATCTAAGGCCGGATTAAGAGCTACATTGAAGTCCCCCCCAACCACACTGATCCCCTCAGCGAAGTTCCTGAACCTAGATAGTGTGTGAGATAACCAATAAATTTGCTTCACATTAGGGGCATAAAAGTTTCCCTATGATATCAGCAAGTTCCCCACCCTACCCTTCACAAAAATGAACCGGCCTTCAGGATCGGCACAAACCACCAGTGGGTCAAAAGGGACAGATTTAGCAATGGCAATAGTGACGCCCCTGGAAGCCTTAGCATTACAACTGTGGAACCAATGCTTAAAATATTTAGTGGAGAGTTTGGGGACTGACTTTGTTTTAAAGTACGTCTCTTGCAGAAAGCAAATTTCCGAGCTGAACCTCTTAATAAGTGTCAGCAATTGAGATCTCTTTTGAGGGGTGTTTAAACCACGCACATTCCAAGAAGTGATATTAAGTATCGCCATCCTTATAAGGCGAGAGAGGGAGCACAGCAATAATGAAGGGAACCCGCTGATGCCAGAAGGGGCAGTGCAGCACCTGTGGACAAAACATAAAACACAAATCAGGGAACGACAAAGTAACAAATATATCAACAAATTGACTATGAACAAATTGCAAAATACTAAGGGTGGAGAGCTGATTAGCGCAATTAGGATTGGGCTGAGGGGCGTATGGGAGGGAGTCGGAGGAAACATAGGACCACAACATGTGCATGACCCACCTGATCGTCAAAACCGTGAGGAGTACCACAGATAAAATAAGCAAGAAACTAAATGTATGTCAACCAAACCACCCAGCATGGTGAGCGGTGAATAGCTAAACGACTGTCCCGCTAGTCCAGGAAGCCCAGTGAGGCAGGGACTGGGACTGCAAAATCATACTCACAGCCTCAGGCTATAAATAGAAGTAGTCACGGAGAATTCGGAACTAAGGGTCGGTGAGCAGGCGTCTTCTTAGGCCTTGTCGGTTTCCCCTTCCACACCTTCATCCACTGATCTGTAGCCGTCAGTTTCGGGAAATCCAGGTGCTGCCCAGTAACAGCCAGCCAGGATGAAATAGGTATAGGGGCAATTCCCAGTAACTCCCATGCTGCAGGTAACTCATCCGGGACACTAATGGTGCAGCGCTTGCCATCATACAGGAACGAGAGGCCGAAGGGAAAAAGCCAGTGAAAAGCACTTTCTTGTCACGCAGATAGGAGGTCAAGGGTCTAAGAAGGCGCCTCTTGTACAGCGTAGAAGGAGCTAAGTCCTGGTATAGCGAGACAGGCCCTCTCAGCGCGGAAGACCGGGGCAGTATCGGTGTAACACAGGAGCGCGCAGACGACATCCCGAGGAGGCTCACCTGCCAGTGGGACAGGGCGCAAGGCCCTATGGATACGCTCGATAGAAATATTTTTCGCCTGCTCCTCGCCAAGTAACTGGCAGAAAAGTTTTTTCGCTGCCTCCGGTAGATCCTGATGGGTCACTGCTTCAGGGATATCCTTAAAGCGGATATTCTTCCGCCTCCCACAGTTCTCCTGAGTCTCTATCTTCTCCAGCGCCATATTGAGCGCATTCAGCTGCTGTTTGCAGCAAGTCTCTGTCGCATTGCAGAAACTAATAATGGCGGCTTGAGCGGTCTCCACCATGTCCAAGCGTTCACCCATTTGGCCCATTTCGGCCTTAATGTTCCCCAGTTCCCGCATCACCGGAGCGATGGCTTGAGAAAGGGCTCTCTTCAGGAAGGAACGAGAGATAGGAACAGAGTCGCAGGATTCAGATGCGTCTGTGTCGCCAGTCACGCTGTCTTGATCAGAGTCGTCTGGCTCCTCAAAGTCTGCGGGGGCTGAAGGCGGCGGCGCCATATTGCTAAGGCGCGCAGAAGACAGGGCCAATTTTTTACGAAGAAATCTCTCCATTTCCCTGGCATTTTTCTTAGACTTGGGGGTCTCCGGTCTGTCCCCCCGAACCTATCCTTCAGGGTTTTTACCATTTTGGAGTCTGGAAGACGCTAAATAAACAGGTACTCCAAGTGGTGAGACGGGAGCTCAAGATTAAGCGGCCGTCTTGTATAGCGGTCAGGCTCCGCCAGATTTGTAGAGAAATTCAATCTTGGGTTATTTTAATTTACAAATGTGTATTTAGTAATGTACATTATATAGATTGTTTTAGCTGTGTTTCTCATAGCAACCAATCAGATCAATTCCATTATTTGCATAAACATATTTTTAAAGGATGCAAAAACAGATGGAAAAAAATGGACGCAGACAGATGCAAACTGATGGTCATCCATTTGCACATCATCTGTTTTTTTTTCTGAAGGACACAAAAACCTAGAAATGTGTCCATGTACAGTCATTGACAAAAAAATAAATAAATAACACTCCCAGATAGAAATGTCGGATTGCTGCAAAACTAAGCATCCAGTTGTCTCAGACAGATATGGAAATCATTACAGTTGTGATCTGATTAGACACTGGGTCTTGCCACAAGAGGGCATATCTATGAGATTAATTAAATTGCATTACTTTGTTGGTACAGTAAAACACAGCAGCCAAAAACGTCTCGTTTCCACAATGTGGTGCCTTAGGCTAATGACGGTGCCCCACTTTGTGAAAACGCAGCACTTTGACTGCTGCGGAAACGCAGCGGTAAAAAGTGCCGCATTTTATATTACCTGCAAAGTAGATCAGATTCTGGCTAATCCCATCCACACATTGCAGAAAAAAAATCTGCTGCGGAAATGCTGCGATTTCAAAAACTCTTGCATGTTTGCAAATCGTAGCATGTCAAGGTGGCACCTTCATTACACAATTCCTGACTTGTCTCTGACTTGACCATTTTCAGGTGCTTAGCAGAAGGAAATTTGGTGTCATGGTGCTCATTATGGGTCCCGACATTGACAGTCAGCCACTGTCACCTTTGTTTGTAATGGTTTTGGTAAGAAGATGGAGCACGTGGATGTCAGGGAGAGGGATGCACAACGCTGCATCCTCTTTCCCAGCCATGCATGACCATTCTCAGGATTATCCCTCTTCCTGACATCCACGCCATGTTCACTATTATGCCTGATATAGGGTATATTTACCCAAAATGTTGCTTCTGCTCATCAATCAAGGATTGGTTGTTGATTCTTAAGCAGTTGTATTAAATTTTATGGATTCTGGCATTTGAACATAATAAATATAAAAACAAGTTCAAGATAACTACTTGGAGTGCTGTCTGTCTTCTTTCCTAGTGTTGAGTGAACCTGTTGAAGTTCGGGTTCGACGTGTTTCGCCGAACTTTGCCCAAAGGTTCAGTTCGGGTACCCGAATTTCACCCGAACCTGCACCCCATTCTAATTCGCACCGAACTTTGTGACCCAAAAATGGCTGTAAAACTTTTTTTTTTTTCTTTTTATTGATTTTCCCCCTATGGACCTGAACCAGCGATACACTGCATAGGCTGACTTCCTCAGTCTCGGCAGGATCAACCAGGTACTGAGGGCTCCTAGCAGCCTGAGGTCACTGGCCAGACCCCAGGCTGCAGAAAATACATATGGGCACCCCTGTTCTCGCCGCGGGGGGTGCCGAGGGGGACATTTGGCATGGCGGAACCCCTTGGTGCCGCTGTCATGTTTGACCGTGGCATTCAAGGGGTTAAAACCCCCCGTTCGGAGGTCAGCTCAACAGTCAGTAACCCCTAGTAGTGATACAAGAGACACTAACAGCTCAGCAACATGTGCAGAACATCCCACAGCTACATTGGTTGCCTCTTATGTGAGGGCTTCCAGCTGTCATTTTTCAGCAGGTTAATGCTAGACCTTACACAGTAAGAGTATGGTCAAGGTATGTCACCTCAGGATTTGCCTAATTTTTGATGAATTGCAGGCCTTGTTATAAATCAGGTGCTTCCCCCTGTAGGCCGTTGTGCCTACAATGAAATCTCATACCTGGCGTAGATTTCAAACATTATTTACCCCAGAAAACTGGTGTAAATGCTAAGGCAATGAATCTGCCCACAACATGCCTTTGTCACACACCTTTTGGGAAAGTGGCGAGGGCTTCATACAGTGGCGTAACTAAAGTCCTGTGGGCTGCAGCAGAATCTCAGACACTTGAAAGGGATACGGATTTAGTAGCCACAGCTGCAGTTATCAAGAACACGGTGATTGAGCAGCGCAGCACCCGGCATGTAAACAATACTGGGCGCTGCGTGCTGTGGTAAACAGCTGATCTGCAGGGTCCTAACAGTCTAAGAGATGCTGATCAACTGTTTGAAGGTATTTTGGTGGTTTTGCGAGCACCGTGACTCCTTCACTATTTACATTGCACAGTATCTGTTTCATAATCACCATGCAATGTTATTACATCCTGTAATAATAGTGCATGGCTGCTATATAACAGATGTCGTGTGATGTGAATAGTGAAGGGGCCCCACACAGTATAATATGCTCCTCAGTGGCCCCCACACAGTATTATATGTTCCACAGTGGCCCCCACACAGTGTTATATGCTCCACAGTCACCCCACGCAGTATAATATGCTCCACAGTTCACCCCACACAGTATAATATGCTCCACAGTGACCCCACATGGTATAATATGCTCCACAGTGGCCCCCATACGGTACAATATGCTCCACAGTGGTCTCCACACAGTATTATATTCTCCACAGTGGCCCCCACACAGTATAATATGCTTCACAGTGACCCCACACAGTAAAATATACTCCAAAGTGGCCCCCACACAGTATTCTTAGGACTTTCTTCAACTCGGTAGTGGCATCAGTCATCTTCTACGGAGTGGCCTGCTGCGGGAGCAGTATATCAACCAGGGATAGAAATTAAATTGACAAGGTGATTAAAAGGCCAGCTCTGTCCTGGGGAGCCCATTGGACCCAGTGCAGGTGGTGGGGGATAGAAGGATACTGTCCGTGGTGAGCTCCATGTGGAAGAAGAAGTCCCATCCCATGCATAAGACCGTGATAGCGCTGGGCAGTACTGTCAGTGACCGACTGCTCCACCCTAAGTGTGAGAAGGAGCGCTACCGTGTGCAGGGGCCACTATGGGGCATAATACCCTGTGCAGGGGCCACTATGGGACATAATACCGTGTGCAGGGGCCACTATGGGGCAAAATAGTGTGCGCAGGAATGCGGTTTGTGTGTGGGGGGGTTGGGGGCAGCGGTTTGGGGGGGTTGGGGGCGGCGGCTTGGGGGGGTTGGGGGCGGCGACTTGGGAGGGTTGGGGGCGGCGGGTTAGGGGGGGCCCCATGTCAAATGTTCGCCTTGGGGCCCAGCCATTCCTAGTTACACCACTGCCCCCCTCCTCTGCTACTTCTTATCTGTCTGTCTACTATCAATGTAATACCTCTTACCTTCGAACATTCCTGTACATGTTGTGTTTGTATTTGTATCTGCTTATCTTTGCTGCTGTAACACATTGAATTTCCCCATGGTGGGACTATGATTATTATTATTATTTTATACTCTACAGTGGAGCATATAATTCAGTGCTATTCAGTGCTCTTCTGGCCTGTGAATGACATCAGCGCACCCCATGTGACTGCTAACGGCCCAATCACAAGCCCCAGCAGTAAGCAGTCATAGGCCGGAAGAGCCCCGGAGAGGATGCCGGGAATCGTCAGAATGCTAGGACAGGTTAGTATAAATATTTCTTATTTTTAGTCACGTCCCCTGGGCTGGCATCTATTGGAAAGGGACCCAGCGACATGCCAGGCCTCTATCCATTAACAATACGTAAAGCAGTTAGGGAACCAAGCTTTCCCCAACCGCTATCATGGCAGTTCGAGGCCCCCGGACATATCCAGCTGTCCCCTGGTCCCGTACCCCTCTGGGGATCGTTACGCCACTAGACTCATAAGTAGCATTTAAAAGTTGCAAATGCGGGGTTTAAAACTTTTTACATAACAAAAATGGCAGGAGAGAATATTAAATTTCCCCCATTGACTTTACTGTTATAGCAGCCTGCAACCTTCTTTTTGGTTTACATTTTCTCAGATATTAAAATAAAGAAAAACATGGAAAAATAAAAACATAAAAATAAAGTCCTGTGATAAATAAGACACAAAAATGCGAAAGACACAAAAAAAGATGAAAAAAATGATTTGAATAACCCAAAAGGAAAAAAATTTCAATAGCTCTCAAAACCACATGTATGAAAAAATCCCGAAAATGTGAGCTAGGGAAAATGGCCCAGTCCTGAAATGGTTTATACGTATGTATTTATTTATTTAATTTTTATTTAAATTATTTGCTAATTATCATTTTTATATCTTGACATTGAGTGAAGCTGAGTGATACATCCATATTACAGATGTATGAAAGCAGCCTTATAGAAAATGGGTCACTTACAGGGTTTGTTCACTTTATTTTTTTTATTTTTTTATTTATAGTACAGGAAGTCATGCAGTTTTCTTGCATGTATTTAATATTGCTGGCATATCTTTCTTATACCCATGCAATAGGACTGTTTAGACTAAGTATTAACAGGGGATCCATCTTGTATATGCTGCATGTAACAATCGAATTCCTGACTGTGATTTAACTAGTGAATTTTCAGTTTTTGTTTTAACCACAATATTGGTAGCATATAAAAAAAGAAAAGGGGGTGTCACTTAAAATGGCTGTATCTCCAGTTTTATACAACCCAGAAGAGTGATTCTGGAGTTACATGGAAACTGAAATCATTAGTCAAATACACAGTTAGGAATATGATTTTATATGAAGCATATACTGAATACAGGATGGATCTCTCTGCCTAAGCTCAGTTAAGAGTCTGTTTTCTACTAAAATGATGTACAATCAGTTAGTAATAACTGTTACTAAAATGTGCTGTGATGATTCTGCTTAAGTGTGGCTATAACTCAGATGTATTTTGGTGTCTGGGTAGAGTATTTCTCTCTAGTTCCATTTATTCATACTGTGCGCAGCTATAAGCATAGGTGTATATTGGCAGTAGTGGCAACACTGGAACAATAGGGCTCCATTGTACTCCTACACAGCCCTGAGTGATCAAACAATAGGGCATTGTTCCAGCCTGGGCTGTTAGATCAGATATGCCTGATAATATTGTATCATTCCATTTGGTCTCAGCTCTATACAAAAGATCTGGACTTGATTGCATTAACTCATCAGATGTGCTGTTGCTGGTGACCTCATTCTGGGAGGTGGCATAAAGGGTATATAGGATGAGGTAAGAGGTCTGTGGGAAGAGATTATGCTATGGAGATTATGCTTTGGCGTTGAGACAGACCATCACAGACTTCCACTGAGAGAGACTATCACTGAGATGCTACTATGAGCAAGCAGGTTGGAATGCTGCTGCTGACGATGATGAGCCTACAAGAGACTGAGAGAGATTACTGGACTAATGTTGAGAGACTGTGATGAGAGCATGCAGGCTGGATTATTGGATTAATGCCACATGCCAAGAAGCCTCCACTGGGTTACTCACACATGCCATGTGTGAGTGTTGGACTACAGAACCACATCAAGGACATGTGTGGTAAAGTAATCATTTCACCTTTATCCCTTTTATTTTATTTGTACTGTATCTTGTAACTAGTAACTGTTAATGCTTGCATATATCTGCATATCTGTTCTGAACTGTATATGTTAGATGTTAATACCGACCCATTTAGGGGTTAATAAATATATAAAATTTAGAAAGCTTGTCTTGTATTTATCTTGTGAACCCGACACTCACGGGCAGTGAGTGTGGTTTTTATATGAAAGAAGACTCAGGTGGGGCCACAGCGGTGTTGGCACACTGAGGATCTTTCACATGAGCACCCCCCTACAAAATAGTAAAAAAAGTGAAACAACAGTTACACTTTAGAAAATGCTGTTGTCTTTGTTGTCTGCCTGAAAAAACGTCTCTAAATTTCCTGTCACTAAGTGTCTCATTCCCTTTTTTCTCCGCTGTGTTCAGTTTGGAAAAAGCAGACACTCGGCAGACCACATTCTAATCAATGGGGTCTCCATGTGTAACTGCTGTTGTAGCTTCCTGGCTCCGTCCAGTCCGGCAGTACTAGGACAGAAAAAACGCTTTAAGGGAACTATTAGAATAAGGCCATGGGCCCAGATCTTCTATTGTGGTTACAACTAGACACTTGTTAAAAAAGTATCTATTTATTGTACACTGTCCACCAAAAAAAGGAACATTTTTAAAGGTATGAACGTTTTTTTTATAGTATTGAGTGTATAGAGAATAGTGGTAATTAAAGTGATATTGCATGTAAAAAAATACACTGTTATTAGGCTTAGTTTCCAACTGATGTATAAAGAGGAATTATTAAAAGCAGAGAAGGAACTACATCTGTAATGTCTGTAAAAACAGGAAATTAATAACAGATTGCTAAAGAAACTAAGTCTGTTTCATTTCTAAAGTGCACAAAGCATGCTCTGCTGTTGTTGTAACTGCCATTGCAAGCGGATATCTCTCCATTCATTCCACTGCTGAATGGGACCGCTTCACCATGCCAGAGAGGGGTCAGAAGTACAGTCTGAAGATAGATGATGCAACAAACAGACAAAAAGTGGTCAGCACTCCAAAACAATATGAAAAAAAAATTGATGAAAGGATGCAAGGCAGGATAGTCTGGACAGTGGATAAGCAGCCCCAATCAAATTCCAAAGAAATTCAAGCTATCCTGCAGGCTCAGGGTGCATCAGTGTCAGCGTGAAAACATGTTTTCTGGATACATTTCAGGGGTGCCAACATTACGGCCATGACTGTCTTTATTAACAATTATAAGTAAGGAAGTGATTTGCAAGCACTGGCTTAAATATTAGGCTAATTATGGCTAAGACTAATTAAACTTCTTTGATCTCTTTTCTGAATTTCTTTAATGGCTATCAGAATATGCATTGTAAATTTATGACCCCTGACCTCTGGTGCACTAGAGTGAGACAAGTACACCTTGTTCCAAATTATGCACATTATATTTTTCTCTGCCTTTCCTAAATGAAAAATGCAAATAACAGTCAGTATATTGTTCAAATCTCAAACCGTTAGAGAATAAATCAAATTTTATTAGACAAACCTCCCAATGATATATTTTTTACAGATGGAAACATCCAAATCCACTATTCCAAATTATTATGCAAAATAGAGTTTCTAAACATTTTATAGGTTGTAAAGAACTGAAAATGGTCATTTGTTGAATTTGCAGCATTAAGAGGTCACAATAACTGGAATCAAAAGCTATTTCAATCAAAAACATCTTAACAGGCCAAGTTACATGTTAACATGGGACCTTTTCTTTGATAGCACCTGCGCAATTCTTGCATCCATTGAGTTTTTGATAGGTTCTGCTTGAATTTCTTTGCAGAATATCAAAATAACCTCCCAGAGCTGCTGTTTTGATATGAACTACCACCCACTCTTATAGATTTTTTGCTTGAGGATGCTCCAAAGGTTTTCATTAGGGTTGAGGTCAGGGAATAAGGGTGGCCACACCTGAGTTTCTCTCCTGTTATGCCCATAGCAGCCAATGACTCAGAGGTATTCTTTGCTGCATGAGATGGTTCATTGTCATGCATGAGAAAGATTTTGCTATGTAAGGTACGGTTCTTTTTGTACTGTCGAAGAAAGAAACTCTACATTATGTAGCCTGCAATAGAAGCGCCGTACTTTTGCAATGCATTAGCATTTTAATGCATTATGGGGTCTAATACAGTAAATGCAAAAAAAATCTGCATGCGTAGTTATGTTCCCACTGCAAGTAAGCAATGGTCAAATGGCACCAGGGAAAAAAAGGGAGAAATTAAAATTTACTGTCAAATTGAACTGTGTGCTGTTAAGCAATTTAACCATTTCTGGACCGCCCATAGACTATATACGTCCGGAAGGTGGTTGTCTATTTCTGCAAGGACGTACTGGTATATCCGTGCAAAATCGTGCAGCTGCTGAAACGGGGAGCCGGCTGTAACTTCAGCCGGAGCTCTCAGAGAGAAGGCAGAGAAAGTTTATTACCTTACCTGCCTTCCTGAACGCTGTGTATACGGCGCTCAATAAGCGCCGTATACACCGCTATGGACGCCGCCATCTTACAGCTCCCCACTGACCCGGCAGCCACGAGATCTGCTGGGATCAGTGTGTGTTAGAGCTGCTGGGTCCTACAGGAACCAGATCAGCTTTATACTATTGTTGAAGTAACGTGCAGGAGGCTGTATTGCTCCTGCAACTGGGGCTAAACATACCAGCCCCAGTTACAGGGGAAATCAGCCTCCCCCCCCCCCCCAAAAAAAAAAAAAAAAAGTGATCAGATGTCCCCAAAGGTCTATTATGACCTTATGGGGACACAGTGTAAAAAATAAATAAATAAATAAAAATGAATAGAAAAGTTAAAAAAAAAAAGTAAATAAAATAATTTAAAAAATAAATAAAATAATACACCAATAACACGCCATTATTAAAGGTTATAACCCCACCCCTGATGACACCATACAAAATCAAAATTACCGTAATGGAGAGTAAAAACTACCTTAAAAAGTTTTTTAGTAGCACTTTGTGTTATTAAATAAAAAAAATGAAAAGTGAAAAACAGACACGTTTTCCCTCCTCTTTTGTTTATATTTTCCCGGATATAAAAAAAATTAAAACACGTGCAAAAATAAAAACAACATAAAAATAGAGCCCTATGTGTCACTGAAAAAAGACGCAGAAATTAGTTGAATAACGCAAATGATAAAAATGTTATAGCCCTCAAAATCGCACATACAAAAAAATGAAAATGTGTCTGGTCTGGAAGGGGGGTAAAGCATCTGGTATGCAAGTGGTTAAAGTAGTATTCTTAAAGCGGCTTGAGCTGACTATGGATTTGAACTGAGTTAAGGTGACTCTGGTAATGACTTACCTGTCCCTGATATGCCTGGAGGTCCTTGAGTACCAATATACAAGAGGCTGGTAAAACCCTAAACAACACTTTGGAACCCAGTGGTATGTTTATATGGAGAAAAACTATCAGCCTTCTTGGGGCATAAAATGACCTAAATGGCCTTAAAGTGTAACTAAACTTTTGGACAACTTTTGATTTTTGTCATTAATACATTTTGTAATATGCTTTATTAGCAAATTTTGTCTCCTTTCTGTGAAATTCTGCATTTCTCTATCCTTTCTCTTGCATCTCTATTGACAGCTGTACCCTGCTTCTCCCTATGTGCAGTGTACATTTCTATGGGTGACTGGCTTTCATATGCATTGGGGCAATGTGTTGCTCCACAGCAAAGGCAGGATTGAAGTGCTCAACATAAGACCTCCATACTTGAACCTTAAAGGCAATACAGTTCCAGTCTGTAGCAGTCCAGTTTTTTTGTTCATGGCACCACTGCAAATGGAGGCGATGTTCCCTGGCTGTCAATGCAGAACATGTAATGGGCAGCATGATACCAAATTTCCTTTTGCTGGGCTCATGGAAATGGTCTAGAAATAGTCCTTTGGATGGTGGACAAGGAAACTGTGGGCTGCTCATGCTTGTTGGCAGATCAAACAGTCCTCTCTACTGGTGGGCTGTCTGGAGCTTATTAGCTGCTTGTGTATGTCCTTATGTAACCACTGCTCCCAACATCTCCTAACAGCTAGCTCAACCATCTTACTTCTTTCAGTCTGATGATGCACCACCACTCAAACTCTGTCAACTGAACAAAATGTCTTTGAGTGTGTGGTAGATGCATGTCTAGCAGTCAACAATGTCTCACCAAGGGCACACTACCCAGCAGTAGCCTTTTTTTTATAGGGCAGCAGAAAAATCAGTTTTATGTTCTTCTTCTCGTAAGACCTGGTTGTCTAATCAGAGCATATAGGTAATCATTTTTATATATGCCAGAGACATAACTGCATGCTGAGCAGTGGCATAACTAAAGTCTTCTGGGCCCCAATGCAAATTTTGATCGGAGCCCCCTCCCTACAGCGTATTCTTGATAGCGATGGTTATGGCTGCTGTGGCAGTATCTCAGACACTTGAAAGGGATACATCTATAGTATCCACAACTGCGATTATCAAGAATATGGTGAGAGAGCCGCACAGCGCCTGGCATATAAACAATGCTGGGAGCTGCATGCTTTGGGAAACAGCTGATCTGTGTGACAGTCTAAGAGATCAGTGGGGGTCCAACATTCAGGGCCCCTGCTGATCAGCTCTTTGAAGGGACCGTGGTGCTTTTGCGAGCTCAGTGACCCTTTGAGATTTACATCCCAGAGTCTCTGTTTTATAGTGACCGTGTGATGTAATTACAGCCTGTAATAATAGTCCACGGCAGCTATAAAACAGGTGGCATATGATGTAAATAGTGAAGGGGCCCCACACAGTATAATATGTTCCCAAGAGCCCCCACTCCCACAGTATAATGCTCCACAGAGCCCCCACCCCCCACTGGTCCACAGTGTCTCCATACAGTATAATATGCTCCCCAGAGTATAATGCTTCATAGATGTCTAACATAGTTTAATATGCTCCACAATGGCCCTACACAGTATAATGCTCCACGATGGTCCCACACAGTATCATATGCTCCCCACAGTAGCCCCACAAAGTATAATATGCTCCCAAGTGCCCCTCCTCCCCAGTATAATATGTTCTGGAAGCTTGAGGCACTTCAGGCAAAACCCACAAAATTTGTTCAGCCCTCCGATTCGTTTCAGTGCTACTATTAGACCCCAGAGTATAATAAGGAGAGGCCCAGGGGAGGTGAGTAAAAATAAACACTTATACTCACCTTGCCTCAGCTCTCCGAGCATCCTCGATCCATCCAGCTCTCTCCAGCTTCCTGTTCGGGCCTCTCCTGCCTGCAACTGACGTCAAGCACCCCAGGGTCTCAAGGGTAGTGTGAAGCACCCTGACGTTATTACATCCCACGTGGTTGCTGAGGCCAAATTGTCAGTCGCAGGCCGGAAGAGCCACAAAGAGCATGCTGGGGACTGTCAGAAGCCCAGGAAATGTGAGTATAAGTGTTTGTTATTTTTACTCACCTTCCCTGGGCAGGCTTCTGTTGGAAAGGAGCCTGGGAGCATGTACATACAAAGCATAACGCTGGGCCTTTCCATGAACGGCGCTGTCCTCAGGCAGTAGAGATCGTCACTCATCTCTGCTGCCTGTGAACAGTGCCGTTCATGGAAAAGCCCATCGTTGTATAGCGGTTGGGGAACCAGGCTTTCCCTGATTGCTATCATAGTGCTGCAGGGCCCTGGCCATCTCCAGCTGGTCGCGGGCCCACTACCCCTTTGCTGTTGCAGGGGGTGCGACTGCGATAGGGTGCCTGTGGTCAGCTAGAGATGGCCAGGGCCCTGCAGCACCATATGATCATTTCTATCCTGGTGTGTTATTTTCCTTTTTGGTCAATGAGTGTATTCAGGAATGCTAAATATGGTACCTATTGTTTATGTATGAGAACAACATGCAAAAACTGCAAGTATTACAATAAATTAAACTAGATAGATATTTTGTTCAGTGATGTATACATGCTGTCTGAGATTTGACAAATCTTTCTCTGTTTTACAATACATTATATTTTACAATAGTATACGGATGTATGAGCCATACATGGATTAGCTGATCATATTATGGCTGTAGCAGTTTGATTTATCTCATCTCATGACACAACCCTCTTACTAAACTCTTCAGAAACTTCATTCAGATCTCAAGTCCCTGCTGAATAACAATATGCTTGTGGTTACACCTCAATGAGCATTTTATTCATAAGTTTTTAACAAAGCTAGAAACAGGCCCTGGGAAAACAGTGAGCAGAGATGACAGAGGGGTGAATGGTGTGACCTCTCCCCACATGCTGATTCCCTCCATTAACCACTCCCTGAGCACACACCCATTCTGCAAAATCATCACATCCCCCTATTCACAACTACAGCGATGAGGTCATTGCTCAGAGACGAATAACACACACAAGGGTTTTAGAAGCAATATCAAGCACTGTATTTTTAATAGGAAATAAATACAGTGCAGTCCTGATATATGTGTTCTGTAGACAAGTGACTATTTTATATACTTTACATTTAGTATGACCACCTAAGCCTATCACCTATGCCAGGTGATTGTTGATAAAAATTGAATTGGTGGGGCTCCAACTGATAAATCCACCTACTGCTGTAGTGGGGGGCCTCAGTGTCATATCTATCCATACACTGTGGACTGGGGTTCTTCTATTCTAGAGAATGGGGGTTGTACTGGTAGGACCCCCATGATCTAACATTTATCATCTAGTGGGTTTGGAAGGGGAGTGAACTATAAGTGAACTGTAATATAAAGCACTGTTTATTAAAGCATCTGTCTGGGACTTTCAGTAATCTGAATAAGAGTAAATGGTATAAAAGAAATAGCCTATTTTTGCTTATTTAATTGCCCTTTACTTTGGTCCTGAAGTGTGAGTGTGAGCATGGGAGTAAGAAAGATCTGCTGAGAGATCAGGCAGAAGTCTGGGTCTAGTCAGACAATGAGGAGCCCGCAAGTAACATAGACCAAGAGAGAATGACAGAAGGCAAAAGAGGAAAATGGCCTGAGACTGCAATGTGAGAAAGAAAAAGAGACTGTTATACAGGGAGCCATTGGCGGTGTATCATGGACTGGAGCGTTGTAATAGCTCCAAGCAAGTACAGAAATGTAAAAGGACTGCATGTCCTACAATCTCATCAAAAAACATTCTGAATCTCAGTTAGAGGGAAGTAGTATAATGTTGTACCGTGTTAGCCATTGAAAGTAGTGGAAGAGTGAAGAAATCAGGCGATACCTTTTAGAGGCTGAGTATATTTATAAGTAAGCTTTCAGAAGCGCAAGCTTCCTTCATCATCCTTCCTTCATTAACACCATGTCTGATGAAGGAAGCTTGCGCTTCTGAAAGCTTACTTATAAATATACTCAGTTAAAAGGTATTGCCTGATTTCTTCACTCTTCAGTTAGAGGGAGACAGTGTGCTACACTTAGGGAAAGACAGGATACTTGTCTATAGCTGGCCATACAAGTGCGAAACTGTCACGTAACCAGTCTTTAGCAACCCTCCTTCTGCAAGTACATACTTCACAACTTTCACAGAGATGTCAACCTGGGAGAGCCCTTCACAGGGTGATTCGCAAATGGAAGATCATGACAAAAGTGGGAATAGCCTTTTCAAATGTGGAGACCCCACATTGGACAGAGATTGTTACTGGTTAAATAAAATAAACAATTGCACCATTTTTATTTCAGAATTTAGCGATCACTATTAATATTGTGTTAAAGAGGACCTTTCATGTCCTCATGTATACAGTATGCTGTTTTACATACCGCTAGAAAGCAGACAGCGCGCTGAATTCAGCGCGCTATCTGCTTTCCCGTTATGTGGCCCGGGGCTGGAGCTATCGGTGCCGGTAGTTCTGTGCCCCATCGTCAGAAGGGTGTTTCTGGCAGTCTAGCTGCGCTGTGAGGAACGCCCTCCCTGACAGTATTCCTCCATAGCACTGTACTGAGGGGGAGTTCCTTACAGCCCAGTGATGACACTGAGCTGAGGAATTCATGCAGAAAATATATTGGAAAATTGTATCACTTGTCATTATACAAACAACAACATTTGTTTGCTGAAAGTGGATAACCCCTTTAAAAAAATTGGAGGAACAGGAAGAATTAATTACTGGTATGTATTCAGCAACTACTACCAGAATCTACCTGCAAATAAAAAAAGTTTCCGCAAGTATCGCTCTTCCCTGAAATTGATCTGTTCATTTCACTAGGTATAACTGACATGCTGCGATTTCCAAAAACGCAATAGTTTTGAAAATTGCAGCATTTCCGTTGCACGTATTTTTCTGCAATGTGTGGATGGGATTTGCTAGATATGCTTTGCAGGGATTGTAAAACGCAGTGGTTTTTGCCGCGGGGTTTACTCTATGTGGGGCCCCAGGCTTATGGAGACCCTCTACCTACAGATCTACGCCCTCTTGTGCTAATGTGTCCCTGGGGTTGTGGGACTGCATCATTTATTATGTACAATAGATTTTACTGCTGTGTACCATATGTTTGTATCTGTATTAGAAATTACTACTCTGCACCCTTGCAATAGTACACTACTGGATTTATACTCCACACCAGCAGAATATTTACCTATATTCATATATGCCTACTGTATATCTGTATAACACAAACAATTATATGTATTACCATCTCTAATGCACTCTAGCAGTACCTATATTTCACCACTAGAGTGGTTACCTTTTGGCTATTTTGATCAGAGGAATTATTAAATCACTGTATATTGTGCACCTACTTTTTGCATGTTGTGGACTTTTGAACTAATATTTTTTATATATTATACTCACAGAAAGGTACAGGAGTGGCTCAAATGTCATACTATTAAATATTGATTGCGTGGCAGTATACGAGGAAAGGCATAGTTCCAAACTGAAGACCATTCCTGTTACGTCTGGACCTTTTCGACCTTCTGCGCCATCCGGCCGCATGCTGCGGCGCAGAAGGCGGGTCCGGCTGTGATTCTTTCTTTTGGGTTTTTCTTGTATTGTCTGAACACTGTCCTATTCCCTCACCTCCTTAATTGATTTTTCCACCACACCCATCTCCTTCACCTTGGTTTCCCTCTGCTCCACTAATAGTTAATTTTAGCCTTACCTGTGTGATTGACAGCCTATCATCCTATCAAGTCTGGGGCGGGTTCTTCCTTCCTATTTATTGTTTGCTCACATTCACATTGGCGTTTGCTATTGCCTTGTGCGTACTGGCTATTACTTTTGCTGTTTAATTACCTGTATTCTTATTCCTGACCTATGGCTTTGACTTTTGCTGCAACCCAGATGGAGGAGACCGGAGGATGGGAGTAGTAGTGGCGGATGCTGTGCCACCTAGCAGGCCGAGCACACTCACCAACCGCTCCAGTCCCACTCCTAGGCCGGACAAAGTAGAGGGGGGTCCTGCAGCACTACCGGATGGTGGTGGTAGTAGTAGCTCTTTGCCCCGGGGCACTTCAAGTTGAACAGGGGACCTCTTCTCTCTGAGCCGGTGTGGTATTGATTGGAAGGGCCCTGATGGTTATGCAGGTATGTGAAAGATCCTCAGTGCGCCAACACCGCTGTGGCCCCACCTGAGTCTTCTTTCATATAAAAACCACACTCACCGCCAGTGAGTGTCGGGTTCACAAGATAAATACAAGACAAGCTTTCTAAATTTAATATATTTATTAACCCCTAAATGGGTCGGCATTAACATCTAACACATGCAGTTCAGAACAGATATGCAGATATATACAAGCATTAACAGTTACTAGTTACAAGATACAGTGCAATAAAATAAAAGGGATAAAGGTGAAATAGTTACTTTACCACGCATCTCCTTGATGTGGCTCTATAATCCAACACTCACACATGCTCTGTCATGTGTGAATACCCAGTGGAGGCTGCTTAGTATTAACTCCTAGCATGTGGCATCACAGTATATTCCAGCCTGCATGCTCTCATCACAGTCTCTCAGCATTCGTCCAGTAGTCTCATCACAAAAATCTCCTCATGGTGTTCTCCTGTAGTCCCAACAGAATCTCCTCCCATTGCCTCTCACCTCATCTTTTATACCCTTTATGCCACCTCCCAGAATGAGGTCACCGGCGGCAGCAAGTCTGATTGAATAATGCAATCAAGTCCAGATTCTTTGTATATGGCCGATCCAAGTGAAATGATACAATGTTATCAGCCATATCTGATCAACCAGTGCAGACTGCACAATGCATGTTTCTTTGATCACTCAGGACTGTATAGGAATACAATGGAGCCCTGCTGTGATGGATAAAAAGCCCTATTGTTCCAGCCTGGCCACTATTGCCAATATACACCTGGGATTATGGCTGCGCACCTTATGAGTAAATGGAACTAGAGAGAAATACGCTACCCAGAGACCAAAATACAGCTCTGAATTATAGCCATATTTAAGCAGAATCATCACAAGGTACGACTCAGGAGTCAGCGGTTCAGGTAAACCAAAACAGCCTTTTATTTGGCAACAGGAACAACAAGGCAACAGCAGCTTTCGAATGGGGGTAGTAGTCCTACAGTGTCCAACCCCCAGTTTTGGTTCTAGGAGGGTGCCCAGAGATGATACAGGCTCTGCAGTATAGTTCTCTACTACTCCTCCTCTCGTTCCTATCCCAGCTAGGTATCCCAGGGATGGAATTATAGGGAGTCCTGACAGGGATCTGGTTACCTGGAGACTAGGCCCGAATATAGTTCTCCTGTCAGAGTCCTTTCCTGCTCCTCCTGGCACGGCACCGAAAGTGTTCAAAACTCCTGACAGCTACTCTCCCTTGATCAGGGCTGTCTTTAGGCGAGCCTGGAGCTGGTGATATCCCTCCTGGGGCTGTGAAAGCGGCGGTTGGCCTTCAGTCCAGAGGCTGTGGCAGGAAGGCTCTGTACACCTTCTCTGGTTTGCTGCATGCACTAGACTGAGGATACTAACTGTCGCTGGGGAGATGGGATCTCCCTACAACCCCACCCAGTGGCCTATGATAGGTCAGGGCTGAACCAAGTCTAGGTTTTGAATACTGCAGGGGGGGGGGGGAAATGCAGAGGAAAAAGCTGCATAACAATGACATAGAACACTTAACACAGAACGGGACGTACCAACATAAAACCCAGAGGCACAGACACAAACATTAAAAACAGCAGCCTCTGGGATGCTGCACTTTTGACTATTCTCTTGGATTTTGATTCTGTACTGCATTGCTCGACTGTTACCGACCCCTTGGCTAGCTGACCTCCCTTTTGTTGTTGTTTGTCCTGTCTGCATTCTGTGTTGTCACTTATATTAAGAAGGGACCGTCGACCAGTTGCTGGCTGTCGCCTAGCACAGATCAGGCAAGTAGCCAGGGACAATGGGGGGGGTTCAGCTTTAGGGCTCACTGTCTTGTTGTGCCCCTACCCCCAGTGGTCACCAGCAGCTACTGGGGAATCGCTCCTCTAGCAATTCCCTTACAATTCCACTGTCTTTTAAGCCTTTCCATGCCTGTGATAGGTCATGCTTACGAGTTTGAGGCATTGAGTGCTGACTGGAATCCAAGAAGAGAACTGGAAGAAATTTCTTGCACAGTGCAGCGGGGTAGCTATAGGGGTGCCCTGAAACCTCAGGGGACCAAAAGGCCTATCTATAACATAAGAGCTAACCAGCATTTTAGGTAGTGCATGGTAAGAGGGAGGCTCAGTTACATATTTTGCATTGGGGCCCCTGAGCTTCACATTATGCCAGAGTGGGAGACTAAGTAGATTAACAAATTTGGGACTCAGCTTCCGTGTTTTTATTATAGCTGGGTGGAGTTTTCAATTCAGTTGTCACATTTTATCTATGTTTCTCATAATTTTTATGTTTCCCCAGGTTCTTCTCTGCATGACTTACTGGGATGGGCTTTGTTTGACAAATTTAGTGGATTTAGACTTTTCTGCAGGTATGTCATACATTTATGTCAATCAATACTTCATCATACATAATTGTATATATATATATATATATATATATATATATATATATATATATATATAAACAGTATAACTATATAGAACTGTAATGTATTATTTTCTTACCTGTATAATCTCAACACATTTTTCACATATCTTTTGCCTGTTTTTTTTATTATTGTTCTTTGCACCATCACTTAGGGTGCAGCTTGAACTGTTTAATATTTCAGTCATATTTATCATCTAGTCCAGGGGTCGGCAACCTATGGCACGCGTGCCACTCTTGGCACGCGAGGCTTATTTCCCTGGCACGGCAGCGGACTCCTCACCCAGCAGTTTCGATCGGACCAAACACGTCTGAAACGAAACTGCTATTATTATACTGTGGGGTCTCTTCAGACCCCAGAGTATAATAAGCGGAGCCCCCGGGGAGGTGATGAAACATAAAAAACAATGTTACTCACTATTCCACGCTCCACAGCCGCTCTGTACTCTTCAGGCGCTTCTGCTTGAAGTCAGCTGACAGGGCCTCAGGGGTCGCATCTGCGTCTGACGTCATTACGCATAATGACGCGACGTGACCCCCTGAGACTCAATGAGCGGTCGCTGACTACAGGCAGAAGCGCCCGAAGATACAGAGCGGCTGCGGAGCGTGGAATGGTGAGTTAACATTGTTTTTTATGTTTCATCACCTCTCTTTGCCCTCCACTTATTATACTCTGTGGTCTGAAGAGACCCCACAGTATAATAATAGCTAGTGAGTGTGCAGGGGCCACTATAGAGCATAATACCGTGTGCAGGGGCCACTATAGAGCATAATACCGTGTGCAGGGGCCACTATAGAGCATAATACCACGTGCAGGGACCACTATGGGACATAATACCGTGTGCAGGGGCCACTATGGGACATATACCGTGTTCAGGTGCCTCTATGGAGCATAATACCATGTGCAGGGGCCGCTATGGGACATATACCGTGTGCAGGGGCCGCTATGGGACATATTACTGTGTGCAGGGGCCGCTATGGGACAAATACTGTGTGCAGGGGCAGCTATGGGACATATACCGTGTGCAGAGGCCACTATGGGACAAATACTGTGTGCAGAGGCAGCTATGGGACAAATACTGTGTGCAGAGGCCGCTATGGGACATAATACCGTGTGCAGGGACCACTATGGGACAAATACTGTGTGCAGAGGCAGCTATGGGACAAATGCCGTGTGCAGAGGCAGCTATGGGACAAATGCCGTGTGCAGAGGCCGCTATGGGACAAATACCGTGTGCAGAGGCCGCTATGGGACAAATACGGTGTGCAGGGGCCACTATGGGACAAATACGTTGTGCAGAGGCCGCTATGGGACATAATACCGTGTGCAGGGACCGCTATGGGACATATACCGTGTGCAGAGGCCCCTATGAGACATATACCATGTTGCAGGGGCCGCTATGGGACATATACCGTGTGCAGGGACCACTATGGGAAATTATTCTGAATAACGGTGTGTTTTCTATATTAAGGATGTGTTTTTGCACAGAAAACTCAGGCTTTGGTTTTTTTTTGTGCAAAAATGCACCAGTTTTACATCGAATGAAAAAGTTCCAAATATAGCTGCATCCAGATACATAGTGTGTTTTCACCATAAGGATGCTGCCATACGGTGCTCCTGGACACATTTACCACTAATTGGGGGCTGCACATGGACTTTCATTGCTTCTAATCAGAAAGTACAGGAGCTTCCCAGGAAATAGCAGTCAACGCATGTGTCCTAAAGCATCTGGTGGCAGCACTTCTGTGTTATGGTTTGTGGTATATGACTTTAGTTTAGGGGTCGTCAGACTTACAATTATTGACCGGCACTCCGAGTAACTCATCTTTGATTTTTTTATTAAAATCGGCACGCCGAACAAAAAAGGTTGCCTACCCCTGATCTAGTCTATATATCTTATATGAATTGTCAAAACATTGTTGAATAATGCTATTTTTAGATAATTCAATATTATTTATTACAATATCTATACAGTAATACCTCGTACATTCGCGAGGTTAGGTTACAGAGCGGGTCGCGGATCGCGAGGAATCGCGAATGTTTGGTAGAAGCGCTTAGAAGCGCTTACAATGCCGATTTCTAATGTTTAACCCCTAAATATCAATAAACTTTACCCTATAGTACAGTACAGTATACTAAAGTATACTGTACAGTACTGTATATTAATACATTCATTCATTTTTCTTATACACTCACAGTAAAATGAAACTAATTACCGGGTACGTAACGAACAGGACGCTACTACCCAATAGCGAAGGTGTTTTTTTTTATTAAATTTCACAGATCTGAGAAAAAAGAGCAAAATCTATATATGTTAGTTGCCAAAAAAAAATCGCGAATCTCTGAATTCGCAAATTCGGAAAAGCGAGTGTACGAGGTATTACTGTATATACTAGTTTGATTTGCACTTTTACTGTATCAACTTTTGCTTATATTATTTATTTATTGTTATTATTTATGTTGCTTACTTACAGTACAGACCAAAAGTTTGGACACACCTTCTCATTCCAAGAGTTTTCTGTATTTTCATGACTATAACAATTGTAGATTCACACTGAAGGCATCAAAACTATTAATTAACACATGTGGAATTATATACTTAACAAAAAAGTGTGAAACAACTGAAAATATGTCTTATATTCTAGGTTCTTCAAAGTAGCCACCTTTTGCTTTGATTACTGCTTTGCACACTCTTGGCATTCTCTTGATGAGCTTCAAGATGTAGTCACCTGAAATGGTCTTCCAACAGTCTTGAAGGAGTTCCCAGAGATGCTTAGCACTTGTTGGCCCTTTTGCCTTCACTCTGCGGTCCAGCTCACCCCAAACCATCTCGATTGGGTTCAGGTCTGGTGACTGTGGAGGCCAGGTCATCTGGCGTAGCACCCCATCACTCTCCTTCTTGGTCAAATAGCCCTTACACAGTCTGGAGGTGTGTTTGGGGTCATTGTCCTGTTGAAAAATAAATGATGGTCCAACTAAACGCAAACCGGATGGAATAGCATGCTGCTGCAAGATGCTGTGGTAACCATGCTGGTTCAGCATTCCTTCAATTTTGAATAAATCCCCAACAGTGTCACCAGCAAAGCACCCCCACACCATCACACCTCCTCCTTCATGCTTCATGGTGGGAACCAGGCATGTAGAGTCCATTCGTTCACCTTTTCTGCGTCGCACAAAGACATGGTGGTTGGAACCAAAGATCTCAAATTTGGACTCATCAGACCAAAGCACAGATTTCCACAGGTCTAATGTCCATTCCTTGTGTTCTTTAGCCCAAACAAGTCTCTTCTGCTTGTTGCCTGTCCTTAGCAGTGGTTTCCTAGCAGCTATTTTACCATGAAGGCCTGCTGCACACAGTCTCCTCTTAACAGTTGTTGTAGAGATGTGTCTGCTGCTAGAACTCTGTGTGACATTGACCTGGTCTCTAATCTGAGCTGCTGTTATCCTGCGATTTCTGAGGCTGGTGACTCGGATGAACTTATCCTCCGCAGCAGAGGTGAATCTTGGTCTTCCTTTCCTGGGGCGGTCCTCATGTGAGCCAGTTTCTTTGTAGCGCTTGATGGTTTTGGCCACTGCACTTGGGGACACTTTCAAAGTTTTCCCAATTTTTTTGGACTGACTGACCTTCATTTCTTAAAGTAATGATAGCCACTCGTTTTTCTTTACTTAGATGCTTTTTTCTTGCCATAATACAAATTCTAACACTCCATTCAGTAGGACTATCAGCTGTGTATCCACCTGACTTCTGAACAACACAACTGATTGTCCCAACCCCATTTATAAGGCAAGAAATCCCACTTATTAAACCTGACAGGGCACACCCGTGAAGTGAAAACCATTTCAGGTGACTACCTCTTGAAGCTCATCAAGAGAATGCCAAGAGTGTGCAAAGCAATAATCAAAGTAAAAGGTGGCTACTTTGAAGAACCTAGAATATAAGACATATTTTCAGTTGTTTCACACTTTTTTGTTAAGTATATAATTCCACATGTGTTAATTCATAGTTTTGATGCCTTCAGTGTGAATCTACAATTTTTATAGTCATGAAAATACAGAAAACTCTTGGAATGAGAAGGTATGTCCAAACTTTTGGTCTGTACTGTATATAGTGACATCATATTCCGCAACACTTTTTACAGACATTGTGGCCACTGTCCCATATAAGTACCTGGCGGAAACCCATGCAAACATGGGGAGAACACACAAACTCCATGCAGAAGTACCATATACATGTATGTATATAGATGTACCCAGCGGCGTAACTAGGAATGGCTGGGCCCCATGGCGAACATTTGACATGGGCCCCCCCCCGAACCGCCGCCCCCCGACCCCTCCCCCCGGACCGCTCCCTCCAACCCCACCCCAAAAAAAAAACAAAACGCATTCCTGCGCACACTATTATGTGCCATAGTGGCCCCTGCACACAGTATCATGTCCCATAGTGGCCCCTGCACATAGTATCATGTCCCATAGTGGCCCCTGCACACAGTATCATGTCCCATAGTGGCCCCTGCACACAGTATCATGTCCCATAGGGGCCCCTGCACACAGTATCATGTCCCATAGTGGCCCCTGCACACAGTAGTACGCCCCATAGTGGCCCCTGCACACACTATTATTCCCCATAGTGGCCCTTGCACTGAGTATTTTGCTCCATAGTGGCCCCTGCACACAGTATCATGTCCCTTAGGGGCCCCTGCACACAGTATCATGTCCCATAGTGGACCCTGCACACACTATTTTGCCCCATAGTGGCCCCTGCACACACTATTATTCCCCATAGTGGCCCCTGCACACACTATTATTCCCCATAGTGGCCCCTGCACTGAGTATTTTGCCCCATAGTGGCCCCTGCACACACTATTATTCCCCATAGTGGCCCCTGCACACACTATTATTTCCCATAGTGGCCCCTGCACACAGTAGTATTCCCCATAGTGGCCCCTACACACACTATTATTCCCCATATTGACCCATGCACTGAGTATTTTGCCCCATAGTGGCCCCTGCACACACTATTATTCCGCATAGTGGCCCCTGCACACAGTATCATGCCCCATAGTGGCCCCTGCACACAGTATTATATCCCGTAGTGGCCCCTGCACACAGTATTTTGCCCCATAGTGGCCCCTGCACACACTATTATTCCCCATAGTGGCCCCTGCGCACACTATTATATGTTCCATTGTGGACCACCCATGAACAATTATTATACTCTGGGGTCTTTTCAGACCCCAGAGTATAATGATTGGAGACCCAGGGGAGGATACAAACATAAAAAAACAACGTTGCTTACCTGTTCCTCGCTCCGGTGCATGCCCGTGCGCTACTCCGGCCTTCTTCAATGTTGGACCAGGCCGGCGTCACGTGATGCGGGCCAGCGTCGAGACGCAAAATGACGTCAGCTGATGTCTGGGACGTCACCAAACAGGCCCGAAGCCCATAGTGGCCCCTGCACTGAGTATTTTGCCCCATAGTGGCCCCTGCACACACTATTATTCCCCATAGTGGCCCCTGCACACAGTAGTATTCCCCATAGTGGCCCCTACACACACTATTATTCCCCATATTGACCCCTGCACTGAGTATTTTGCCCCATAGTGGCCCCTGCACACACTATTATTCCCCATAGTGGCCCCTGCACACAGTATCATGCCCCATAGTGGCCCCTGCACACAGTATTATATCCCGTAGTGGCCCCTGCACACAGTATTTTGCCCCATAGTAGCCCCTGCACACACTATTATTCCCCATAGTGGCCCCTGTGCACACTATTATATGTTCCATTGTGGACCACCCATGAACAATTATTATACTCTGGGGTCTTTTCAGACCCCAGAGTATAATGATTGGAGACCCAGGGGAGGATACAAACGTAAAAAACAACGTTGCTTACCTGTTCCTCGCTCTGGTGCATGCCCGTGCGCTACTCCGGCCTTCTTCAATGTTGGACCAGGCCGGCGTCACGTGATGCGGGCCTGCGTCGCAACGCAAAATGAAGTCAGCTGACGTCTGGGACGTCACCAAACAGGCCCGAAGCCTGGAGAAGCACAGGACAGGTAAGTACATTGTTTTTTATGTTCCCTCACCAACTCTGGGCCTCCGATTATTATACTCCGGGGTCTGAAAAGACCCCGAAGTATAATGATAGCAGAGATTGTGGGGTTCGGGCCGCGGCCTCACATACCGATCCCCGCTCCTGCTCACAGCCGCCAAAGCAGAATCTGAAGCACAGGCGGCTGTGAGCGGGACCCTGGGGATCGGTAAGTATATAGGGCCCGATACCAGCTGGGGTTACTCCAGCAGATAACGGACTATAAAAAAAAAAAAAAAAAATGCATCGGGGGCCCGCGGGGCCCCATAATGTCCCGGGCCCTGTGGCAGCTGCTACCCCGGTAGTTACGCCCCTGGATGTACCCTAATACATGAGTTACATATATATTGAGCAATTATTTATATTGCATGCATTTTATAAAATGTATTATATTTATATATATTGATTACGTTTCAAAAATAATTTTGCAATAATAATAATAATAATAATAATAATAATAATAATAATGTACAGGTTCTATTGCCACCTATTGACCGATTATGCTAACTACATCACACCTTTTATTTATTTTTCACTGAACCTAATTGCCAGGGACCTACAGGCTCAAGGCTGTAATGTCTGCAGCTCGGCGCTCATTGCGCTTCCCTGGCGCTGAACAATGGAGCTAAGGACACAGATAGAGTTGAAATCACTGCCTGTCACCCGGAACAGTACCCCAAACTGTGGGACTGTCCCCCTCGATCCGGGGCGGCTGAGAGGGTCCCTGTAACCATTCATATTGTAAATAATAGTAAATAATCTGGACAGAGTTTTTGCATTTGGGAGTTGAGCTTACTGAAACAGTTTATACAGTGCCTTGCGAAAGTATTCGGCCCCTTTGAATATAAAAGTTTAATTTTTTGGTGAAGAATCAACACAGTTGTGAAGTGGAACGAAATTTATTGGTTATTTTAAACTTTTGTAAAAAATAAAAAACTGAAAAGTGGGGCGTGCAATATTATTCAGCCCCTTTACTTTCAGTGCAGCAAACTCACTCCAGAAGTTCAGTGAGGATCTCTGAATGATCCAATGTTGTCCTAAATGACTGATGATGATAAATATAATCCACCTGTGTGTAATCAAGTCTCCGTATAAATGCACCTGCTCTGTGATAGTCTCAGGGTTCTGTTTAAAGCGCAGAGAGCATCATGAAGACCAAGGAACACACCAGGCAGGTCAGTGATACTGTTATGGAGAAGTTTAAAGCCGGATTTGGATACAAAAAGATTTCCCAAACTTTAAACATCCCAAGGAGCACTGTGCAAGCGATCATATTGAAATGGAAGGAGTATCAGACCACTGCAAATCTACCAAGACCCGGCTGTCCCTCTAAACTTTCATCTCAAACAAGGAGAAGACTGATCAGAGATGCAGCCAAGAGGCCCATGATCACTCTGGATGAACTGCAGAGATCTACAGCTGAGGTGGGAGAGTCTGTCCATAGGACAACAATCAGTCGTACACTGCACAAATCTGGCCTTTATGGAAGAGTGGCAAGAAGAAAGCCATTTCTCAAAGATATCCATAAAAAGTCTCGTTTAAAGTTTGCCACAAGCCACCTGGGAGACACACCGAACATGTGGAAGAAGGTGCTCTGGTCAGATGAAACCAAAATCGAACGTTTTAGCCACAATGCAAAACGATATGTTTGGCATAAAAGCAACACAGCTCATCACCCTGAACACACCATCCCCACTGTCAAACATGGTAGTGGCAGCATCATGGTTTGGGCCTGCTTTTCTTCAGCAGGGACAGGGAAGATGGTTAAAATTGATGGGAAGATGGATGGAGCCGAATACAGGACCATTCTGGAAGAAAACCTGTTGGAGTCTGCAAAAGACCCGAGACTGGGATGGAGATTTATCTTCCAACAAGACAATGATCCCAAACATAAAGCAAAATCTACAATGGAATGGTTCACAAATAAACGTATCCAGGTGTTAGAATGGCCAAGTCAAAGTCCAGACCTGAATCCAATCGAGAATCTGTGGAAAGAGCTGAAAACTGCTGTTCACAAACGCTCTCCATCCAACCTCACTGAGCTCGAGCTGTTTTCCAAGGAAGAATGGGAAAGAATTTCAGTCTCTCGATGTGCAAAACTGATAGAGACATACCCCAAGTGACTTGCAGCTGTAATCACAGCAAAAGGTGGCGCTACAAAGTATTAACTTAAGGGGGCCGAATAATATTGCACGCCCCACTTTTCAGTTTTTTATTTGTTACAAAAGTTTAAAATATCCAATAAACTTCGTTCCACTTCACAGTTGTGTCCCACTTGTTGATTCTTCACCAAAAAATTAAAATTTTATATCCTTATGTTTGAAGCCTGAAATGTGGCAAAAGGTTGAAAAGTTCAAGGGGGCCGAATACTTTCGCAAGGCACTGTAGCTACCCAGATAACAGACTTTCCTTCAGAAAAAGGTAAATCAGTAAAGAAATCCAGTGAGAGATGGGTCCATGGTCTTTGATGGACTGGCATTGGAGAAATTCACCCACAGGGTGAATCTGAAGGATCTTGGTCTGGGCACAAGTATCACAGACGGAGACATATCACAAGACACTGTTGGCAATCAGTAATGACTAGAGACAGGTTTTTTAGTACCAGAAAGTCCCACACAAAACTGAATCATGTAACTTGTTCAGTAGCCTAAGTCTAAATTGATGAAGTACAAATAATTTACCAGCCGGGGTAATCTGAGGGGCTATTTGCTGATTCTCCCTGATTTCAGAAGCAAGATCAGATGAAATGGCAGAGATTACGACGCCTTCCGAAAGGATTGGTTCACTCACTTCCTGAGCCGGCCTGCCTTTATTACTGACCCTCACTGCGTGGAGTGGTGTTTTTGTCTATACGCATGCTTGCGTACTGTTTTGTACTTATGGTTGGAAAAAATTATAAATAAAGAATTAAAAAAATAAATAAAGGATGGGTTCAGGCTCAGGAGCAGGGGTTTGAGAGGAACAAAAACTTCAAGACAAGGCATCAGCCTTAATGACCTGAGTCTGTAGGTTGCCATAAAATTAAAAACAGATAATGCCCATCTAGCCTGTCTGGGGTTGAGTCTCTAGACGGATTCTAAAAAAGTGAGGTTCTTATGGTCTGTGAGAACGGTAATTCTATATCTAAGTGCCTCTAAAAAATGATGTCATTCTTCAAAAGCCCATTTTATAGCTAGAAGTTCATGATTGCCTATATCTTAATTCTCAGCGGGAAAGAATTTGAAAGAGAAGAAGGCACAAGAATACAAGTTAGTCATAGAGAACCTTGCCATAATACCACCCCTGCTCCTTCAATAGCCTTCAATAGGCTTCAATAGTTACATAGCAACTTTGCTATAGACTGCAATACAATAGTATTGCAGTCTATGGCATAGGTGATCTAAAGATCACATGTTCAAGCCCCCTGTGGGCGGGCTAAATAAAAAGTTTTTAAAAAAAAAGAAAAAAAAGTTTTTAAAAATTTAAAAAAATAAAACCTAAAAGTTTAAATCACCTCCCTTTCCCTAGATAACATATAAATATAAACAAATGGAAGCAAACATAAACACATTCGGCATCCCTAAGTGCGAAAATGACAAAATTATTAAAATATAAAATAAACATTTGTCCCATACGGTAAATGCTGTAGCAGGAAAAAAAAATCAAAATGGCTGAATTGGTGTTTTTTCACTGATATCCCTCCCTAAAAAAATGGAATAAAAAGTGATCAAAACATCATACATTCCCCAGCATGGCATCAATAAAAACCACATATTATTCTGCAAAAAAAAGACACCTTACATAGCTACGTACCCTGAAATATAAAAAAGTTACAGGTGTCAGAATATGGTGAAATTTTTTTTTTCTTCAAAATTTAAGAATTTTTGTAAAGTTATTAAAACATGAAAAAAGCTACATAAATTTGTTATTGCCGGGTCAAAATGCCGTGATTGTACCTGAGTATAAAGCTAAAATAACACTTTTTACACAGAGTGGTACTGCATTTTTTTTTTTTTTCAATTCCACCTCATTCTGATTTTTTCCCTGCTCCTCAGCATAATCGTTGATTATGTAGATAATCTGTTTTCCCTTAGTCCGAACAGCAGCACAATTTTGGGTATCTCTTCCCCTGTGTGCTGGTAGGAGAGGAGGAATTTTTAATTTACATAATTAAGTGATACGCCCCTACTGTATAAGAGGCGAAGGAGATCTCACCTCACTGTGTTAGTTATAAAGAATAAAAGAAAAAAACAACTATGCTTCCTAAAGGGGGGAAAGCTTGCGCTGCTGTTCGGACTATGGGAAAACAGATTATCTACATAATCAATGATTCCCCTTACGTCCAACAGCAGCACAATATGGGGACGTAGCAAGTAGATCCCCTAAGGAGGGTTCTCTCTCACTACAGTACAGTACGAATGTACAAAGGCAGTAACCTCTGAACTACGGACATCTAACTGATAGTGTTTAACAAAGGTTAGTTGGAGTGACCAAAAACGGCTGCACAAACTCCTCAAAAGGCAATATCGACTCTCAGGTAGTTTGCAAGCCAGAAACTTAAGATCCACCTTCTCAAATAGTTCCAATGGCAGGCCGCAAAGGCCAGAAAGAACTGTGGATAGATCCCAGAGTGGAACAGGAGCTGCAACCACTGACCTAAGTCTCATAGCACCCTTAAGAAATTCTGGGAATTAAGAGGTTCTGAGATAATCTTTTGCTTAAGCAGGTGGATAGGGCTGAAACCTGTACCTTCAGTGTGGCAGGGGAAAGGCCCTTATCCAAGCGGTCCTGAAGAAAATTTTGAATCATTCTCATAGAAGGATTCGAACTATTCACTTCCTGTCTGGAGAACCACTCCTTGAAGACATTACCTATCCTTAGGTATCTTTGATTGGTGGATTCTGCTCTTGCGCAGAAAAAAAGGTCTTCAGGTCGACTTCTGACAGTCCTCTAGGGACTGAGCAACCTTCAGGCTGTCAGGTTGAATCTCCTCAGATCCTGGCACTTCTGAGTTCCTTGGGAAACCAGGTTCTGGATTGGGGGAAGCCTCTAATAGATCCCTCGACTCATGAGCATGAGTTGGGAACACCAAGCTCTTTTTGGTTATCACAGAGGCTTGGTCCTGTCTGAATTTCATCAATACCCTTGGTATCATGGGTATGTTTTCTCATTTTGTCTCTCATAGTTGAGGTCTACCTATGATGTCAATTACAGGCCTCTCTCATCTTTTTAAATGGGAGAAATTGCACAATAGGCTGACTAAATACTTTTTTTCCCCACTGTATTCCTCAGTAGCTCTCTCAACATGCTTTCCCTTACTGAAACCTGGATCCAGCAGTCTGATACAGCCTACCCTGATGCTCTGTCTCATGGTGGCCTACAATTCTCACACACTTCTAGGCCTGACAACAGGCAGGGTGGTAGGGTAGGCTTACTTGTGTTGTCACAGTGCACTTTTCAGGTCATCCAGAGTGATCATGGGCCTCTTGGCTGCATCTCTGATCAGTCTTCTCCTTGTTTGAGATGAAAGTTTAGAGGGACGGCCGGGTCTTGGTAGATTTGCAGTGGTCTGATACTCCTTCCATTTCAATATGTTCGCTTGCACAATGCTCCTTGGGATGTTTAAAGTTTGGGAAATCTTTTTGTATCCAAATCCGGCTTTAAACTTCTCCACAACAGTATCACGGACCTGCCTGGTGTGTTCCTTGGTCTTAATGATGCTCTCTGTGCTTTAAACAGAACCCTGAGACTATCACAGAGCAGGTGCATTTATACGGAGACTTGATTACACACAGGTGGATTATATTTATCATCATCAGTCATTTAGGACAACATTGGATTATTCAGAGATCCTCACTGAACTTCTGGAGTGAGTTTGCTGCACTGAAAGTAAAGGGGCCGAATAATATTGCATGCCCCACTTTTCAGTTTTTTATTTTTTACAAAAGTTTAAAATAACCAATAAATTTCGTTCCACTTCACAATTGTGTCCCACTTGTTGTTGATTCTTCACCAAAAAATTAAACTTTTATATCCTTATGTTTGAAGCCTGAAATGTGGCAAAAGGTTGAAAAGTTCAAGGGGGCCGAATACTTTTGCAAGGCACTGTATCTTTTCAGATAGGCCTATCACAATTCTTAATGTAAACCCTTCTGTAGTTAGAATCCCTAAAACGAACCCTCCAAGCTCCCACACTACCCCACAGGATATGAAGCCGTTTCAGATTAACTTTATATGTCCAGGCACCATCTGCACATTAAAAGACACGACTGGTGACTGCTCATACAGCTTTATATATGTGTAATGACAGTTACCTCTATTACAAAATTGTCTGACCATTGTATAAGCAATGCTACCTCTGATGCCGCCCCTGCTACCTCTTGTGTCACCCCCTCTACCTCATAGATTGTAAACTCTTGTGAACAGGGCCCTCAGTCCCATTGTGTGAATTGACTATTTCTTTGTAATGTATTTTTTTGTCTGTATTGTACAAATTGTACAGTGCTGCGGAATATGTTGGTGCTGTAAGGGAATTGCCAGTTGAGCAGTTCCCCAGTGCTGCTGCTGAAACCTGGGAGGAAGGGAAAGACAGAGACAGTGAGCCCTAAACTTGATCCAGCCCTGACCCTGCCTACTTGCCTGAATTGTCCTAGGGGACAGCCGACAACTTGGTGGTGATCCCTTCTCTTAATAAGTGACAGCACAAAACGCAGACAAGACAAACAACACGGAAGAGGAGTCAACAAGACAAGGGTTAAAGCCAGAGAGACAAAGCAGTAGCAAATCACAATCCTAAAGAGTATTCACAAGTAAGCCAAAGGTCAGAAGTCAGAAATACAATGATAGCAGAAGAAGAGCTTAGCGAGGACAGAGTCACAATAACCAGCGCCCATGTGAGAGCAGATGACCTGTTTATAGGAAGTCCAGAATCTGTCCAGACTTGACTGGTAGACAGGCTGTCAATCACACAGGCAAGGCTAAGATTAACTGTTAGAGGAGCGGAGGGAAACAAAGGTGCAGGAGATGGGTGTGGCTGAATTTAAATTACAGAGCAGAGGAAAGTGTTCAGACAAAGCAACAAGAACCATACGCAAAGAATCAAACTGAACACGCCTCCTGCACCTCAGTGTGCGAACAGATGGTGGTGCAGAGACCTGAACAGGCAGAGACGTTACAGGCGCTATATAAATAAAATGTATTATTATTATTGTGCAATGTGAAGACAAAAACCCCCAAAATCGCCAAATCATTAGAACAAAACTGGCTGCGGCAGGAAGGGAATGTATAAACTGTGTGAGCGTGTATCAGGGGACACCCCAGATTTAGAGCTTACGAGAGAAAATAAACCAGAAGTAACCCCCAGAGTGACCCTCTAATCATGGAGCTACTGGGGATACAGTAGGGAATTTGGTGTTCCCAATGTACTCTGCACAGCTTACATATTCACTCTTCACCATGTGCTGTGCTGTCACGTCTGGGATACTAATGAACACTTCTTCCCTTGATAAGTTCTTTGAGGGGTGCAGTTTTTAAAATGGGGTCATTCCCTAAGGGATTTCACTTTACTGGTACTTTAGAGGCTCTGCAAACATGACATGACGTCCAGATACCAAATATCTAAATCTGCACTGCAAAAGCCACATAGCGCGCCTTCCCTACTATGCTCTGGTGTGTGCCCAAACTGCAGTTTAAGCCCACATGTATGACAATGGTGTACCCATGATAACGTACTTAATGTCATATGTGGTATAAACTGCTGTTTGGGCACAGAAGGGAAGGAGCGCTATTTTGGTTTTTGGAGCACAAATTTAGACGGTTTGATTTTTGGCCGCCATTACACATTTGCAGAACCCTGAAATGCCAGTAAAGTGGAATCCCCTGACATGTGACCCCATTGTGGAAACTACACCCCTTTAGGAATTTATCGAGAGGTACAGTGATCATTTTTAACCCCTAAGTGTTGCATTAATTAATTTTCCAGAAATGAATACGCAGCTGATGGTGAAAGGTGAAAATGACAATTTTCCCAGGAATACTGTATGTCATTTCAGTGTGTAATATGTTGTGCCCGGCTTGTATCAGAGATGAATGCTCCAAAAGCTGTTGTGCCCAGGATACCCACTTAACAGTTTTTGGAGTGTGTGTCTCTGCTGACACAAGGTGGGCACAACATACTGTATTGGGCACTGAAATGGCGTATCTTTGGAAAAATTGCAATTTTCACTTTTCATTATCAGCTGTGCATTCCTTTCTGGAAATTAAATTAATGCAACGCTCAAGGATTAAAAATGCTCGCTACCCCACTTGAAAAATCCCTTGAGGGGTGTACTTTCCAAAATGGAGTTATGTGTCTGCGGGTTCTACTTTACTGCCAATTCAGGGGCTCTGCAAAAGTGGCATGATGTCCAAAAACCAAGCTGTGCTCCAAAAACCAAAACAGTGCTCCATCCCTTCTGTGCCTGGCTGTTCCCAAACATATACCCACATATGGCATTGTTAAGTACGTTATCCTGGGTACAACAGTGTCATACATGTGAGCATAAACTGTCGCTTGGGCACACAGGAGAGTGCAGATATGAAGGAGCGCTATGTGCTTTTGGATCGCTGATTTAGATAGTTGGTTTTTGGATGCCATGTCACATTTATAGAGACTCTAAAATTGCCCCCACAAAATGTGGTCACTTCTTGGGGAATTCCAATTTACTGGCACCACCAGGGCTCTGCAAAAACAACATGGCGTCCAGGAAATTCATCCAAATCTGTACTCCAAAAGCTAAAAACCACACTGCTCCTTCCCTTCTGAGCCCTGCTGTGTGCCCAAGCAGCAATTTACACCTACATATACAACTTCTTTCTACCCGGGATAGTCCACTTAATAGTTTTAGGTGTGTATGTCTCTGATGACACAAAGTGGGTGCAACGTGTTGGGCACCGAAATGGCATATTTCTTTAAAAATTTCAATTTTCACTTTGTACATTAATTTTCAGGAAGCACTTTTGGGCTCAAAATGATAATACCCCTTGATAAATTCCTTTAGGGGTATAGTTTCTAAAATGGTGTCACTTTTGGGGGGTTTCCATTGTATCGGTACTTTAGAGGCTCTGCAAATGCGACATGGCACCTGAAAACTATTCCAGCAAAATCTGTCCTCCAAAAGTTAAATAGTGCTCTTTCCATTGCAAGCCCCACCATGTTCCCATACAGCAGATTACGACCACATATGGGGTATTGCCATGTTCAGGAGAAATTGTGTAACAAACTTTGGGGAGCTTTTTCTCCTTTATCCTGAAGTACATGAAGTACAATGTGTCATGAAAAAACAGTCTCAAAATCACTTATGTAAGTTAAATCATCTCAAAGTCATTGCCATATAAAGCAACCCATGAAAAATGAGGTCATGAAGGTACTTTTAGGCTCTGTCTTGAAGAGGTTAAAATAGGCTGGGGAGGTAAAAAT
Source organism: Leptodactylus fallax (assembly GCA_947044405.1). Taxonomy (NCBI): domain Eukaryota; kingdom Metazoa; phylum Chordata; class Amphibia; order Anura; family Leptodactylidae; genus Leptodactylus; species Leptodactylus fallax. The sequence continues at coordinate 211,537 of CAMRHE010000134.1, read as the reverse complement.
AAATTTTATAAAACATACTCACCTGTCCCCAGTGCTCTGATGTCCTCCAGCTTGGCTGTCTTCTTGCAGTGGAATTTCTTGCCGGCTGTGATGTCCCGGTTCCCTTCTGCCAATCAGCGGCCTCAGAAAAGGGAACTGAGGATGTCACAGCCAGCAAGAAACCTAACTCTATTGCTGGAAAATGTTGGTGCTGTACTTAGCAAGAATTGTTTTGCTTTTACCACCCAGCATTCATAGCTATAGCATATACTTTTTTTTTTTTTTAAAGAAACTAGATTTTTATTAGATTTATAACAAGTAAGCAAGACATTAAAGTCAAGTTTAAAGCCAATACGGAACAGAGTGCCAACAGAAGTTGCACAAGGTGTATACAAAATCATGTAAAGTGGTTTGGTAGATGACTGTGAAATCAATAAAAAGAAGGGGGGCAGGAGATGTCCCAAATACTAATCACACTGCTAATAAAAACAGAGGGGGGGAGCAGATAGAGAGAAAGCAAGAGGTAGGAGGGAGGAGAGGGTAAAAGGGAAGAGAAGGAGGAAATCTCAATTAGGTTTGTTGGGAACTGCTGGGTGGAATAACTTAGTTGGTAGTAACCAACCAAGTGTGATAAGTAGGGTCGGTCTTAAAGGATGTCCTTGGTAACCACAAAAGGGCAAGTTGGTCAGAGTGTTGCCTATCTTCAGCCATGAGAAGTTCCATTCTGTGGATATGATCAAGTTCAGTCGTCCACTACCTGATGGAAAGGGGAACAGGAGTTCACCAGTTGCGAGGGAAGACTGTCCAAGCAGCTGTGAGAAAATGTCTGGCAAGGCCCTTTTTAAGTTTAATAACAGGGCCTGGTAATAGGGAGAGTAAGGTCACCATATGTGTAGTATGGTACCTCTGTCAGTTTCACAGTGCCAACAGTGATCCGAAAGGGTAAATTTTGTGGAGTAAGTCTGGGCAGCGATACCAATGTGACATGATTTTGTAATTTTTCCCCTGCCCAGAGCATGTCACTGGCAGTTTGTGAGAAAGATTTTTTGCCATTCCTTGTCTGAGAGCTCTCTGCCCAATTCAAGATCCCAGGTCCGCACAAATGTGGGTGCACCCACTGAATCGCCATCCACCAAGACGCCTTGTAATAGAGACACCAGGTGAGACGGGGCCTCACTCTCTAGTAAGATAGATTCAAAAACCTTGGGAGACAAAGAGGCCAGGCCCAGGGAATCCAAAACTCTTGTAAATGTATGAAGCTGTGCATTTTCCAACCAGGAGAGTTGCTCTCACGCATGCTGTCCTGGAGAGACTGAAAGCTAGACAAAGAGCCTGATGAGTCAAGTATTTGCCACAGTGACAGATGTGTGGAGGCCATCCAAGTAAAGAATGAGTGACAGTGCATCGTGGGGGTAAAAGCAGGGTTGTTGAATAGAGGGGTCATTATATTCGGTCTGTGAGACTGTCCATATTTAATTAATAGTCAATCCCACATGGCCAGGAGATGGGTAGTCGAGAGTCAGGGGGAAGCAGACTAGAAGCAGGTCTGTCTCCAGGAGGTACAAAGGACAGTAAGCATAAGGACAGCAAGGCCAGGGAGTTTTCAAGCTCTAAAAACTGCTTATCACTGGTACAGTGAAAACCAGCTGACTAACAGTATTAAAATAGTAGCTTGGTAATACCTAGAAAAATCTGGGAGTCCCACCCCTCCATCGATTTGTGTTATGTAAGAGTGTGCAGAGCTAAGCATGGGCGAGTAGATCCTCAGATAAAGCGCCGCAGGGCACAGTGCAGTGTCTTGAAGAACTAGGATGGTAGGGTAATGAGGATGGCCTGGGAAAAGTACAAGAACTTGGGCAGGATATTCATTTTGATCGCATTTATACGTCCAAACCAGGATAAACTAATAGTGTTATAAAACTTGAGGTTTCTCAGGGTACATTGTAGGAGGGGAGAAAATTTGAGAAAATATAAATCAAAGAGGTTAGCGGAGATATAGATCCCCAAGTACTTGAGAGATGTGGGATGCAGGTAGGGTATGGCTGAGGGCAAATACTCAGAATCCTAGGATGTGTCCCAATAGCTGAGGGCCTCTGCTTTGGAGTAGTTAACTTTAAAGTTGCTGACCCTCCCAAAGTTTTCAAACCCCCTCATCAGAGAGAGTAATGCGACGACAGGGTTGGACACATATAGCACGAATTTGTAATGCCGATGACCGTCTTGTATACCTTTAATGTCCAAGCATATACTTTTTTATGTTTATCCGTAACTCCCATTAACTCAAAGCCATGCGATTTCCGTATAACTTGACCATAGCTTAAAGTCTTCTCAGTGAGGTCGTGGCTGGGTAAGTTGCAGGGCATAGAGACTGGGGGCTAATTTTAGAGATAGGTGCAGGTCTTTCATGGGAAAACTGGGAAAAAGTGGCTGCAGACTAAGTGGAGTTAAAAGCAGAAGTGCACATACCTTTAAGTAACTTACTTTAACTACTTTACTGTTTATAGTAATTTGGATAATGACTAGCAAGTTTGGCCATTTACGGTATTTCAGTGCACAGTATGTTATATGTATGCATGACAGGAGCAAGAGTTCCAGGGTGAGTACCACTGTGGCAGATGTGAGCATGTTGTCCATCTGGAAGCTCGAATTAGAGATCTGGATGAGCAGAATGCAACACTGAGGGCGACTAACAATCTTGAGCACAGCATGCTGCTCACTGAGCAAGCAGTAAGTGGGTTAGATATGGAGGTTGGAGAGCAAGAAGACAAGACAAGGAACTGGTTTAATAAAGAGAGAAGGGGTGGAAGGGGATCCAAGAAAAGGAAGGCCACTACTGTCTCTGCTAAACCAAACAAAATTCCCAAGTTGGATGATGATGTGAGGATATCAGTGTCAGAAATGGCAGCATTAGTGGATACTGCTCTCCTTAACAGCTGGGAGGACAGTCCACCTAGTAGTGGAAGGGAGGACGGTAGTGTAGGTAGGGCAAGGCACTTAGAAGACAGAATAATTTGTTACCAGGTGGACAAATTGCTGGTTGTTCTAGGCAGAACCCAGCTATCATGGTCCATGTGGGTACCAATGACAAAATAAATGGTAGGTGGAGGCTCCTTAAGAATAATTTTAGAGAACTAGGCTCTAAGCTGAAGGGAAGGACCTCCAAGGTTGTATTCTCTGGAATACTGCCTGTGCCATGTGCTACACACGAAAGGCAATGGGAGCTTAGGGAGTTAAATGCATGGCTCAAGTCTTGGTGCAGGAAAGAAGAGTTTCGGTTCCTAGAGCACTGGACTGACTTTTCACTTGAGTACAAGCTATTTCCACAGATAACTTGCACCTGAATGGAAGGGGGTCTGCTGTGCTGGGGGAGAGAATTCTAGCAGGGGTGGAGGGAATGGAGATGCATAGATTGTCATAATGTTTCCCATCCCCAACTTGAACTTGATGGACACATGTTCTTTTTTCAACCATATATACTGTGTGACTATCGTAGGGAACAGCTCACACGGTGGGGGTCAGCAATAACTCCAGTGGTCCTTTATTTAGGCGCTTCAGCACAAAACGACATTTGTGAGAAGGTGACAGGTAAGATTCTGGAAGGTCACTATGTATCTCCCAGATTCCTTACTTATGTGTGGTAAATCAGGTTACAAGTCAGGTAAAACCTTTGCTGTGAGAAGGCTGTCTCTGTTAACCCCTTCCTCTCCTACTAGGGAGGAGCCTTCAATCACAGGTGGAAGCTGGGCCTCATTAAAGGCCTGTAAAAGGTTGGCCAGTTCTCACTACTGAGCAGTTCCTGGGGAAAAAAGGAGGAGATGGGTTCTGTCCCCACATTGTGAAGGCTGGTGTGGCTCTGGAGTGAACTTCTGCCCTTGCTTTGCGCTGTTTATTGACTGTACAGATAGGACAGTTTTCTGTATAGTTAGTTGCTCAGAAGAGCAGGATTTCTGTTATTTTTTTGCCTGAAAGTTAAGGCTTATTTGTTTTGCTGTTTTTTGAGAAAAATAAATGCACAGGGTAAAACCTGTTGGACTTGAACCTTTGTGTCCGTCTCTGACTGTGTGAGTCCACTGCGGCTACCACTGAGCTTATTCCCCCACACATTATATAAACAAAAGCCTAAGCCTGTCTGGCTCTAAATAAACAGCAGCATGCCCCTCACTAGCCTAGTGCAGGCAAATACATATCAGCAAGACACAGTATAAAGTGTATAAACCTCCATTCCAGGGGCATTCTCTACCATCCTGCCACTTGTCAGCCCTGCTTTTGCCAGGCTTCCTTCCTCAGTAATCAATGTCAGGAAGCTTCAGCTGAGAGCACCTGGGAGTAGGGGAAAACCCAGTAGTGGACCAAGGGTGTGGACCGGAAGACTCCCACTGCCAACCTGTCCTCCAGTCCAGAAAATCCAGCCCATATAAGTTAAAGAACATCCCTAGCAGACTAAGTTCTGCTAAGACAAAATGTATCTTCCTGGATTTTCGTTACCTCGTCTGGCTGAGGAAACCAGGCGAGATATACACCCTGTCCAGCACTTTACCATATGTAGTGTTGTAGTGAGGATGCAGGTCACCTGGAATATGTCCACTATACGATAATGACTTTTATGGATCAGAACTATTTATTCCATGCTTCCTCCAAGAATCTCTGTCTAGCATCTACCCCTCCTAGCTCAGCTCCTCCTCCCTTACTACCTCACTGTTGCTAGGCAGACAAAGAAATGAGTAAGCGCAAAGAACATACAGAATATACTTATAACAACATCACACCATACACTTTACCACACTATGTGATTTTGGTGTCTGGTATGACATCCGATTCATTATGAGGTCTCAGCTGAAGTCTGCTTCATTTTGGCTTATGATCTGGGGTTTGATACATTTTGATGTTTGACCTGAGGTCTGGTCTGATTCATTCAGATGTGTGCTCTGGGGTATAAAATTTGTATTCATTTATTTATTTTGCTTGCTTATATAGTGCCAACATATTGTGAATAGCTTTAGAGATATAATCATCACCCACTGTCACAATAGGGCTCACAATGTAAATTCCCTATCACTATGTCTTTGGAGTGTGGAAGGAAACGAGAGTACTCAGAGGAAACGCAGAGGGAGAACATACAAGCTCCATGAAGATGTTGTTGTCCTTGGCAGGATTTTAACTCAGGACTCAGGATTCTAACCTAGTGGGTTATTTGGGCCCCCTTTCTAGTTATGGCCTTACTTTCATCTACACTACTATTTTGATAGTATAGTATTTGGTAGCACTGAAGAACACTGTAGGTACAGTAATAAGAGCACCTGGGCAGTAACAGGCACTCACAGTGGCAGCAAGATTGCAGTGTTAATAGATGGAGGAACTTGAGTTGCTATAGATCAGGGGTCTCAAACTCAATTTACCCGGGGGCCGCTGGAGGTAAAGTCTGGGTGAGGCTGGGCCACATCAGGTTTTCCACACCGGTAATATGCTCCATATTGGCCCCTGCACACGGTATTATGCTTCACAGTGGCCCCAGCACACGGTATTATGCTCCATAGTGGCCCCTGCACTGGTATTATGCTCTATAGTGGCCCCTGCACTTGTATTATGCTCCATAGTGGCCCCTGCACTTGTATTATGCTCCATAGTGGCCCCTGCACCCGGTATTATGCTCTATAGTGGCCCCTGCACTCGGTATTATGCTCTATAGTGGCCCCTGCACTTGTATTATGCTCCATAGTGGCCCCTGCACCCGGTATTATGCTCCATAGTGGCCCCTGAACCCAGTATTATGCTCTATAGTGGCTCCTGCACTCGGTATTATGCTCTATCGTGGCCCCTGCACTTGTATTATGCTCCAGAGTGGTCCCTGCACAGGGTATTATGCTCTACAGTGGTCCCTGCACAGGGTATTATGCCCCATAGTGGACCACCCATGAACTATTATTATACTCTGGGGTCTTTTCAGACCCCAGAGTATAATGATTGGAGACCCAGGGGAGAATACAAACATAAAAAACAGTTGTACTTACCTATCCTGGACACCGGTGCACTCCTTGCAGCTTTCGGCCCTGTTTAATTGCGCACACACGTCACGTGATCAGGCCGGTGACGCGACCTGATGACGTCACCAGAGGCCTCAAGCCTGCTCGGAGTTACATCGGATCGCAGGAGGTGAGTAACATTGGTTTTTATGTTCCCTCACCAACCCTAGGCCTCCGATTATTATACTCCGGGGTCTGAAAAGACCCCGGGGTATAATAATAGTAGTATTTGCGGCCCGCGGCCGCTCACAGCGGCATCCACTTCCCTTTCTGCGTCCCATAGCAGAAGGGGAAGCGGGGGCGGCCACGAGTAGACGCGGGGTAGGTAAATAAATAGGCCGTGACCTGCCGGGGATACTACAGCAGGTTACGGCCTATTTATATATAAAAAAAGTTATCTGTACCTAGCTGCGATGCCTTGATGCAGCCGCCGCCTCCTCTTCTTGTCCGCGATGTCTGTGTCTCAGTGTAGGCGGCGTGATGACGTCATTGTATCGCCGCCTACGCTGAGATGCGACGTCTTGTAAACCAGCCCAGGACAGGCCGCGCTCAGCTCTGTTTTTTTTTTTAAAGCGGCCTGTCCTGGGCTGGTTTACATTAAATAGTAAAAATGCCGGCCCCCGGACAGTGCCGCCTGGCACAGCCGCCTGATTGGTAGGTTCATTCAGCTCCGCACACAACACTGAAACGTGACATTCCTATCAAACTCGGGCCGCACTAACGTTAAACTTTGATATTGAGGTGGGGGCCGCAAACTATTGTCCCGAGGGCCGCAGTTGGCCCGCGGGCCGCGAGTTTGAGACCCCTGCTATAGATAGTGGGTACAGGCTACTGTAGTTGTCAGATGATTTCTTCAATCAGAGGTGACATCTCTTGTGAATAATTGGATTTTTACTGTACTTTAATCGCCTTTATGGTCTGTAAAACTCCTGTGTGGAATAGGTATCTACCAATATATGGTGGAAATATGTCTCTTCGTATACAGTTTTTTTTATTCAATAAAATTATGGTGGTGTTTTCAGAAACCTTGTGGTGGTAATATCTAGTCATGATGTTGCAATATTATTTGGCCCTTGTATCCATTAGTTTCTATGAAAATTTAGTGACATGTTTTCCTCAGATACAGATTTCACATCCCAAAGAACTGATTTTCATTATCAAGTAATATTCAGGGAAAGTGTATTGCTAAACCCATGTGTCCAAGCCTATTGCATGCTATAAAGTTGTCTTCATTCATACACAGGTAAGGAGGCATGGTGACAATATGGTGTTCAAAGCAAGCCGGTCTCATACTCTTGCCATGGCACACATGCTGCTTGTGTGGATCTCTTGGAGCAGCCGCCCAGACACCACCCCCTGTAGGTCACCTGGAGTCTTCCACCAGTAGAGAACGGATGCACTTATCACCTTGCTTCACACTTTGATTTCCTTGTTTACTGCAGCAGGTACAGCAGGGTACTGAAGTAACTGTGCAGGACTCTGGGCTGATGTACAAATGATCTGCTTCTGCTGTTGCTGGAGGAGAACTGCCCATCACCGCAGATCCCAGACTCCCACTCATCAGGTGTACACTTTAGAGTGTGCTTAATATCCTGGCAGTCGTGACCCTCTATGTTTTACAAGCTCTTCTCATAGCTATCCCTGCTAGCCTGGCCTCACTAGATGTTCTCCCCCAAAAGCTGTTTTCCAGTAGCAGCAGACCTCTTTGTGAGCCGTCTTCCCAAGCTGTTTCCTCCCACCAAAGCACAAGAAATCGCCCTTAACTACTGAGCCATCTCTCACATTGGGTAACCTAGGCAAACACCTCACCTCAGTAGGCAGTGGCGTAACTAGGAATGGCTGGGCCCCAAGGCGAACATTTGACATGGGGCCCCCCCCCCCGAACCGCTCCTCTCAACCCCCTTCCCCCCAAAAAAACGCATTCCTGTGCACACTATTATGTGCCATAGTGGCTCCTGCACACAGTATTATGCCCCATAGTGGCCCCTACACATAGTATGATGCCTCATAGTGGCCACTGCACACAGTATCATGTCCCATAGTGGGCCCTGCACACAGTATCATGCCAACATAGTGGCCCCTGCACACAGTATCATGCCCCATAGTGGTCCCTGCACACAGTATCATGTCCCATAGTGGCCCCTGCACACAGTATCATGTCCCATAGTGGCCCCTGCACACAGTATCATGTCCCATAGTGGCCCCTGCACACAGTATCATGTCCCATAGTGGCCCCTGCACACAGTATCATGTCCCATAGTGGCCCCTGCACACAGTATCATGTCCCATAGTGGCCCCTGCACACAGTATCATGTCCCATAGTGGCCCTTGCACACAGTATCATGTCCCATAGTGGCCCCTGTACACAGTATCATGCCCCATAGTGGCCCCTGCACACAGCATCATGGCCCATAGTGGCCCCTGCACACAGTATTATATCCCATAGTGGCCCCTGCACACAGTATTATGCCCCATAGTGGCCCCTGCACACAGTATTATATCCCATAGTGGCCCCTGCACTGAGTATTTTGCCCCATAGTGGCCCCTGCACACACTATTAAATGTCCCATTGTGGACCACCCATGAACAATTATTATACTCTGGGGTCTTTTCAGACCCCAGAGTTTAATGATCGGAGACCCAGGGGAGGATAGAAACATAAAAAAACAATGCTACTTACCTATTCCTCTCTCCAGTCCACTCCCTGCTACTTCGGCCTTCTTCAATGTTGGACCAGGCCAGCGTCACGTGATGCGGGCCGGCGTCGCAATGCAAAATGACGTCTGCTGATGTCTGGGAAGTCACCAAACAGGCCCAAAGCCTGGAGAAGCGTAGGAGAGGTAAGTACCAGGGGCGTAACTACCAGGGTAGCAGTGGTAGCAGCTGCCACAGGGCCCGGGACATTACGGGGCCCTGCGGGCCCCCGATGCGTTTTTTTTTTTTTTTATAGTCCGTTATCTGCTGGAGTAACCCCAGCAGGTAACGGGCCCTATATACTTACCGTTCCCCGAGGTCCCGCTCACGGCCGCCTGCGCTTCCGATTCTGCGGAGACAGCTGTGAGCAGGAGCGGGGATCGGTATGTGAGGCCGCGGGCCGAACACCTGCTATCATTATACTTCGGGGTCTTTTCAGACCCCGGAGTATAATAATCGGAGGCCCAGAGTTGGTGAGGGAACATAAAAAACAATATACACTTACCGCTCCTGCGCCTCGGGCCTGTTTGCTGACGTCCCAGACGTCAGCCGACGTCATTTTGCGTCGCGACGCCGGTCCCGCATCATGTGACGCTGGCCTGGTCCGCACAAGAAGAAGGCCGGAGTAGCGCACGGGCATGCACCGGAGCGAGGAACAGGTAAGCAACGTTGTTTTTTTATGTTTCTATCCTCCCCTAGGTCTCCGATTATTATACTCTGGGGTCTGAAAAGACCCCAGAGTATAATAATTGTTCATGGGTGGTCCACAATGGGACATATAATAGTGTGTGCAGGGGCCACTATGGGGAATACTACTGTGTGCAGGGGCCCCTATGGGACATGATACTGTGTGCAGAGGCCACTATGGGACATGATACTGTGTGCAGGGGCCCCTATGGGACATGATACTGTGGCAGGGGCCCCTATGGGCATGATACTGTGTGCAGGGGCCCCTATGGGACATGATACTGTGTGCAGAGGCCACTATGGGACATGATACTGTGTGCAGAGGCCACTATGGGACATGATACTGTGTGCAGGGGCCCCTATGGGACATGATACTGTGTGCAGGGGCCCCTATGGGACATGATACTGTGTGCAGGGGCCACTATGGGACATGATACTGTGTGCAGGGGCCACTATGGCACATAATAGTGTGCGCAGGAATGCGGTTTTTTTTTTGGGGGGGGGGGGTTGGAGGGGGCGGTCCGGGGGGAGGGGGAGGGGCGGCGGTTCAGGGGGGGGGCCCCATGTCAAATGTTCGCCTTGGGGCCCAGCCATTCCTAGTTACGCCACTGGTAAGTACATCGTTTTTTATGTTCCCTCACCAACTCTGGGCCTCCAATTATTATACTCCGGGGTCTTTTCAAAGACCTCGGAGTATAATGATAGCAGAGATTGTGGGGTTCGGCCCGCGGCCTCACATACTGATCCCCGCTCCTGCTCACAGCCGCCTCCGCAGAATCGGAAGCGCAGGCGGCCGTGAGCAGGACCCTGGGGAACGGTAAGTATATAGGGCCTGTTACCTGCTGGGGTTACTCCAGCTGGTAACGGCCTATTAAAAAAAAAAAAAAAAAAAGCATCGGGGGCCCGTGGGGCCCTGTAATGTCCCGGGCCCTGTGGCAGCTGCTTCCCCCGGTAGTTACGCCCCTGTCAGTAGGTCAAACCATGGGAGAGTGACACACAAATTTACTTGTGGGGCAACATAGTTCTGCCTCTAAGGAATCACTGTGCAATCCAGCCACTACCAAAATACTATATAATAACTTATACCAATCAATCATAGTGAAGCTGAGTTCTTGCTCAGTCCTAAAATGAATAGATCTGCTAATAACCTGCTATATCCTATTTGCAAGCAGTCAGTCATATACCGACCGCCAGGACCTGTCACTGCTTTTATCGACGATTTCACCACCTGGCTAATGCACCTCCTATCTACAGACACCCCCATCATCATAATGGGTGATTTCAACATCCCCATTAACTCAAATTACCCCTCCGCTTCCAATCTCCTATCTCTCAATGCCTCCTCTGTCACTCACAGAAAGGGGCACAAAATGGACCTCATATTCACCCACATCTGCTCTCTATCCAACCTCTCTAACTCTCCAACCACAACTTACTAACATTCTCTTCCCTCTCTTCTGTAACCTTAAGGAACCTTAACTGCCTTGACACCACTCACTGACATATCCTCGCTCCAGGATGCAGATGCCATTACTGCCTTCTATAATACCACCATTACTTCAGCACTTGACTCTGTTGCCTCTTTCACACACACCAGAGCCGGACTGATCAACAGGCAACCCTGGCACATGGTCCTGACAAAAAAAATGATATATGCTTCACAGAATGCCTCTGGAAGAAAAGCCACTCCCAGGAGGACGTCATCAGGTATAAAGAGGCAGTTCTCAACTTCAAGAATGCACTCACCTCTGCTAAACAGGTCTATTTCATCACACTCATATCTTCCCTATTCCACAACCCCACACAGCTATTCACTACCTTCTCTGTGCCCTCTCCAACATCACTTATTTGTTCTAGGACCCCTCCTGTTCTCCACCCTCGGCCTTGGCCATCTCATAGAATCTCACGGTTTTTAATACCATTGCTACGCCGACGACACTCAAATATATCTCTCTGGACCAGAAATTACCACTGTGTTTTCTAGAGTGTCTAGCAGGCATAGCCTCCTTAAACGCAACATGGAGAAAACAGAATTAATCATCTTTGCCCCACCTTGCACGGCCCCCCCTACCTGACCCATTTATCAAAGATAACAGGACCACACTCACCCCAGTCCCACAGGTCCGCTGCCTTCGGATAACCTTTGATTCTGACCTATCCTTCAAGCCACACATCCAAACCCTCAACACCTCCTGCCGCCTCTAACTCAAGAACATCCATCGAATCCGCTCCTTCCTCACCCCTGAAACTACAAAAATGCTATTCGACGTCCTCATAATCTCCCACTTAGACTACTGTAACACCCTTCTCCACATCCTCCCAGCAAATGCTCTCGCCCCCTTCCAGTCCACCTTAAACTGTGTCATTCGCTTAATCCACTTCCCCCGTTCTTCATCGGCCGCTTCCCTCTGCCAATCTCCCATTACCCAGGAAATAGAGTTCAAAATGTTAGAGCTGACATACAAAGTTATCCATAACCTGTCCCCTCCATACATCTCTGACCTAATCTCCCGCTACCTGCCCACACGTAACCTCCAATCCTCCCAAGACCTCCTACTCCGCTCTTATCCGCTCTTCACACAAACGTCTCCAAGATTTCTCCCGTGCATCCTCCATACTCTGGAATGCACTACCATGACACATAAGACTGACCACCACAATCAAATGCTTCAAGAAGACCTTAAAGACTCACCTATTTAGGAAAGCTTACAACCTCCAATAACACTGCTCTCACCACACCACCATCTGAACAGCTTCTACCCTCACCTGCTGTCTCTATCCCTCTTCCCTCAAAGATTGTAATCCCTTGCAGGGAGGGCCCTCAATCCCACTGTGCCAGTTGGTCACAGTTAGTATTGTACTTGTTTTGTACAGTATATTTTGCGTATTGTATGTAAATCGTCAAATGTACAGCACCATGGAATTAGCCCCTTAGCGAACCCAGGGAGTAATAGAACGTCCTGCGTCGCAGGAGGATGTATGGAGAAAGCTCAGGCTTGTCATTACATTAGAGCTATTACACGATGCCAGAGACATCGTTTAATAGAGGTGAAGGCATTTTGCTATTCACTGCAATACAGTAGTATTGCAGTGAATAGTATGAGCGATCAGACCCCCTAGGTTTCAAGGTCCCTAGGGGGTATGATCATAAAAGTAAAAGAAGGCACTTCACTCTTTTGACAAGAATGTCCCGGACTGCTGCTGGCGGTGTGGCACCCGCCCCGCACATATTTTCCATCTCTTTTGGAACTGCCCCCTGCTCCAGCCTTATTGGCACCAAGTCCGGGATCTCCTGGAAGGGGTCCTGGATGTTAGCCTTCCCTTGTCCCCTAGGACTTACCTTCTCAACCTCCCCCCCCCCTCCTGATATTTTGTGCAGGCCCGCTCTCCAGCTCCTGTTGCTCCTCCTTACTTCCACTAGATGTCTGATTGCTAAACACTGGCGGCATCCTGTCCCCCTGGCCCTGGAGGAGTTATACACTAGGATAAAAGATGCGCGCTCCCTGGAGTACCTGACGGCCCTTCTTAATAATGAGGAGGAGAGGTTCTGCCTGATCTGGAAACTGTGGGATGAGTTTTGGGCGGTCCGGCCTCTCTGATCCGGCTTCTGTGTGGCCCCTTACTTCCTGGATGTCCTTCTGTCACCCTTCTGTCCTCCTGTCTTGTCTGCCCCTGTTTGTTGTCGGATTCCTTGGCCTTTTTGGGGCCATTTCTGGCCAGTTTGTTTAAAGCCTTGTAATTTATTGAGAATGCTGAGTAATTCCCGTCTGTCCTATGTTTGTTACCTTCAGTTATCTTATTTTTCTTGTATATTGTTATTCTCTCTTTATGACAAAAACTTTTTAAAATAAACAGTTGAAAAAAAAAAGTAAAAGAAGAGAAAAAAAGTTTTTAAAAGTATAAAAAGATAAAAAAACACAACAGTTCAAACCACACCCCCCTTTCCCTAGATCAGATATAAAAGTAAATAAACAAAAGTAAACAAACACATTAGGTATCCACGCGCTCCAAAATTCCTGAACTATTAAAATATTTATCTCATATGGCGAATGGCATAGCGGCGAAAAAAAAATCTAAATGGCCAAATAGCGTTTTTTTCAACATTTTGCCTCCTATAAAAAATTGAATTAAAAGTGATCAAACCATCAGATCTTTTCCCAAATAGTATCAATAAAAACGTCATGTTGTCCTGCATAAAAATACGCCTTACCCAGCTCCATACATGTAAATATGAAAAAGTTACAGGTGACACAATATGTCACACAAATTTTTTTTTCTATTTTGCAAAGTTTTTAAAATGTTTTAAAAGGTATCAAAACATTACAAATACTATATAAATTTGGTATCGCCGTGTTCGTACTGACCCGCAGAATACAGGTAACATGTCATTTTTACCACACATTGAACGCTGTAAAAATTAAACCCATATGAAATTGGCGCAAATGCATTTTTTTCTCCAATTGCACCTCATTCTGAATTTTTTTCCAGCTTCCCAGTACATTGCACAGCATATTGAATGGCCATTACAAAAGTACAATTTGTTTTGCAAACAATAAACCATCATGGTCATTATGGCTCTTGGAATGTGGGGAGGGAAAAACGAAAATGCAAAAACGAAAAATGGCTGTGTCCTTAAGGGGTTAAAAGAGTTGGAGACGTTCAGACCATTATTGAGAAACACATGTTATTGTTTCTATAATAAAAAGTTGTACAATTTTCCAATATACTTTCTTTATAAATTCCTCATGGCTTTCTAGATCTCTGCTTGCTGTCATTCATTGTTGATTCTATTGAATAAAATTCAGACCTTGGTCATGTGATATATGGTCCATGGTCATGTGACGAGCACACATGTGCACAGCTAGTTACCACGGAGATGTCTGATTACTGGGCTATGACTATAACAAGCTGTGCACCTGTGTGTCCATCACATGACCATGGACCAGATATCAAATGACCAGGGTCAGAATTTTATCCACTAGAGGTAATCATAATGATTGACAGCAAGCAGAGATCTAGAAAACTGTGAGAAATAGATACAGAGTGTATATTAGAAAATTTTGCAACTTTTCATTATGCAAACAATAACATTTGTCTCTCAATATTGGTCTGAAAGAGCTCCAGTCATAGGTTTTAACATGACCACGACATCTATGGTATTTTGGTGTTATATAGCACCCCCATCTCCTGGGGTCTGCCAGAGCCACATACCTGGTGACTTCCTGTATACACTGTGTTCTGACTCAATAGCTTGGCTGCAAATGTGAGGTTGTGAGAGTGTCCTCTAGTCTCTATGTGTAGGGAACTGCCATTTCTACTAGTATATAATGTATCTGGCTTCTTTGCCCCTGCAGTTTGGCTTCAGAGACCCCAGGCATTCAGTGCAAGTTTTGTTTTGTAAATAGTGAGTCAGACACATGTGAGGCAGAGCTGCTGGGGGGAGAGATGTGAGCAGAGCTGCTGAGACAGACATGTTATGTCTGGGGGAGTCTAAGAGTCACTTGTTCCTCTTTACTTCACAGTATATAGTTAGGTATGTGTTACCCCCTATATACTCACAGGACCTAGCTAGTAACCGTAGTTAGGGATCCATATATATATATAGTTCAGGGCAGTGATAGGTTAGGCTTCCGAAGGCCAACTAGCTAGTTAGAGGCCCGGTGGCACTAGTAGTTTAGCTGGCAGGTTAAGGACTCAGTGTTAGGGTAGTCAGGCCTGCATCTACTGCCGTCACCGTCGCCCTGTTTGCTGCCTGTGAAGAATCTCACCATCATCATCATAATCTCCTGATCGGCTGTCTGTCATCTCCTGGAAGAATCCGAGGATCCACAGTCATCCACAGGGGCCCCTGCATCTCTTCTGTTGCCTGGAGGTATTGTGCACTGGACTCTTGCTATATATCTATATATATACCCGGGTATATAACCTAAGACGGTTGAGGACTTGCTGGTTGTTGTAGTATTGCTGTGTTCTGAGTATATTTTATGTATGTATTATTACCCTGTTGATTCTTATAAAGCTACTGTTATAACCTTATGTGGTATCTGTATGTATTCTTCAGACTGTGAGATTAGTACAGTGATCCTTGCTAAGGCTACTAACTGTACTTCATGGGTAAGTCCCAGGAAGAGATCCTCCCTGTAATACAGAGGCTCTATCCTGGGTGGAGGCACTGATATATTTCATATATGTTCCCACTCTTCCCTTCAGCGAAGGCTTCAGGTCCCATTATACACACAGGTCAGCGCCAGAGTCTGTTGCGGGAGGGATAATACTCATACCCCCCCCCCCCCAAATAGGGCTACATATGCTA
Organism: Leptodactylus fallax; assembly: GCA_947044405.1. NCBI lineage: Eukaryota > Metazoa > Chordata > Amphibia > Anura > Leptodactylidae > Leptodactylus > Leptodactylus fallax. The sequence goes on along the minus strand of CAMRHE010000134.1, from coordinate 195,844 downwards.
ACCAGCAATTTACACCAAGATATCTATCAGATAGTGTTCAACTCAACTGAGGAGGCGTAGATAAGATTCCAGATGCTTTAATCCAGGTAAATCTTGTAAACCTCATACAGCAGTAGGTGAAAAATGATGAAATACCAGGAGCTGAGCAGACATGTTGCTTACAAAGAAGTGAAACTAAACTGAGGGGGAGAGAGGAGGAGCTACAGCATCACAGCTAAGGATACAGATAGAGAGAGAGGGGACAAACTACAAAGACAAACAGTATCACAGATACATGTCAGTGAATTAAACCAAGTCCTGGGACATGACACTTCCCGCCTGAAATCTTTAGATTTCAATGAAAACAAACATTAATAATGTCCTGAGATGTCCATAAAGTCCTCTTCAAACCTGAAAAACAAAAAAGAAACATGCACAACAAACAATAATCAACAGTTAGTCCAAATAAACCAATCTTCAGATCGGGAAGCCACAATCTGCCAACACCTCCACCGACCCACACTGTAATCCACAAGAACACGGTTTTAGTTCATGGAAGGAAGCTCCCCGCCATGAGCTGTGAATGGTGTCCTTATCTTCTTTTATGTGACATCTCCTCTTGGAAGAAGAAGCACCAGTTCATTAATTGGGCGGAAGAAAACTCGCACTGAGCCTCCCTTGGTTACCTTCACCTCCACTTTCCGAGTCTTCCCATCATCACTAGGGACAACTTTAGTGATGAGACCCATAGGCCATTCATTCCGATGGACTTCTTTATCCCTTAGAAGGACGAGGTCACCCACCTGGAGATTAGGTTTTGAGGTCTGCCATTTGTGACGGCTCTGTAGCATGTGGAGGTACTCTGTTTTCCAGTGGTGCCAGAACACATTGGACAGGTGTTGAACTTGTTTCCATTGGCGTCTGTAAATGTCACTGTGATCTAAGGTACGTGGAGAGGTAGCAGCAGTACCAATTTTCTTAGTAAGAAGCGTTGCTGGGGTTAAGATAATTGGAGATTCAGGGTCTGAAGATACTGGGACAAGTGGCCTTGCATTGATTATCGCAGACACTTCAGCAAGAAAGGTTATTAACGTCTCATGGGTAAGCAGTGTCGACTTGTGGTCCATCAACATAGAGTCAAGGATTCTGCGTGTGATCCCAATCATACGTTCCCAGGAACCTCCCATATGGGATGAATGTGGAGGGTTAAACGTCCAAGTGCACCCATTGTTGGATAAGAAGTTGTCTAACTGCAGTTCTTTGCAGGCTCCAACGAAGTTAGTGTCACAGTCAGACCTCAGTTGTTTCTCAGCAGGCAGTGGAGTGTTCCAGTCCATGTTCTCAGTGGTAAGCTGTCTTAGTAGTAGCTTGCCTTGAATGGTGATGGGAGCAATGAAACCAAGAGGATCATAAATGCTGTCCACAACAGATAAAACTCCTCGTTTGGTGAAAGGTTTGTCACAAGAAGACACTTGGAATGTGAATGTGTCTTGTTCAGTGTTCCATAGCAATCCTAGGCTGCGTTGCATAGGAGGAGTATCAGAACTGAGATCAAGATCCTTCAAGTTGATTGCATGATCATCAGAGGGAAATGCCTTCATTACCTCCATATTGTTGGAGATGATCTTGTGAAGTCTGAGGTTAGCTACAGACAGCATTTCCTGTGTTCTAGAGAGGAGATCAATCACTTCTTCACATGCAGGTAAGGATTTAAGACCATCATCAACATAGAAGTTCCTCTCAACAAACTGACGAGCATCAGAGCCATACGTTTTCTCACCTTCATGGGCGGTCCTTCTCAGTCCATAGATCGCTACTGCAGGAGATGGGCTATTGCCAAAGACATGTACCTTCATCCGGTAATCTATGACTTCATTGTTGACATCATTGTCCTTATGCCATAGGAACCTGAGATAGTTTCTGTCATCATCCTTAACAATGAAGCAATGAAACATCTGTTGGATGTCGGCCATCACTGCAACTGGTTCCTGTCTGAAACGGATTAAGACTCCTATGAGGCTGTTGTTTAGGTTAGGACCAGTGAGGAGCAGGTTGTTGAGAGAGACGCCTTCATACTGAGCACTAGAATCGAACACGACCCTGATTTGGTCAGGTTTGCGAGGGTGATACACGCCAAATGATGGAAGGTACCAGCATTCTTCTCCTTCCTTTAGTGGAGGTACAGGTTCTGCATGATCTCTCTCAAAAACCTTCTGCATGAAACCTACAAAGTGTTTCTCCATCTCTGGTTTCCTCTTGAGGGTACGTTTTAAAGAGGAAAATCTAGAAACTGCTTGCTTCAGATTGTTTGGTAGTTTTGATCTTGGGGAGCGGAAAGGTAAGGGTGCTACCCAGCTGTTGGAATCATCTTGAATGAATTCCTTGTCCATAAGTTTGAGAAATTCTTTATCAGCTATAGCCGGTGCCAGCTTGTTGTCATCACTTGTTGTATTGAACACTGTTAATCCAAGGGTGTCGTCCCCAGGCAGGAAAGTATTCACGTTGTCTCGGTGATTATGCAGCCACTTACTGCTGCTTATCTTCTCTTTCACTTGGTAGTGATGTGGACATGGCTGAAAACAAGTGCTGCTGCGACCATTTGGTAACATATGCGTCTTAAATGAAGAAATATTGGTGGGCCTTTTCATCCTACCTATGCAGACGTTGCCAATGATTACCCATCCTAGATCGAGGCGCTGGGCAAATGGTGCATCATGTGGTCCATTAATTTGCTGGCGTATTTTGTGCAGTCTGAGAATGTCTCTACCTAGCAGAAGTAGAATGTCTGCATTTTTGTCAAGGGATGGTATTTCACTGGCTATAGCCCTTAGATGAGGGTGATGGAAAGCCGCCTCTGGTGTGGGTATCTCTTCTCTGTTTGATGGTATCTGGTTGCACTCAACAAGTGTGGGCAAAGGTATCTCCAGATTGCCCTTGAGAGAAGCTATTACGAGACCACTGGCCCTTCTTCCAGAAACCTCTGATATGCCACTACAAGTACCCAAGGTATACGGATAAGTATCACCCTTTAAGTTAAACAGATCAAAGAGTTCTGACCTTGCAAGTGAGTGGTTGCTCTGGTCGTCCAAAATGGCGTACACCCTCAGAGCCCTTTCTGGTTGGCCCTTGGGGTATATATTGACTAGGCATATCCTTGCACAGGACTTGTCACAAAGGTCTTCTCCGCAGACTTCTGTACATGAGGAAGATACTGTGGTAGTATTTGCTGCTTGATCTGTGTTCTCCCCGCCATGCTTAGTTGGGGAAGGGGAACCTCTAGGTGGTGTGGCACTAGGCTGGGATGGATGAAGAGCTTGTACATGGTTCTCACTGCCACACTCTATACACTTAATAGCAATTTTACAGTCTCTAGCAACATGTTCAGTAGAGGCACAACATTTGAAACATATCCCTAGTTTCTTAAGAAGCTCTCTAGGTTCCTGAATTGGTTTCCTCCTGAAGCCGATACACTTCTTGAGGGGATGAGGCTTCTTGTGAATAGGACACAGACGGTTAGGATTTTCTACCTTTTCATCTTGGTTGTTGTTGCAACTGCTTTCTTCTGGTGCTGATGTAGGTGTAGGAAGAATATCAGTCTTTTTCACTGAAACTGGGCCTCTGCGGTTTCTGTAGTTAGAATGTGAGCTGTCATACTTAATAGGAGGTGAACCAGGAACACTGGGATCCCCATAGGAAAAGCTTGGGTCATTCTTGGATTCTGCAATGTTCTTGATAAACTCACAGAAGTAGGAAAATGGAGGAAAGGAGACTTGATTCTCATTTTTGTATCTTGACCCAACTGTGGTCCACCTTTCTTGAATATTATATGGCAACTTGGAGACTATCGGGTTTACCCCACGAGCAGTGTCCAGGTAACTGAGGCCCGGTAGGAGAGTGTCCGCCTTAGCCAGTAGGAGCTCCATGAGTAGGTCACTAAGTTCTTGAAATTTCTGATGATCCTTACCAGATATCTTTGGAAACCCTTGCAACCGTTTGAACAGAGCATTCTCTATTGCTTCAGGACTGCCATAGGTTTTCTCCAGTCTTTCCCAAGCAGCGGTAAGGCCTGCTATGGGGTTGTAAATGTGGACGGATCTGAGTCTTTTAGCACGTTCTGTGGACTGTGGGCCAAGCCACCGGATAAGCAAATCTAATTCTTCAGCTGCAGTAATGCCAAGGTCACTAATTGCAGTTTTGAAGGCACATTTCCAGCCTCTGTAGTTCTCAGGTTGGTCATCGAACCTTGTGAGTCCAGTCTTAGTAAGCTCACGGCGAACCATGTACCTTGCAAACTCTGACATGTCTGTTCTCTCTGACTTTAAATATTGAGTTTCTGGCTGAGTAGCGGTGATTACGTTGTTAGTGGGGTTCTGGTTAACAGAGGTAGGTAGCGTAGGGGCTGCGTAGGCATTCAGCCTAGGAGCTAGCTTAAAGTCCATAGGTTTAGCCACATATGGATGTGAGACTGGACGGTTGTTTGCAGTCTGGTGGTATGGTGTCACATTGGTGTTTACCTGAGTATCAGTATATTGCATTTGCTGAGGTGCAAGGCTTTGGGAATCCATGAAGGAAGAAGAAACTGGATGCTGGACAGGCAGGGCATTGTACTGACCTTGAATGCGGTGTGCTGCAGAAGATACTGTGCCCTGTTGCTCTGGAGAAATGTCGTCCCTGACAGGAACATTTGTGGCAAATAGGGATTCACTGCTTTGGCTTAGTACATAGTCTCTTGTGCGCTTGAGGGGATCCTCTGCTTCCACATCACACAAACTGGTGCTGTCGCTTACACTTCCACTGATGGCCTGTTCTAAAATGCTTAACCTTGCCATGGCTGCAGCGTGCTCATACTGTTTCTCTAGAGCCTCTAGTTCTGCCCTTTTTTGAGCTGCATTAGCTTCCATTGCTGCTGCATTAGCTTCCATTTCTGCTTTCTGTTGAGCTGCCTTAGCTTCCATCGCTGCTTTCTGTTGAGCTACCTTAGCTTCCATCTCTGCTTTCTGTTGTGCAAAGGCTGCCTGTATCTTAGTAGCTTCCGCCTCTGCACGTGCTTTTATAAGTTGTTCACTGAGTGTGGAAGATTTTGAGGAATGTGACTTAGATGTACGCTTTGAACGCTTGGTAGACTCAGAAACGTGGGATGCCATTTCCTGCAGTTGCGCAATTCTTGCCTCTGTCCTTAACTTAGTTTCATGTACTAAGCTGTCTCATTCTGAATTGAGATGCTGGAAGCTTTGCAATTCAGCTAAAGAATCGTCTGTATGTAGTTTTCTCAATATGCTTTCATACTCCTCAGCTTTCATTTTATAATGTCCATGCATAGCACAAAGCTGTCGCAGAGCTCCCTCTAGTGGTGATACATGGTATGCAGGCAAGCACATGGCAGATATCTTAGTCTGTATTTTCTGCCATCATTTTGAAAGTTCACAGGAAAGTTCATGCTTTAAACCTTCTAGATTGTCTCTAACCTTCCATGTAGGTTTAATCAAGCGTCTAGCCTTCTCACTGGGCTGCAGACTGAGGTCCATGCTACCTTGTGCTTCAGGGTGCCCTTCAGCCATGATGCAACACAAACAGGATAAATATAACTTTGCTGGAGTGAGATGGCTGCTTGATAGAATCTTCTATGCTGAGGGGGTCTGAGCTGCAGATGCAACTTATGCAATGCTGATTCCTTCTGGCTACAGGTAACTTGCTGTGACTGACTGTATGTCAGAAGTTGGTGAACTGTCTTACAGCCGTATCTGGCAGTCTTTATGCATCATTTTTCACTGTTCTGACTCAATAGCTTGGCTGCAAATGTGAGGTTGTGAGAGTGTCCTCTAGTCTCTATGCTAACCAGCAATTTACACCAAGATATCTATCAGATAGTGTTCAACTCAACTGAGGAGGCGTAGATAAGATTCCAGATGCTTTAATCCAGGTAAATCTTGTAAACCTCATACAGCAGTAGGTGAAAAATGATGAAATACCAGGAGCTGAGCAGACATGTTGCTTACAAAGAAGTGAAACTAAACTGAGAGAGAGAGAGAGAGAGAGGAGCTACAGCATCACAGCTAAGGATACAGAGAGAGAGAGGGGACAAACTACAAAGACAAACAGTATCACAGATACATGTCAGTGAATTAAACCAAGTCCTGGGACATGACACACTGCAATACATGTGAATGTATACCCTAGTGCACAGGTGTCAAACACAAGGCCCGCGGGCCGAATCCGGCCCGCTGCCTTCTGTTATCCGGCCCGGCACTGTCCCTCACTGTCTGGGGGGCGGCATTTTTCTATTCAATGTAAACCAGCCCAGGACAGGCCTCTTTAAAAAAAAAAAAAAAAGAGCTGAGCGGGGCCTGTCCTGGGCTGGTTTAAGAGACGTCGCATCTGAGCGCAGGCGGCGATACAATGACGTCATCGCGCCGCCTACGCTGAGACACAGACGGCATGGACAAGAAGAAGAGGCAGCGGCTGCATCAAGGCATCGCAGGTGAGTATAACTTTTTTTATATATAAATAGGCCGTGACCTGCTGAAGTATCCCCGGCAGGTCACGGCCTATTTATTTACCTACCCCGCGTCTGCTCGTGGCCGCCTCCGCTTCCCCTTCTGCTATGGGACGCAGAATGGGAAGTGGATGCCGCTCTGAGCGGCCGCGGGCATCGGTAAGTGAGGCCGCGGACCGCAAATACTACTATTATTATACTCCGGGGTCTTTTCAGACCCCGGAGTATAATAATCGGAGGCTTAGGGCAGGTGAGGGAACATAAAAACCAATGTTACTCACCTCCTGCGATCCGATGTAACTCCGAGCAGGCTTGAGGCCTCTGGTGACGTCATCAGGTCGCGTCGCCGGCCTGATCACGTGACGTGTGTGCGCAATTAAACAGGGCCGAAAGCTGCAAGGAGTGCACCGGTGTCCAGAATAGGTAAGTAACACTTATTTTTATGTTTGTCACCTCCCCTGGGTCTCTGATCATTATACTCTGGGGTCTGAAAAGACCCCAGAGTATAATAAGAGTATTATAATACCCTGTGCAGGGACCACTGTGGAGCATAATACAAGTGCAGGGGCCACTATGGAGCATAATACCAGTACAGGGGCCACTATGGAGCATAATACAAGTGCAGGGGCCACTATGGAGCATAATACCAGTGCAGGGGCCAATATGGAGCATAATACCGTGTGCAGGGGCCAATATGGAACATCAGACCGTGTGCAGGGGCCAATATGGAGCATAATACCGTGTGCAGGGGCCAATAGGGAGCATAATACCGTGCATAATACCGTGTGCAGGGGCAACTGTGAGTCATAATACTGTGTGCAGGGACTGCTGTGGAACATTATAGTGTGTGTAAATGGGGCGCTATAAATAGGGGCTATGGCGCCTGTTTATATTATACGCTGTCTAATAGCTCGCTTAACTGTTAAGGAGAAGTTACTTTTATACACGTGTAAAATAATCTTTGCCCTTCAAGGTACCCTGTGAGGCTGAAGTGGCCCCCGGTCAAAATGAGTTTGACACCCCTGCCCTAGTGGGACATCAAAAAAAAAAAAAATGGGGTTATGCTAGGTTCACACTAGCGTTCAGGCACTCTGTCCCAGATTCCGGAGAGAAAAGTCCTGCAACCAGGCACGTGGGTTTCTGCTTGTAACCGCTTTTTAAGGGGATAGAAATGCCATATTTATTTATTTATTTATTTAACCCGCAAGGCGAACATTGTGAAAAAAAAACAACAAAAAACACCTGAAGTAATGATTTTTCATCATCATGCTTCACAAAATATGGCTTAAAAAGAGTACCAATAAAAAGCACAGCTCACCCCACAAAAAATAAGCCCTCAAGTAACTCTGTCAACAGAAATGTAAAAATACTACCCCTCTCAGAAGATGGCTATGCAAAAATAATTAATTTCTTTCCAAAAATGGGTTTTTGTTTTGCCAAATTATTGATGCGCAAAAAAACAATGTAAGGCTAAGGCCCCACGCTGCAGAAACACAGATTTTTTTGTTGCAGATTTTGTTGCGGTTTTTTGAGCCAAAGCCATGAGTGGATGGAAAAGGAATTGAAAATATATAGGTAGTACTTATACTTCTCCCTTCTGTTCAATCCACTACTGGCTTTGGCTCAAAAAACCGTAACAAAATCTGCAACAAAAAAAGCTGCCTTTCTGAAATGTGGGGCCTCAGCCTAAATTAGATATTGCGGTAATCGTACTAACCCATAGAATAAAGGTAACATGTTACTTATGCTGTAGTGCAAGCGTCAAAAAATGTAAAAGGTAAAAAGCAATGCAAAAATTAATTTTTTTTTAATCTACCAAGAAAGAGGTAATAAAATGTAGTCAATAAGTTATAGGCACCCCAGAATGGTGTCATTACAAAATGCATCTCATCCTGCAAAAAAAGTCCTAGCTACATCACCAGAAAAATAAAAAAATATACCTTGTACAATGTGAAGACAAAAACCCCCAAAATCTCCACATCTTTAGGGCAAAACTGGCTTCAGCAGGAAAGGAATGTACAGTCATATGAAAAAGTTTGGGCACCCCTATTAATCTTAATCATTTTTAGTTCTAAATATTTGGGTGTTTGCAACAGCCATTTCAATTTGATATATCTAATAACTGATGGACACAGTAATATTTCAGGATTGAAATGAGGTTTATTGTACTAACAGAAAATGTGCAATATGCATTAAACCAAAATTTGACCGGTGCAAAAGTATGGGCACCTCAACAGAAAAGTGACATTAATATTTAGTAGATCCTCCTTTTGCAAAAATAACAGCCTCTAGTCGCTTCCTGTAGCTTTTAATCAGTTCCTGGATCCTGGATGAAGGTATTTTTGACCATTCCTCTTTACAAAACAATTCCAGTTCAGTTAAGTTTGATGGTCGCCGAGCATGGACAGCCCGCTTCAAATTATCCCACAGATGTTCAATGATATTCAGGTCTGGGGAATGGGATGGCCATTCCAGAACATTGTAATTGTTCCTCTGCATGAATGCCTGAGTAGATTTGGAGCTGTGTTTTGGATCATTGTCTTGCTGAAATATCCATCCCCGGCGTAACTTCAAATTCGTCACTGATTCTTGTACATTATTCTCAAGAATCTGCTGATACTGAGTTGAAGCCATGCGACCCTCAACTTTAACAAGATTCCCGTTGCCGGCATTGGCCAAACAGCCCCAAAGCATGATGGAACCTCCACCAAATTTTACAGTGGGTAGCAAGTGTTTTTCTTGGAATGCTGTGTTTTTTTGACGCCATGCATAACGCCTTTTTGTATGACCAAACAACTCAATCTTTGTTTCATCAGTCCACAGGACCTTCTTCCAAAATGAAGCTGGCTTGTCCAAATGTGCTTTTGCATACCTCAGGCGACTCTGTTTGTGGCGTGCTTTCAGAAACGGCTTCTTTCGCATCACTCTCCCATACAGCTTCTCCTTGTGCAAAGTGTGCTGTATTGTTGACCGATGCACAGTGACACCATCTACAGCAAGATGATGCTGCAGCTCTTTGGAGGTGGTCTGTGGATTGTCCTTGACTGTTCTCACCATTCTTCTTCTCTGCCTTTCTGATATTTTTCTTGGCCTGCCACTTCTGGGCTTAACAAGAACTGTCCCTGTGGTCTTCCATTTCCTTACTATGTTCCTCACAGTGGAAACTGACAGGTTAAATCTCTGAGACAACTTTTTGTATCCTTCCCCTGAACAACTATGTTGAACAATCTTTGTTTTCAGATCATTTGAGAGTTGTTTTGAGGAGCCCATGATGCCACTCTTCAGAGGAGATTCAAATAGGAAAACAACTTGCAATTGGCCACCTTAAATACCTTTTCTCATGATTGGATACACCTGGCTATGAAGTTCATAGCTCAGTGAGGTTACAAAACCAATTTTGTGCTTCAGTAAGTAAAGTAAAGTAAGTAAAAAGTAGTTAGGAGTATTCAAATCAATAAAATGATAAGGGTACCCAAATTTTTGCACCGGTCAAATTTTGGTTTAATGCATATTGCACATTTTCTGTCAGTACAATAAACCTCATTTCAATCCTGAAATATTACTGTGTCCATCAGTTATTAGATATATCAAATTGAAATGGCTGTTGCAAACACCCAAATATTTAGAACTAAAAATGATTAAGATTAATAGGGGTGCCCAAACTTTCTCATATGACTGTATAAGCTGTGCAAGCGTATATCCAGGTACACCCCAAATTTAGAGTTTACGAGGGAAAAGACACCAGAAGTGACCCCTATAGTGATCCCCCAATCATCGTAGCTATTGGAAATTTGGTGAACCCAATGTACTCCGCACAACTTATGCTAGGTTCACACTAGCGTATAGGTTTCCTTCCTTCGGGTCTGCATGGGGACCCAAAAGACGGAAACCTTGTCCGCTTAAAAACCGGTTACATAGACTATAGTGGAGTCCGCCAGGTTTCTCTCTGCCGATTTTAGGCAGATTCAGCGGCCGAGTCTCCATTGGAGACTCCAACGCTAGTGTGAATCCAGCCTCACATATTCACTTTTCACCATCCGCATGCACATCTGGGAAACTAATGCTCACTTCTTCCCTTGAAAATTCTTTCAGGGGTGCAATTTTCAAAAAGGTTCACTCCTTAGGGGATTCCATTTTATTGGCACCTCAGGGGTTCTGCAAATGTGACATGGCGTCCAAATACCAACATCTAAGGCTGCATTCACACTTGACTCCGCTGCAGAATCCGCTTAAAATCAGCAAAGAGAAAGGTCCTGCAAGGATGACTTTTGTCTCACCGGTTTCAGTATAAAATCGCGGGAAACTGGGCTGACCCCATTATAGTCTATGGCAGTGATGGCGAACCTTTAAGAGACCGAGTACCCAAACTGCAAACCCAAAACCCACTAATTTATCGCAGAGTACCAACACAGCAATTTAACCTTAATACTGTGTGGATCCACAATTGCGGACAGTTACGGACCCACAAAATACGGTCGGGTGAATGGGGTTTTACAGAGCTTTCAATAATACAAAACAACTTTGTACTGTATTTGGTACTTTTGAACAATTAATGTTCACTATTTACATCTCACAGGATCTGTTTTATAGTGACCATGCAATGTTATTACGGCTTGTAAACATATCCCATGTATTCTATAAAAGATATAAAAGTGTAACATAAATAGTGAAGGGCCCCCAGACGGTACAATGTGCTCCACAGTGGCCCCCAGATGGTACAATGTGCTTCACAGTGGCCTCGAGACAGTACAATGTGCTCCACAATGGACCCACATAGTACCATATGCTCCACAGTGGCCGCCAAACAATAAGTTATGCTCCACAGTGGCCCCCACGAAGTATAATATGCTCCACAGTGGCCATCACGCATTATAATATGCTCCACAGTGGGCACCCACACAGTATTATATGCTCCACTTTGGGCCCCCACACAGTAGCATATGCTCCACAGTGGGCCCCAACACAGTATTATATGCTCCACTGTGGGCCCCCACACAGTAGTATATGCTACTTACCCAGTATGCAGTCCCGTGAAGAGCGTCCTCCTTCTTATTCTGATCACAGGCGTTGATGACTAACGTCATTCCTCCTGTGTCAGGGCAGAGGTTCGCCAACACGGGTCTATGGGGACCATGGGTATCCACAAGTTACCACTTTTTAAGTGGACAGGGTCTCCATCTTTTGGGTCTCCATGCGGTGTGAACCTAGCATAAATCTGCATTCAAAAAGCCACATAGTGCTCCTACACATTTGTGCCTTGCTGTGCACCCAAACTGCAGTTTATTCCTACATGTATGACACTGTTGTACCTAGGATAATGCACTGAATGTCATATGTGGGTATAAACTGCTGTTACCAACAAAGCTCAGCACAGAAGGGTAGGAGTGCCATTTGGTTTTTGGAGCACAAATTTACACTGTTTGGTTTTTCGACGCCATGCCACTTTTGCAGAGCCACTGAAATGCCAGTAAAGTGGAAACCCCTGACATGTGACCACCTTTTGGAAACTACACCCTCTAAGGAATTTATCTAGGGGTACAGTGAACATTTTTAATCCCCGAGTGTTGCATTTATTTCCCAGAATTAAATGCGGAGCTGATAGTGAAAAATGAAAATGGCATTATGACATCATTTCAGTGCACAATATGTTGTGCTCAGCTTTTGTAAGAGACGAATCTCCAAAAGTTGTTGTGCCCCGGATATCTGCTTAACAGTTTTTAGAGTGTTGTCTGGGCGCAACATATCGAGCACTGAAATGGTGTATCTGGAAAAATTGCAATTTTCCGTTTTCACCGTACATTTATTTCTGGAAAATAAATGAATGCAACACTCAAGGGTTAAAAATTCTTGCTACACCGCTTGATAAATCTCTTGAGGGGTGTAATTTCCAAAATGGGGTCACGTTTCTGCGGATTCCATTTTACAGGCAACTCAGGGGCTCTGAAAACATGGTATGACATCTAAAAACCAAACTATGCTTGAAAAACCAAAATGCGCTCCTTCCTTCTGTGCCCAAACAGCAGTGTATACCCACATATGATATGGGCAATGAAATAATATATATCTTGGAACATTTCAATTTTCATTTAGCATTATACACTGCACATTTCTTTTTAAAAAACATCTCTTTGGTCAAAATGCTCATTGTACCCCTTGATAAATTCTGTGAGGGGTGTAGCTTCCAAAATGGGGTCATTTTTTTTGGGGGGGGGGGGCTTTCAATGTACTCGTATTTTAGGGACTCTGCAAATGTGACATGGCACCCAAAAAACTATTCCAGCAAAATCTGATCTCCAAAAGCCAAATAGTGCTCTTTCCATTTTTATCCCCGCCATGTACCAATACAGCAGATTATGACCACATATGGGGTATTGCCGTTTTCAAAAATTGTGTAACGAACTGCAGTGTGCAGTGTTCTTTAGGCTAAAGCTCCACATTGTGGAAATGCAGCTTTTTGTTGCCGATTTTGCTGCAGTTTTTTGAGCCAAAGTCTGGAGTGGATTGAGCAGATGGTAGAAGTATAAGATCTTCCTATATATTTCCCATTCCTTCTGCAGCCATTCTTGACTTTGGCTCAAAGAACCGCAGCAAAATCTGCAACAAAAAAGCTGTATTTCCACAATGTGGGGCCTCAGCCTTACGCCTTGTGAAAATTAAAAATTTAGGGATAAATTGACGGTTTATAGGAGAAAGTTATTTTTTATTTTCACATCCCAATGTTAATGAAATCTGTGAAACAGCTGTAGCGTCAAAATGCTCACTATACGCCTTGATAAATTCTTTGAGAGTTGTAGTTTCCAAAATGGGTTCATTTTTTGGGGATTTCCATTGTACTGGTACTTTAGGGGCTCTGTAAACATGACTTGGCACCAAACTATTCCAACTATTCTGCTCTTCATAAACCAACTAGTGTTCTTTTCATTCCAAGCCCCTACATGTACCCATACAGCAGATTATGCCTTCATATGGGTATTGTGGGGTGCCTTTCCTCATTTAACCCCTTGATAAATTCCTGAAGCAAATGAGACATGGCAACCAAAAACTATTCCAGCAAAATCTGCTTTTCAAACGCCCAGTGGCGCTCCTTCCTTCCCCAACATCAGTTTACATCCACATGTCAGGTATTTCCGAGCTCGGAAGAAATTGCATAAAAAACTGTGAGATGCATTTTTTCGTTTAACCCCTTGTGAATGTATACATTTTAGGGCAAAATCAATGTATTATTGAAAGAAAAAAATGAAATGTCTAAATTTCACCTCCATATTGTTTAAATTCTTGTGAAATGCTTAAAGGGTTAACAAACTTCCCAAATGCTGTTTTGAATTAGTAAGGGGTGTAGTTTTGAAAATGGGGGGATTTATGGGGGATTTCTAATATATAGGCTTTAAAAATCCCCTTCAGAACTAAAGTGGTCCCTAGAAAATGAGTTTGGGAAATTTTTTTGTAAACCTGGAAAATTGCTGTTAGAGTTGTAAGCCTTATAAAGTCCAAAATACATTAAAGGACGATTAAATGATGATGCCAATATAAAGCAGAGATATGGTAGATAATATTTATTAATGTATTTTGGTGGTATGACTGTCTGAAAAGCAGAGCATTTCACATTTTGAAAATTGCGAATTTTTCCAAATTTCCATCAAAATTCCTATTTTTTTAATAAATAAATGCAAAAAATATTGATCAATGAAGAAGTATGTGTCACGAAAAAAGCTGTCTCAAAATCACTTGTGTAAGTTATAGAGTCTGAAAGTTATTGCCATATAAATTGACACCTCAGTTTTGATAAATCACCATTCAGGGATTCCGTCCCCCATTCTGCTTGAAAAATGCTGAGAGAAAAGTCCTGCAGAAACCCGGCGCACCCCATTATAGTCTATGGGGTCTGCGGGTAACCACTTTTTAAGCGGATTGGGTTTCTGTTTTTTGGGGCCCCAAGCGAACCTGAAGCACGGAAACCACAGCGCAGATGTAAACCTAGCATGAGGCAATTTTTGGCTGTGTCTTTAAAGAGGTTGTCCAGGATAAAAAAAAATATATATATTAGGCGGGAAAAAATAAAACAAAAAAAACCCCAAAAACATACCCACCTGTCCCTGATGCTCCGGTGTCCTGCCAGAAGAAAATGGGAGCTGCCAAACCGCGCTGGGAGACACCGGAGCACCAAGGAAAGGTATGTTTTGTTTTTTTTTTCACTTTCCGTGGCCTAAAATAATTTTATAAAAATTATCCTAGACAACCTCTGTAAGGGGTTAAAAAATATCATCTGCTAGAGACTTTCAGTTTTTATCTGTTATTTCTTCTATATGGCGCTGTCACTCCTTTTACCATTGTCCCTGGAGCAGGGACACGGCACATCAAGGGTCAAAGTCCCCATAACTTACAGCATACCCGCCTCTGGCCTCACAGCCAAACAAGGGAGCGTCTACCAATATTAGTGTCGGTCCCAATGATGCACTGTGACCATTACTATTATAAAGGCACATCTCGCATTTGCATGGGTACAGCAGCTGACAGACCAATCTCTCCTGCATTGTAATAAATCTCCATAGAATAGCTGTTGTAAGTACAGTGCAGCCGTGAACAGGAATTGACATTGGGTCCCCAGTGGAGGAATGTTGCTATAAGCAGTAGCAGTCACCAGTATATCGCTATACTTGGCAGCTGATACTCCTCCTTCGACTTCGCCTGACACATTAACCCCTGCAGTCCTCACGTTCCTGATATAGCAGCTACTCCTGGTGTAGGAGTTACATGACTTGTAGACGCTCCCTTAGGCTACACTTGTCTTTAGCATCTCGGGTGTGTGATATGATGATCCTGAGGAGCATAATGTGTGTGCCACCTTAAACTACAGCATCCTACCTCAGGGCGGTAAGTGAGTGGGTCCAGGGCGTAATGGGTTAACTGTGCATGTGCTCGGAAGGTCAGAGCCGCTTATGTCTTTCCTGTGAGGAGGGGGCTGAGGCAGTGCAAGCAAGAAACAACATACAGGCCGGTAGGTGTTTTGCACACCAAGCTGAGGTTCATCTTGCTGTGTAGTCCAACTTTGGGAGGGTATAGGGATGCTCCTTCGTTTAGATGCTTCTGTTTGGATCTGAGCAGTAGAGTTGTATAGTAAATGTCTTGTCTGGCTGCATATTGGCATGTATTATGTAATGTGTCTGTAATGTGCCTCTATGGGGAGCATATAGATACACCCTATAGAGAGATGGCGGAGGAAAGTGTCGGGGTAGTCCTGGTGCTAGTCAGTGCAAGTCTATGTATCACTCACCCATATTCTCTTATAGGACACATCAGAAGTAGTTGTCCATTTACATTGATTTTCATCAAATGGCTGCCTACGATTATACTCTCACTAGTTAACCTTTCTCTAGCAGAGTGTTACCTGTGCCCGGTGTATTATGTTTGTCCAGCCTGACAGCTTTGTCACAGGCTAAGACTAGGTTCACACCTGTGCTGGGTCTCTGCTGGGGGATTCCGTTCCCCCGTTCCGCTTTAAAAATGTGGAGAGAAAAGTCCTGCAAGCAGCGCTTTCTTCTCCACATTTTTCTGCCCTTTTTCGGCTGACCCCATTAAAGTCAGTGGGGTCCGCAGGTAACCACTTTTTTTAAGCTGATTAGGTTTCCATTCGGGGGGGCCCCCAAGCGGACTTCCTGAACAGAAACCCCAACGCAGGTGTGAATCTAGCGTAAGTAATGTACCTAACCAGGGACAACATGAAGTACAGTCTGGAAAACTTGGTCCATATATTGACCATATTTCATAGCCTGAACCCAGTTATAGGCTAAGTCCCCACGTTGTGGAAACACCGCGTTTTTTGTTGTAGATTTTGCAGTGGTTTTTTTAAGCCTTGAAAAGGAATGGAAAATATAAAGTAAGACATTTTCCTTCTGTTAAATGCACTCCTGACTTTGGCTCATAAAAGTGGAGCAAAATCTGCTACAAAAAACACTGTGTTTCGGCAGCGTGGGGCCTTGGCCTTAGGGTGTGTTCACACGGTGGAATCTGCTGTTGATTTTTCAGGTGGCTTCTACCCTGATTCTTCCTCCCATTGTATGGGGGTGGGGGTATGGAAAATGAAGAGGAATCTGAGGCAGATGACCATCTCAAACTCCTCTTCATTTTCCACCGTGTGAACGAAAGAGACTCGGACTCAAACCATGATAGTGATCTGTCATGCTAGGAATCCCTTCCTGTATTGTATTTATTATGGGACAGTGGTACTGTCGGGATACAGGGATTTCTAGCATCACTATGATGCTTGGAGTTTGGGTTTCCCACCTGGATTTAAATATGGCCAATATATGGACTGGAATTCTACATTATGTTACCCCGTTTGTAGGAAAGCTCAGAGGCTTCCTCATTACAAAGATCTTGGAGAGCTGGGCAAAGGGAGGAGTGTCTGCTGTGCGGCTTCCCAGTCAGCCTGATTGACAGGTTTCTGCCTAGACTCAAACATGTAGACTGTCAAGTTAGAGGGGAGACGCCCATCCGACCATTTTCTCTGTGTCCTACTCTCTGTCAGGCTATGTTCTCTCTGAAATTCTGCAGCATTTCAGAATACACATAGTACTTTGTAATGTAAGTCTTTCAGTATTTGTTGCTGCCTGGGGTTAGGGCACAGTTACTGTTCGGACAAGTTTGCCTTAACTGAGGTCTTTTCAGCCTCTGGATGTTAAATAATAATGTTTCCTCTTACTGAAAGGAAATGGTGATCTGAAAATAGTACCAGTTGCTCCAATGCAGTCCATGATTGGCCTAGATTGCAATTGTGAATATTAACATTCGTGAAGGAGCCACAGTGGGCCCTGGCGATCTTTGGTCCTGCGACAGGAGTAGTGGTTAAAGTCGCCATGTAGCTCTAGCCTAAGACAAATTTGCTCTCCAGTGTTCTAATACACTGATAGCAAATACTTAGGAGTTGAAAAAAGTGTATTAGGAAGTTGCAGAACTTTTTATATAGTGATTTAAAGGGATTATCTGATTCTTAAAATTGATGGCCTATCATTAGGATCCCCAGAGAGCCCTAGGTTTACACAGTAGAAGCCTATGCACATATTATGATATACACTTGTATACTGTGTTTGGCATTCAGAAGTACTGTGCTTTGATAAAGTATTAGCCCTCTTACAGATTTCTTTTTTTGTCATACTTCCATGTTTCAGATTATTAAACAAATTTCAATATCAGACAAAGATAACCTGGGTGAATACAAAATGCAGCTTTTCAATGATGATTTAATTTTATTACAGTTAAAAAAAAAACTATCCAAAGAAACCTGGCCCTATGTGAAAAGTAATTTCCCCTTAAATCTAATAACTGCCTGCGCCACCCTTGGCAGTGCATTTGTGATAGCAGGCAGTGAGTCTTTCACATCTCTGTGCAGGAATTTTGGCCCACTCTTCTTTGCAGAATTGTTTTAATTCAGCCACATTGGGGGGTTTTCAAGCATGAACGGCCTGTTTAAGGTCATGCCACAACAGCTCAAGTACGGATTTTGACTGGGCCACTACAAAACCTTCATTTTTTTTTTTTTTTATTCATTTATTTATTTTTTTGAGACATTAAGAGTTGGATTTGCTGGTGTGCTCTGGGTCATTGTCTTGCTGCAGAAACCAAGGACATTTGAGCTTAAGGTCCCAAACTGATGGCCGGTCATTCTCCTTCAGGATTTTCTGGTAGAAAGCAGAATTCATGGTTTCATCAATTACAGCAAGTCGTCCAGGTTCTGAAGCAGCAAAGCAGCCCCAGACCATCACGATACCACCACTATGTTTGACTGTCGGTATGATGTTCTTTTTCTGAATTGCTGTGTTAGTTTTACGCCAGATGTATTGGGACACACACCTTCCATAAACTTCCAATTTTGTCTCGTTATGGGTTTTTTTTTTTTTTTTTTTTTTTTTTTACTTTTTCAGGGGACTTGAACCTGGGATCTTTGATCCCCAGTGCAGTGTACTGCAATACATAGTATTACTGTACATCGCACATAGGCTCCTTATGGTGATTGTGCAATGGTAGTCAGGAGGCCGTTGTTATTGATCACGGTATCCAGGGGATTAATTCGCCAGAGTCGAAAGTGTCTTCCGACTCCGTCGGCTAGTCCCGGGCCTCGGCTGTATAACACAGCTGAATGCTGGAAGTAATGCCGCAGGCACAGCTCCTGTGCCCGCAGCGTTACAACGCCGTATTATTACAGTGCTGAACGTTGCCTACACACTCAGCGTGACGTAATAGTACGGCGCAGAGCGTTAAGGGGTTAAAGAGGACCTTTCATGTCCTATCACATCCGAGTTATTTACCACTTGAAAGCTGATCCGTATTGCAGCAGTTTTTAACTCAGTATATTAGTATATAAAAAAAAAAAAACGGATTATTTCATTTGTCTGTCTTTTTTGACCCATCCCACTGATCCATTTTTAACAGACGTAAAAGGGACATCATTCTGTTTTACATCAATTGAAAACTGATCCATTGACATCTATTGGGATAAAACAAAAAAAACGAACATGTGAATAGACACATTAAAATCAATGCGTTCTTTCATGTGATGGACTTTGCAAAAAACTAAGCCTAAGGGCTTATTCACACGACAGTGAGAAATGAATGTCGGACGTCCATTTTTGCACCATCTGTCACATGTCTGTTTTGAGAACACATTGAATTCAATGAATCTATTCACGGATCAGTGGGTTGTGTCAAAAAAGAAAGACCAGTGAAATGCATCTAATCTTTTTTTCACTGACAGTAAAAAACTGATGCAAAATGGATGACGCTCGGCCATCAAAAACGAAATGGAATATATGCAAAACAGCCATTAGATCCATCAAAAACGTCACTGTCGTGTGAATAACCCTAGATTCACACAAAATGAGTTTCAGCCATGAAACTCGTCCTGTATGTAGGCCGGTTTTACTGGCCTAAACAGTATGCCGGGAGAAGGGACTCCTTGCAGTGTAGTTATCTATGCTGCTAGGAGTTCCTGGCTCCTAGCGACATACCGTCCGGTAGCCCATATGCGGGGTTAGTCTCTGCACTTTCTGCACTCCCCGCTGCTGATGAGCCAACATTGGTTTCTCAGTAGTGCAGCACAAAGACTCCACCCAACCCCCACCGCAGCATTCTACAAACTTATGAATTGGCGCAGTGACGCCAGTATGTATATTAGTACATGTGTAAAAATTTCATTGCCAGCATAACTACTTTAAAACTACCAGTTTTGTGAACTATACAGTTAAGCAGTTTGGAATATCCAGGGTAAGCAAGTTCTTTCATTCTTATCTTCCCTAGTGCAGATAGAACAAACTTTCTAGGAACTTGTTTTATCTTTATATTGACAGAAGGAAGGATGGACTTTGTTACCTTCACTACACATTGAGAGGCAGTATAATAAGTACTGTAAGGAAAGAATAACACAGATTCTTGAGGTCTTCAGAAGATTGCTGGAACAGAGGGATGGAGGACCCTAAGGGTTTGGTCTGATATTCTTAACATCAAAGTGCTTTGATACCACAGTTCTGCAGGGTCCTCAGATTATACTGGTAAGGTAACAGAATCTATGACTAAAAGAGGAAAGTAAGGCTAAGGCCCAACATTGCAGAAAAGCTGCTCTTTTTATGTAGAATGTGCTGAGATTTGCTGAGAGTGGCTACAAAGGGAATGGGAAATATAAAGGGAACACTTAAATCTCTCCCTTCTGTTCAACCCACTCCTGGCTTTGGCTGAAAAAACGCAGGTAAGTGTTGTTGTCTTTTTTTTTTTTTTTTTCCTTCAGGCTGAAAAAAAGCGGGAAAGCAGCTCTTTTTTTGTTGCAGATTTTGTTAAGCCAAAATTGGGAGTGGATTAAGCAGAAGGTAGAAGTATAAGAGCTTCCTATATATTTCCCATTCCTTTTGTAGCCATTGTTGGCTTTGGCTCAAAAACCGCAACAAAAGAAGCTGTGTTTCCGCCTTAACCTAAAGAAGTTTCTGAAGCAGATTTTGGAACAGTTTTTTTGCTTAGCACACTGGGTTCTGTTTCCTTAAACCTCTAGTGGTTTTTGGGGAAAAAAAATCCTCACAATCCCCTTGAGTTTTTTTTTTTTTTTTTCACCGCCCTTATATTTTTAAGGGAGTTTCTGGTGGAATCTACCTGCAAATATGGCAGGCTGCTTCATTGAAATAGGAGGCAGATTTCAGGTATTTTTCAAAGCAGTTTTTAAGACCAAATCTGCGTCAAAATCAGCTCTAATAAGCTCAGTGTGAACATTCCCTAAGGCCTAATGCACAGGAGTGTAGTTTATTACTGTATGTTATGTGCAATGAAGGGTCCCAAATTGCAGATAATATATTGGCCCATTCTTTTCTATGGCCCCATACACAAAGCTGTAGTTTTTGCGGCTGTGTGTCTGAGTCATAGAAAAGAGCTGCAAAATATGGACGCGGTTCTATGCCTGTCCGCTTTTATGGGTCTACCCATTCGTTCAAGTGTATGGGTCAGTAAATATCACTGACGGCACCCAGATACCAATCCGTATGCCATCCATTCAGTTTTCCCTGACCCATACACTGCACTCAGTTGTGTGTGTGTGTGTATGTGGGAACTAAGAGTGAATTTATACATGGCAGATTTGTTGCAGAAATTTCTGCAGCTTTTCCATTCATCTGAATGGAGCTGGAAGAAATTCACGTGTTTGTTATCGGAACAACCCCATTCAGATGGAACTGATTTTCAGTCACAGAAAATTATGACAAGTCTGTTGGGTGTATGTATCATCCAACATGCATAGGACGCAGTGTTCAAACTGTTTCTCCCACATTTAACTCTACTATTGATCAACACTTTACATTTCATATGTAAAAACTACATAAAAAGTTGTGTAATGTTTTGTTTTGCTTTTCTTGCCTTGCTGCTGAATTACATAATCAATTGGACTCATTTATTAAAACCTAAAATTGGCTTTGATGTATCCAGTTTTTATTTTTCACAGCAATTTATCACTTTAAGGCTAAGGTCACATGTGAAACACAGCAAAAAAAATTTATTTGGTTTAGATTTTGTTTTTGTTCATTCCATTAATTTTTTATTTTTTTTTTGTCAATTTAATATTTCTTTATTTGAATTTTATATTAGTTTTTTTTATTATTATGTATGCATATATTTGTTATTTATGCACAGTTTACACTAGTGTTGAGCTGTTGACAGGCAGACTACAAAATAAACTGCTGGGGTCTGTATGTAATCGCTATTTTTGCAGTTTTCTACTCCAGTTACTATGTGAAACAGCCCCTGTTTGATATTAGTCTCTGACAGAACAGATCTGTGTGTGCTAAGACCAAGTAGCCCTTCCATGCATGGGATGGAGGCACCTGGTGATCACGTAACCCAATATAGGATTATCAAGCAGTATGCAGACTTCCCTAGGGAAAGCAGTTACGTGTATATATTTATTCATTTAGGTTACCTTGTTTAGCAGCAGAATATTCCACAGCTCTGTACAGACATTTTCATTACTCACATCACTCCATATCCACAATGAGGCCAATAATTACTTGATTTTAATCATCGTTCACACCAGTATCCACAAGAGTGTGCATGTACAGGTCTGTGAGAAAACGTAATGGATAGCACATGGATAACTGTGTGCCATCCATTCTTTCCACAGACCCATATAGTTCAATGAATGAGTCTGAACTGTAAAATGAATAGTAATAGGACCTGTCCTGAGTTTTTCATCCAGGCTGATGGCCCCCATCAGCCCACCACAGGCGCACACACACACCAGTGAAAAACACAGTTGTGTGTATGGAAACAGAAAAAAATGGGTCAGTATGCTACCAGTTTACAAAAACACTGATCTACGTTAAGTTTTTGTGGACTGTTCCTTTAAAGGGGTTGTCCCATTAAGAACACTTATCCTTTATCCTGTGGATATGGGATAAGTGTCAGATTGTCAGGAGAAAGAGCGAACGAAAGTCACCCTTGCCTCCTACTTTTGAATGGGAACCCCAGTGTGCTTGTGTGACTGGTGCTTCATTCACTGCCAAGGGGTTGCCAGAGATTACATTCCCAGCAGCCCTATAGCAGTGAATGGAGAGCATGTCCGCAAGCGCACTGGGCTCATTCACAAGGAGGAAGCATGGGGGAGTTTGTCAACTGTTCTTGATTGCTGGGGACCTGGTAGTCGAACTCCCAGCAATTAACACTTATTCCCTATCTATAGAATAGGGGATAAGTCTCCTTAATGGGAAAACCCCTTTTAGGGACAGAATTGGCAACTTCAAGGGTCTATATTTTGTATAGTATTATTTTGACATAATACACACATTTTGATCCATGCAAATATTTTATTTTGTAATTTATAACCAGGTTTAATGTTGGCTGTTCCTTTACTACAGGGTCGTTTTCTGCAGCATCAAGCAAGCGTATCACCTGCTTACCTTACTATGAAAGCAACTTCTGGATCTGTCGCTCATAATCAAGCTTTGACTACTTCATTGCTTCCTCATGTGAAAAAGTATTCTAAGTCAGTGTCGTTGTACACCAACCCAGAAGTATGTGAGAACTGTCCATCTGCTCGACCATTGGTACTGTTCCTTCCTTGGCTGGGCTCAAGTGCTCGAGCCCATGAGAAATATATCCAGCTGTACTTTAAACTGGGCTTTGATGTGTTGGTGGCAGAGAGCTCATTATCACACTTTTTGTGGCCTAAGGCAGGTCTGGATTATGCAGAGAATTTGTTAGATATCCTGATGGTAGAAAAGGACCTTTGTTCACGTAAACTTTACCTCCATGCAATGTCTATTGGAGGCTACACATTTGCACAAATGTTGGTAGGGTCTTCCAAGGAGCAGCGGGAAATGCTAGAGAGGATTCATGGTCAAGTGTTTGACAGCCTTGTGGTTGGCAGTATGGAAAAGATGGCAACAGGTAAATAAGCATTCACTACTTAATATGAGTGAATCTGTTTTATGCCTACAATAGTGTTCTGTGAACAGATGGGTAATTTTATAAAAACATAATTAACCCTTTAGATGCCATTGTTAGTCACTGTGTTATCTCAGTGGTTTGAAGGAGGGGTCTCCTTTTTTCGCCATCAATCCCCTACGAAAGGTGCCGATGGTTGCATAGGCAGATGGAGGTGCCTAACAGTGTTCCCAGACCTCCAATGGATGTATGCCTATTAGACTTGCAAGTTTTACATGAAAAGAAAAATGGGCAAAGTTAAAAAATATATTTAAGTGGTTTTGAGATTGTGTGTGTGTGTGTATAAATTTTTTTTTTTTTTTTATGTAACACCTTATTTAAAACGCACAGTGAACGCTGTAGGAAAAAAAAAATATAAAAAACAATGACTGACTTCTTTAGTTCCCCCAATAACAAATGTTGAATAAGTCCTGTGTAACCCAAAATGGTACTAATGAAAACCACATCTTGTCCCACATAAAACAAGACTGCATGAAGCCACATAGAGAGAACAACAAATAAGGTAATGATACTTTGCTTGTACAAAAGTATCAAAACGTATATACACTATGTATTTGATACTGGTGTAATCATAATAAACCATAGAATAAAGAGAACATTTTAGCTATGCTGTGTGGTGAATGGCACCAAATCAAAAAATGCAACATCAGTGGAATTTTTTTTTTTCCATTTTATTTTCCCCTAGAAAGAGTCAATAAAAGATAAAGGTGTTATGTGGTTTGTTGACAAGGCAACATCATTGAGGCTAGTGATGTGCAGTGGTCACATGTTGCTGTCCTGTCAACAAAGCCTGGTGGGGGGGGGGGGGTGAGTGTGCCACAGAGGCGGGAATACAGAAGGTAAGTATTGTTCATTTCCTTATTTCAGTACATACCCCTGATTTTAGGCAACAATAAACATTGATCAATATATTTTGCATTTATTTATAAAAGGAAAAAAAAAGAGGAAATTTGATGGAAATGTTGAAAATTTGTAATTTTCAAAATGTGAAACTCTGCTTTTCAGACAGACATACAACCCAAATTAGTTAATAACTATTATCTACCATATCTCTGGTGACCCAATTTTGGAAACTACACCACTTAAGGAATTTATCAAGTGGTATAGTGAACAATTGATGGTTTCTAAGAAGAAAAGTGCTGATGCAAATGTGGATGATGCATAATGAAAATTTAATTGTTCCCAGGTATATGCTATTTCATTGCCTGTTATGTCATGCCTAGCTTGAGGCACTGTGAAAAGTCTCCAGTTATTATGCTTTGTTTCCTGATTATGGAAACGCCCTACATGTGCCCCAAATCTTTTGCCTGGAAATAAGACAAGGCTCATAAATGAAAGAGCACTATGCACTTTTGAGGCCTAGTGTGAACATTTACACTACATTGGGGGGAATTTGAAGAGGCTTTGAGATAAAATAATTTGCCCCCCAAATATGACTCTGTTTTAGAAACTACACCGTTCAAGGAATTTCTCAAGAGGTACTATTATCATTTTGTCACTTTGTGTTAACAGAGAAACACACTCCTAAAATTTTTTGCGTGTACCAAGATATACGCATGCACATTCCCTTCTTGCTGCAGCCAGTTTTACCCTAAAGATGTTGGGTTTTATTTTTTGGAATGATATGCATTTTTTAATGACACCAATTACGATGACAATATTTCATTATCTTTCTGGAGGAAATTGAAAATAAACATCAATTCTGGCATTGTTTTTGAAAATTTTACATTTTTCGCTCTTCGCCATACAGCATAAATAATATATTACCTATATTCTATTGTTGGGTATGAGAGGGGTAACTTTTTTATTTTTCTATTGATGGAGCTGAATGAAGGCTTATTTGCAGGATGAGCTGTGCTTTTTATTGGTACCATTTTGGGCTGTGTTTTTATTATTCCATATTTTTTTTTAAATCGTTCACAGTGCTAGTTTAGTTTCATTGTACAGTTAGTTACGGACATGGCAATACCAAGTGTGCGGTGGTTTATACGATGTTTTGTGTTTTTACATTTTTGTTATATATGGGAAAAGGGGCATATTATTGGGGTTATATATAAGAAACATCAGTGTACAAAATAATAAAAACACAGACATGTGTAAACAGGATGTGCTGGGTGGTGCCAATGAAAATTACAGATATTTGGCAGTCCAGGGGTAACAAGTCTAATTGAAAATTTATAATAAGGCAAACGGAAAGGGACTCAATTGAAACGGTTACAATATATGAAGACCTATCATAAGGAGGAAGGAGGGGTGCATGAGAAGGAGGGAGGGAGGGACCCAAAAAGCAGAGAATGAAGAAGACAGGAAAGGGGGGAGGGGGATCAGTACTTCTCTCCACTAGCCCTACACAGTTCTTCAGGTCTTCATAAGGTCTCGGTAGTCCTGCATGCCCTGAAACATGATCCAGGTCATGCATATTTTTCTGAATGTCTTCCACTCTGCAGATCCAGTGCACCAGCGTGGGAGGGGCGGTATGCAAGATCTAGCAGCGTTCACAAAGTGTTTGAGGGAGGATTTTCAAGAGGCTCGTAGGGAGAGGTCCTAGACATGTAGCAGAAAAAAGGCCGGTGTTATTGATATGGAGAACTGGAAAACTCTCGTGAGCCTGAGGTGTACACCATCCCAGTAGGACCGCAATATTGGGCATGACTAGAAAATATGGAGAAGAGTGCAGAGAAGAGTCCTCTGCAGACCTGCATCTCTAACAAAGGGGAGAGACGGTAGGAAACCTCTTACGTAGTCTGACCAGGACGTGGTACCTCAGTCAGGTGTTTGTACCCTTGTTCCTGGTATTTACTGGCAATAGAGGATTTATGGGCAAATTCTAGTATTCTACTGGTCTGGGAGGGCAGACAAAGACAGACCAAGGTATTCTTCCCATTTAGATAGAAATGGTGGGATGTAGTCTTTATCGGGCGAGATTAAGAGATTATAGAATGGACAGAGCGTCTTGATAAGAACCGACTCTAGAGCACGCGTTTTCAAATTGGGTCATTGTCTATAATAGCTTGCTGGGGAGGCAAGGGAAGATAAAAAGTGCATTAATTGTATGGTCCTTCAGGGGAGTCAAGTCTTGGGATTCCAGCAGCAATCTGTAAGGAGTCCAGGTCTGATTTAAGTGGAAATCTTTTGCCCAAACCATACCCGCTTCACGACATGAGCAGAAAGGGCCTGGGCCCATTCCTCTAGCAAATTTAGGGTTGCCTAAGATTGGGAACATCCGTGACGGGGCTAGCAAAATAGCCTCCATCTGAAAGAGGGAAGTAAAAGCTGTTTAGGGTAGGCCCCATGGTCAGATGTGTCTTCAGCTCAATGAAGGGGGTGTATCCAGCCAGAGGATAGAAGGTAAGGGGACCTCAGTGACAGATTGCTCCAAAACCACCCATTGCTTTATCGACTCATGGTGACACCAGTCCAGACACTCCCCCCGGAAGGAGTGCTGCGTCGTAACATCTAATGTGAGCAACACCCAGACCCCCAATGTCTTGGGAAAGAATAATAACGATCTGGTCAGTCTAGCTTGTTTGTTGGCCCAAATAAACAGTGTCTGGTCATGAGACTGCCGCAAAGAAGGCTGAGGGTACACGCATGTGTATCGTCTGAAACGGGTAGAGGAAGTGGGGGAAGTATGTTCATTTTATAGATTGCGCAACACCCAAACCAAGTGTATAGGCCTTTTGAACAACGCTGCAGATCAAATCTGATCTGTCATTGCAGTACTACGTTGTCCAAGGTATTTGATGTTGTCTCATTCCCAACAAAAGGAGAAGGGTGGGCCATAAGAGAATGAACCAATGACGGGGGGAAGGAGATATTAAGAGCCTACGACTTCTGATAATTGACCTTAACCCCTTCCTGACATCCGCCATACTATTACAGCAGATGCCAGGTATTTAAAGATGGCGGCTGCTCTGCAGCAGTAATGTTACAGCAGAGACCCGGAGTTAATGCCCACGATCAAAGTTCACTCTGATCGTGGGCATTGCACTGCGCTGTGATCCCTCAAAGTTAAAAAAAAAAAAATAAAAATGGCCCCATACCTTTTGGCATTGCAGGCCAGCTCCCACGCGGCGATATCGATGGAGCCGACTTGTTCCTGTACTTCATCCCAGCCTTGTGCAGGTCTACAACTTTGTCCCTGGTGTCCTTAGACAGCTCTTTGGCCTTGGCCATGGTGGAGAGGTTGGAGTGTGACTGAGTGTGTGGACAGGTGGCTTTTATACAGGTAACGAGTCCAAACAGATGCAATTAATACAGGTAATGAGTGCAGAGTAGGAAAAACTAACAGGTCTGTGACAGCCGGAATTCTTGCTGGTTGGTAGATGATCATATACTTATTTCATGCAATAAAATGCAAATTAATTATTTAAATATCATACAATGTGACTTTTCTGGATTTTTGTTGTCTCTCAAAGTTGAAGTGTACCTATGATAAAAATTACAGACCTCTCCATTCTTTGTATCAAATACTTGTTTTCCCCACTGTATGTCCACTATGCCATTAGCTGCCTGTACAAAAGCATATCAGTGGATTAGAAGCTAATTTGGTGGTGGGTAGACTCCATTTAAGCCATCCATAGACACGAGTATCCTTCGTTATTTGGACACAGGTTGGTAAAGGGTCGGATTCCCTATGTAGACCACAGGAAATATTGCTTTGCATTGCTGTATGTGTTTCTAGTGATATGGTATGAAAACCGATTAATGCTATTGCTGTAACTTTTGATCAGTAATGGAAATTTTTTCCTAACAGATCTTTATCAGTATAAACCTTTAGTTTTACACTTTGGACAATCCTTCTTTTGTAATTATATCTTTAACATTTATCATTGTTTGATCACTTTTAGTCTTTGCTTTTTTTTTTTTTTTTTTCAGTAGGCAATAATGGCTAAGGGTACTTTCACACTACCTTTATTATAGTCTGTCTCATAGGATGAGAGCAACAGATTTTATAGATGGAGTGACTGATGCAGACAGCACACTGTCTGTATTCACTCTAATGTAAAAAATAAGATGATAGATGCTTACTTCTGTCACATTTGTTTGCTTTTACTAATGGAAGACAAAGTGGTGAATGCAGGATATTTTTAGAAAAATAAACAAACATGACAGAAAAAAACACTTCCTTCCCTTTTTTTTACATTATAGTGAATGGAAAGCGATGCAGATGAAGTGGGCTGTTAAAGTTCATTGCTCTCATTCTGTGACTGATGAGAGCAATGGACTGTTATAACTGTAACGGTAGTGTGAAAGTACCCTTATTTGTACAGATGTGTTTTAGGTCTGTGTTCTAGTTCACACCTTTCATTGACAAATCAGAATTACATTGCTGCAGAAAGAAATCCCTGAGCTCCGGGCACAGCCTGCTTGTATTTTATTTTTCATTGTTTGAGATCTCCAGTGTACTGATTTTGTATGTTTTATTATGCTTACTTATATAGCACCATCATACTCTGCAGTGCTTTACAGATATGGTCAGTCACTGTCTCATATAGGTCTCACAATCTACATTCCCTATCAGTATGTCTGTGGAATTAACCATTTTATGTAAAACTTACCCATACTTCTATGTGTTTGCAGGTGTGGCACGCATTGTTACTTTACCTCTTTTACAGTCATTGATTGTACGTGGAACACTACTTTACTTCTCGCTGCTAAAAGCCCATACTGCAGATTACTACAATAAAGGAATTAAAGCCTTTTGGGAAAACCCAGTCACCTGCCCTGCCCTGTTCTTCTACTGCATAAATGACCCAATGAGTGACCATACTATGGTGGATATGCTTCAGCAAGATTGGGAGAAGAAAGGTATCAAAGTGCAGGGCAAGAAATGGGAAAAATCTGTACATGCAGGGCATCTTCGAAAGCATGCACAGGAGTACACAGATATCCTGAAGAATTTTATTAATGATATACAAGTCAGAGTGCCAAAAAGCAAACTGTAGCTGGGTTGCTACAAAGTTTTCACTGTCCTGAAGCGTATACTGGATTAAAGTGGGTAAACTACTAAAGTATAATGTATGGTTTTCAGGATGTTTCTCAGGATGCTTTTACAATCCATCCAGCAAATCGGCCACTTTTGCTGCAATTCTGCATACTGTCATTTTTTGGTTTTGAATGTAAGTTTCTTAACTTCTGAAAATCTCCAGTTCTAAATGTACAGCAAACGTTGAGGGGGCTCTAGTAGATTTTACATTGTCTGAAGTCTACATAAATGTGTTACCATGTAAATGTGCAAATATGGTCATGGACTTGAAAGAGCAGAGAGCCATGAACAAATTGCAACATTGAAAAAGCAACAATGGGGCAGATTTACTAATGTGTTTGCACCCAGAATGTGGCATTTATGGTTCATATTTCCAAATAGCTTCACAAGGGCCATGGTTTGTATAAATGACATACCAAAAGGGGACATAACTTGAAATGCCCAAACTTAGGCCTTCCAATAAGTGATATACAGGTGCATCAGAATAAATTAGAATTTCTTTGAAACGTTTGTTTATTTCAGAAATTACTTCTCCTATATTTTCTAGATTCTTTACACACAGAGTGTTCTATTTCAAGTGTTTTAATTCTGTAAATGTTGATTATGGATTACAGGTAATTAAAACCAAAATCTAAGAAAATTAGAATATTGTAAAAAAGTTCAGTATTGTAAATTCAGTGTGTCACCTGCCAAGGTTTCCTAAGCCTTTAAATGGTCCCTCAGTCTGGTTCAGTAGGACACACAATCATGAAAGACGCTGATTATAAATGGAATTACTGAAATGAATGAACGTTTCAAAGATATTCTAATTTATTGAGATGCACCTATAAACCTTTACACAGGCAGTCTATGCTCTTGAGTTATCTCACAGCCTGAGCCACTGTGATAAATTTGGCACATTTTCAGACTTTCAAAACCATGTAAGTTCATGCTGTCTAATAGTAAATGTGGACCAATGTTGTGTTTTTGTTTTTAAACATGAGAGCAATTTATATATCCTTTATTACAAGTTTTTTCACTACTTCATGGTATAGACAGACAAGATAATAAAATACCTAATTAACTTGTACACTGTACACACAATGTACACTGTTATCTGCATTATCTATTCTATTGTATGTTGGCAGTGGTTGGCTCCACTCTCGAGATAAAAGCATTTACGGCATGTCCTGTGGATATAGCCATAAATTCTAAGATGGGAATAACCCTCTAAATTTTGTCATTTTGCCGAACATTCAGTACTGCAGGACATGAAAATCAATTCAGATTGCTGATCTAGCTACTGTATTACCATCTATTTACTTCACTGTTTAGCAGTGACACTGGTTTAGTTGCTTTGTTTTTCCCTTGTGTTATCAGAAGCTTAGGCTGCCCCTCTGTATCTCCTTCATATTGCAATTCTGCCTGTCCAGATTAGCTATTGGATATCAGCACAAGCTCAGACACAGCATTGTGAAGAGGAGAAGAGGGTGCATTGTTGATATTCTGGGACACATGCAGGAGATTTTACATATTTATTAGTTTTTATTTCAGTTTAAGAACAGTTTAGTGTTTCTTTAAAGTATGCCTAATCTTTCAACAAACTTTGTGTAATTCAGTAGCATAGTTTGTATACAAGAGGAATAACCTTTATTTCACGCAATTACCTGTGTTTTGCTTTTTAGCAGTTTCCCTCTCGGTTTCCAGTTCTCCTTGAATTGGTGGGTTTAAATTGTTTCATTACGTGGGATTAATGTTTGCCATAGACAGAAAGTAGGAGAAAATCTGCTCCGTAGTACACTCTGTGCTAGGCAAAAAAAGGGGATTAAAAGGGGTTGTCCAGCCTTTTGATATTGATGACCTATCCTTAGGATAGTTCATTATTATTAGATCAGTGGAAGTTTGACACCCTGTAGAACTATATGGTGTATACAGCTAGAAGCAGATGACTATGTAGTAGATATGCAGAGTTACAGCAGCTCAGGTCCCATTTATAGCCCTGAAAAACCCACAGCAAAACACATAAATATCCACACGATTTATAAAAATTTAATATGTAACATATGGACAGTGTGATTTCAAGTGTCATAAAATGGCACTACAACACAGCAGCAAAATGTTAAGTCTAAACCCCACCAATCATTGTGTTAGGACTTGGAGCTCTAAGAAATTAATCAGCCTAAAAAGTTGAACTGCATGGTGCCAAAAGTTGAATTTTTTTTTTCTCCTTTTTTAATGTCAATTTGTTAACTAAAATTCTCTGTACACATTTATGTTCTCAACACATACATTCTTAGTTTTTAGTATACAGTATATTCAGTTTTTTTAGCATACAGCTAGATTTGTAATACCATTGGATGATACAATGTGCCTTAGGCAATTCTTTTGTGATCTGTTCAACATGAAGGATCGTGTAATACAAATTTTATGGTAATAGTTTTAAGAAATTTAATATAAAATATTTCTTGTATATTACTGTAATGTTTGAAATTGTTAATGTATGTAACCTATGTACCACAATTTAATTAGAAAATAAATAATAAGAATACACTGAATGTCATGTATATCTAAATCATTGCGAAGAGAATGGTTTAACTAAATGTGAAAACTGAGCTACTAGTACAGGGGTCAGCAACCCCAGGGACTGGTGCTGGAGTGAGCACCCAAGGTATATCTACCTGGCATAGGATTCTCTGCTGGTCCAGGTGGCAATCTCTTTCTAATGGATAATGGATCATGGAAATACAGTCGGAGGGGAAGATGCACTCAGGTGAGCTTATGGCATGATGCCCTAGTGTCCGGGTCAGTACCCTAGTCAGAGGACAGCAACTGCCTGTGCAAAGTATAATATGGCAGCAAAATTTGACACAGGGCACCCCTATTAAATAAATGTAACCAAAAGATGCAGTTTTGATGTGTTTTTTAGTGCAATTTTTGAATTTAGCTGGCACATAAATTTGTTTCACTTGTAAATTTAGAAAACCTCACCAAAAACCACATCAAAACTGCTCAGTTTGAATGCACTCTGAGAGCTATACCATCCTATACTTTCCACCCAGCACATACAAAAATTTACATTTTACCCACTCCCTTAGTGGCCCCCACAAAGTATCATGCTTCCCAGTAGCCCAACATGAAATATGTGGTTCCCCAGTGGTCCAACACATATTAATGCTCCTTAGACGCTTAATAATTCTTCCCAGTGGCACCAGATCAAGTAATAATGTCCCCAGTGGTCCCTAAGCAAGTAATGTCATCCAGTAACCCCCACATAAGTAGTAATGTCCCCATGTACCCTCCAGGCAAGAAGTAATAATAATGTCTCTCTATGGCCCCACACTAAAGTTGTGCTATATAAATAAATATAAACCAAATAAAACTTACCCATTCTCGTCTGCAGCTCGATTCAGCAGGTCTTCACCAGGCAACACTAGCAGATGCCTGAATATAGTGAATACGGCACTCAGTAGTCCACAGGTTCTCAGGGAAGGACTCAATCTGTGTTACAATGTATAAAGAAAACTCCGGCAGTTGAAAAGGACCAGCAAGGTCTAGGAGTATATAAGGCTTTCTAGCGGTATATAAACCCGCACATTGATGAAGACGTGAAAGGTCCCTTTTACCTACATCAGCATCCTAAGGATGGGAATCAATGATGGATTGATAGATACATAATAATTCTGCATAAAAAGGGTGTTATAATTTTCATCAGAAGAAGTTAACTTCTCTTGGTATCTCAACATGAAATCTCCTTATCAAGTCGGTTAGGTTTCATAAATCTTGGGGTTCTCACCCTGGCTTTCAGCTACCGTTCCCGTGCAGCTGGCCCAGCTTTCAGCCTTTTGCATTGCAAACCTGCAGCAATAATTGACATGCCAAGGATTCAAAACCTGCAGCTTGAGGCTGAGGTCCCATGTTGTGGAAATGCAGCTTTTCTTGTGGGTTTTTGAGCCAAAGCCAAGCATGGCCACAAAAGAAATGGGAAATATATAGGAAGTACTTATATTTCTCCCTTTTTCTAAATCCACTCCTGGCTTTTGATCAAAAATGCGCAACAAAATTGGCAACAAAAAAAGCTATGTTTCTCTGAAACGTGGGGCCTTAGCCTTACGCTGGGTTCACATTAGTCTTTGAGCCTCTCTGTCCCAGATTCCGCTTAAAATCAGCGGAGAGAAAAGTCCTGCAAGGATTACTTTTCTTTGCACCACTTTCGGTGGAAACCTGGAGGAACCCATTATAGTCTATTTAAGCGGATAGGGTTTACGTCTTTCAGGTCCCCAAGTGGACCTGAAGGACTGAAACCCGAACGCTAGTCTGAACCTAGCATAAGACAGTCTGTGCTGCATTTATTTTTTCTGGTGTGTAAGAATAGGATTTTGTCTAAATTTCATCCAAGACACTGTTACTGTAGTATGCCATGTAGTATGCCTTAAAGAGTTTGTCCAGGATATTATATATATATATATAAAAAAAAAAAAAAAACATAATCGCCAGTGCTCCGGTGCCTCCCAGCGTGGTCCAATCCTGCTGCTCCCATGTTTTCTTGCAGCGGAAGTCCTTGCTGGCTGTAATGGCCAATCAGCAACCTATGGAAAGGACTCGGGGATGTTACCGGTAGTGACGTACCGTGTCCTTCGCTGCGGCCGCTGATCGGCCTCAGTAGTCACGTGCACTTCGGGGGGAAAAAACCCTGGAGCAGCAGGACTGTACCACGTTGGGAAA
The DNA here is from genome assembly GCA_947044405.1 of Leptodactylus fallax. Classification (NCBI taxonomy): domain Eukaryota; kingdom Metazoa; phylum Chordata; class Amphibia; order Anura; family Leptodactylidae; genus Leptodactylus; species Leptodactylus fallax. Next base: position 161,717 of record CAMRHE010000134.1, on the reverse strand, counting down.
CCCCGGAGAAAATGGGACAGGCGAGTATGTATGGTTTTTTGTTTTTGTTTTTTTCACCTCCCCGAACTAATCTTTTTTTTTTTTTTTTAAATTCTGGACAACCCCTTTAACCGCTTCCGGACCGCCCATAGAGTATTTATGTGGTTGCCTTGTTCTGCAAGGACATATCGGTAAGTCCTTGCAATTTTCAGCAGCTGCACCAAATTGCACAGCTGCTGAGCCCTCTCCATACGTTCCCATAGTACGTCCTTGGTCGTTAAAGGGTTAAACATTGAATTTCACTTTATGCATTGCAAGGGGTGAAACTATCAAAGAAGATCCGCACCACAGGTCAGTGTGGTGCAAACGCCACGGAAAAAAATCGCGGCGTTTTACAGTCAGAGCAAATAGGATGGGATTATAGTGAATCCCATGCCCACTTTACGAAAAAAAAAAACGTGCTGCGGACACGCGGCGATTTCCAAAACTGGCACGGTTTTGGAAATTGCAGCATGTCAATTATACCTACGGAAATGCAGGTGGTTTCCCCATAGGTATAATTGAAACAAAGTCCGCAGAGGAAACCTCTGCAAACTTTCTGTCTAAAAGCGCTGCAGGAAGAACCACGATGCGATCCTGCCTCCGTTTCTCCCACAGCGCTTTATTGCTGAGGCTACGGCCCCACGTTGCGGAAACGTAGCTTTTTTTGTTGCAGATTTTGCTGTGGTTTTTTTGAGCCAAAGCCAAGAATGGCTACAAAAGGAATGTGAAATATATAGGAAGTTGTTATACTTCTACCTGCTGCTAAATCCACTCCTGGCTTTGGCTCAAAAAACCGCAGCAAAATCTGCAACAAAAAAAGCTGCGTTACAGCAACGTGAGGCCGTAGCCTTAAAAAGTTTATTAGTAGCACTTTGTGCTATTAAATAAACAAAAAAAAAATAAAGTGAAAAACAGACCCGTTTTCTTTCCTCTCTTGTTTATATTTTTCTGGATATAAAAAAAAAAATTAAAAACAACATAAAAATAAAGCCCTATGTGTCACCGAAAAAAAGACACAGAAAATAGTTGAATAACCCAAATAATAAAAATGTTATAGCCCTCAAAACAGAACATACAAAAAACCCGAAAATGTGTCTGGTCCTGAACCACAAATTGGCCCGGTACTAAAATGGTTAAGTAGTTCCTTTATAGGGTTTTTCACTAAAGTTCATCTAAAAACTGCAGAAATAATTGCAGTGGTAATTGACCTGTGGTGTGGATCTTCATTGTGCGTTTCAACCCATGCAATGCATAAAGTGAAATTCAATGTTTAACCCTTTAACGACCAAGGACGGACTATGGGGATGTATGGAGAGGGGTCAGGAGCTGGGCTGAGCACTCTCCATATACAGCGGATGGCAGTTTTATAATACAGCCAGGACCTTTTTCTAACAGCTGCGACTGGTGCCAACACCGATCGCAGCTGTTAACACTTTAGATGCCGTGGTTAAACACAGCATCTGGATTTCGCAGGCGCCAATCACTGCCCTCCTGATTGTCATCAGAGGGCGGCATTTGGTTACCATGACAGACGGGAGCCTATTGAAGGTTCCCAGGCTTGTCATTAGTATGGTTCTGTTACACACTGTCTATGGAAGTGTGTAATAGAAGTCAAGGGATTTTATAATTTATTTATTATGCTTTCTTGTATAGCGCCATCATATTCTGCAGTGCTTTGCAGACATTGATAGTCACTGTCCCATATAGGGCTCACAATCTACACTCCCTATCAGTATGTCTTTGGAGTACCCAGAGGAAACACACGCAAAAATTTCTTGCAGATGTTGTCCTTGGCAGGATTCGAAACCAGGACTCCACCGCTGCAAGGCTGTAGTGTTAACCACTGAGCCACCGTGCTGCCCATCATTGTAATAAATAGAATGAGTGATCAAAGCCCCTAGGTTTCATGGTCCCTAGGAGGTCTGATCATAAAAGTAAAGGAAGAAGGAAAAAAAAAACCAAAAAAAAAAAAACCACCAAAAGTTCAAATCACCCCACTTTCCCTAGATCTCATATAAAAGTAAACAAAAGTAAACATAAACACTTTAAATATCTCCGTACTCAAAAATTCCTGAACTATTAAAATATTTATCCCATACGGTGAACAGTGTAGCGGGGGAAAAAATCTAAATAGCCAAATGGCGTTTTTTTAAACACTTTGCCTCCTAAAAAGAATTGAATAAAAAGCGATCAAACCATCAGACCTTCCCCCAAATGGCATCAACAAAAACGTTATCTTGTCCCGCATAAAGAGACACCAGCTCCATACTTGTAAATATGTCAAAGTTACAGGTCTTAGAACACGGTGACAAAAATTTTTTTTTCTATTTTTCATTTTTTAAAAGGTATCAAAACAGTATATATACTATATAAATTTGGTATTGCCGTGATCATACTGACCCACAGAATACAGGTAACATGTCATTTTTACCACATAGTGAAGGCTGTAAAAAGTAAACCCATATGAAATTGGTGCAAATGTGTCTTTTTTCCAATTCCGCCTCATTCTCAAATTTTTTGCAGCTTCCCAGTACATTGTAATGGCACCATTTAATATCCTGTACAAAGTACAATTTGTTTTGCAAACAGTAAGCCATCATGTGAATCTGTGAACTGAAAAAGTTATGGCTCTTGGAATATGGAGAGGGAAAAACGGAAATGCAAAAACGAAAATTGGTCTGGTCCTTAAGGGGTTAAATATCTAACTGGCGTTTACAAAAGAACTCCGTTCCGTCATTGCTGCTTCCCTATTCTTAATTTTTAGGGATTCTCTAGTGACTGGTAAACTGCCAAGAGATTTGCGCAAGGTAATGTGGTGCCCATTTTCAAAAAGGGCTCTAAGTCTTCCCCAGGTAATTGCAGATCGGTGAGTTTAACATCCATTATTAGGAAACTGAGGGGATATATACAGGAGTATGTGACTGTATGTGATATTATAAGTGTCAGACAGAATGGTTTTACCAAAGACATAAGTTGTCAGACTAACCTGATTTGCTTTTATGAAGAGATGAGTAGAAGTCTGGACAGAGATGAGGCTGTAAACGCCACAGAAAAAATTGCGGCATTTTACAGTCAGAGCAAAGTGGATGAGATTCTAGCTAATTACATACCCACTTTGCGGCAAAAACCGCGCTGTGGACACGTGCGATCGCAGCATATCAATCATTCCTACGGAAACGCCGGTGGTTTCCCCATAGGTATAATTGAAACAGAAAGTCTGCAGAGGAAACATCTGCGAACTTTCTGTCTAAAGCGCTGAGGGAAGAACCGTGATGTGTTCCCGCCGTGGTTTTTCCCGCAGCGCTTTTTTGCTGCGGGACGCCACGTGGGGCCTTAGCCTAAAGGATCGTATCCAAAGAGTTGTGATCAATGACTGCAACTCTGCTTGTTCCTCTGTTATAAGTGATGTACCCCAGGGGTTCGGTGCTGGGTCTGCTGATATTTAACTTATTTATTAATGATATAGAAGATGGGATTAACCCCTTCTTACTGGTGACATTTTTCGATTTTCATTTTTGACTCCCCGCCTTCCAAACTCTCAACTTTTTTTTTATTTTTCCATTCACAGAGCCATATGAGGGCTTAATGTCTGCATGACAAATCGTTATCCATATTGGTACCATTTATTATTCTGTAAAATGTAGTGGGAAGCTAGAAAAAAAAATCAGAATTGGGTGGAACTGGAGAAAAAGTGCATTTGTGCGACTTTCTTACAGGCTTTATTTTTACGGCGTCCACTCTGCAGCCAAAATGACGTCACCTGTATTCTATGTTTTGGTACGATTCCGGGGATACCAAATTTATACAGTTTTATTTACATTTTAACCCCTTATCAAAGATCTAAAACTTTACAAAAAACGTTTTTTTTTTTAAGTCGCCATATTTTGACACCCATAACTTTTTTTTGTATTTCTATGTACGGAGATGCATAGGGTGTCTTTTTTTGGAGGGCCAGATGTACTTTTTAGTTATACCATTTTGGGACATGTCTATTGCTTTGATCACTTTTTATTCAAATTTTTATCAACTAAAATATTTTCGTAAGTTTGTAGACCAGGCGTTTTCGGACACAGAGATAACTAATGTGTACATGCTTCACAGTATTTAACTACTTTTATATGTGTCCTAGAGAAAGGGGGGTGATATGAATTTTTATTATTTTTTTTATAATTTATATATTTTTTTTTACTTTTTTTTTATTGCATTTATTAGAACCCCCTAGGGGTCTTCAACCCCAGGGGGTCTTATCACTAATGCAATGCATTACAATGTTAATGCATTGCAAAATATCGGCACTTCTATTGCTGGCGGCATAGAGCAGCCAGCAATAGAAGGTAATGACAGACAGGCGTTGGAGCCTTCAATAGGCTCCCGGCTGTCATGGTAACGTGATGCTTCGGTAAAGCTCGCTCCTGGTGCTGGCAATCCCCGGCAAAATGGCGCTTCTATTTTTGCAGATGACACTAAGCTATGTAGTACATTGCAGTCTATAGAGAATATACGTAGGTTACAAGCAGACATGGACAGACTGAGTGTTTGGGCATCCACATGGTAAATAAGGTTCAATGTGGATAAATGTAAAGTTATGTATCTAGGTAAAAATAATCTGCATGCAAGATATGTTCTAGGGCACAGGTGTCAAACACAAGGCCCGCGGGCCGAATCCGGCCCGCTGCCTTCTGTTATCCGGCCCGGCCTCACGCAATACAAGAGCAATAAAGATGGCGGCTGCCTCACTTCGCCTCATTAGCGGTGCGCCCCTGGGAGGCCGCCATCTTTATTGCCTTAGGCGGCACAGTCCCTCACTGTCTGGGGGGCGGCATTTTTCTATTCAATGTAAACCAGCCCAGGACAGGCCGCTTTAAAAAAAAAACAAAGCTGAGCGGGGCGGCAATACAATGACGTCATCACGCCGCCTACGCTGAGACACAGACGTCGCGGACAAGAAGAGGAGGCAGCAGCTGCATCAAGGCATCGCAGGTGAGTATAAATTTTTTTATATATAAATATGCCATGACCTGCTGGAGTATCCCCAGAAAAGTCCCCAGAGTATAATAATAGTTCATGGTTTGGCCACTATGGGGCATAATACCCTGTGAAGGGACCACTGTGGAGCATAATACCAGTACAGGGGCCACTATGGAGCATAATACAAGTGCAGGGGCCACTATGGAGCATAATACCAGTGCAGGGGCCATTGTGGAGCATAATAACGTGTGCAGGGGCCACTAGGGAGCATAATACCGTGTGCAGGGGCAGCTGCGAGGCATAATACAGTGTGCAGGAGCCACTGCGGGCCATAATACTGTGTAATACTGTGTGCAGGGACTGCTGTGGAACATTATAGTGTGTGTAAATGGGGCGCTATAAATAGGGGCTATGGCACCTGTTTATATTATACGCTGTCTAATAGCTCGCTTAACTATTAAGGAGAAGTTACTTTTATACATGTGTAAAATAATCTTGGCCCTTCAAGGTACCCCATGAGGCTGAAGTGGCCCCCGGTGAAAATGAGTTTGACACCCCTGTTCTAGGGGGAGGAAAGCTGGGAGAGTCACTGGTAGAGAAGATATAGAGATATGATTAACCTGTATAAATATATAAATGGCCCTTAAAAGAAATATGGGGAAAAGTTGTTCCATGTAAAAATCCCCTCATAAGACAAGGGGGCACTCCTTCTGTCTGGAGAAAAAAAAGGTTTAATCTCAAGAGCCAACAAGGCTTCTTCACTGTGAGGACTGTAATCTGTGGAACAGCCTATCCCAGGAGCTGGTCACAGCAGTCACAGCTGACAGCTTCAAAAAAGGATTAGATAAGATACCTTTTTAGAGCAAAATAGCATTGATAGTTATGGACATGTATAGACGGTCATGCCCTTTCCCATCCCCTGGTTTAACTTGATGGACATATGTCTTTTTTTTCAACCATACTAACTATGTAACTATGTATGTGCTAAAGACTACGATGTATACATAATAGGTAGTTATGTATTAACACTTGAAATAGTACATCTTAGGGAGCGTTCACACTACCGTTGGTGTCCGTCAGTAGTGTCCGTGGCTATTGTCCGTTACAAGATTTTAGCTACGGACACTAGTTGAACCGTCAGAAATCCGTTAAAATTTCCATTCATTTCAATGGGTTTTTATATTGTGTCTGTTAGTGTCCGTTTACACCAAATCCATCAGAAGTCCGTTATTTTTTCACGGACAAAAAATCCTACATGCAGGACTTTTTGTCCGTTTGGAAAAAACGGATTCTTGACGGACAGCAAGTGTCCGTTACTTTTTTAACATTGAAGTCTATGGGTAACGGACATATAACGGACAGTAACTGAAAGCTATCAGTTACTGTCCGTTATTTTATGTCCGTTTACTTTCCCTGCGCATGCTCAAAAAGGAGAAACAAACAAAAAAAAAAAAAACTAGCAGTGTTAGAGGACATTTCGTGTCCTCAGGCACATGCGGTTTTACATACCGCTAGAAAGCCGACAGCGCGCTGAATTCAGCGCACTGCCGGCTTTCCCGGTATGTGCCCCGGGGCTGGAGATATCGGCGGTGTAATGTTTTACTGTTAGAAGGGCGCTGCGAGGATCTCCCTCCCTCACACTTCTCTTTGTTCAGAGACTTGTACTGAGGGGGCGTTCCTCACAGCTTGAGCGTCATCGCTGGGCAGTAAGGAACGCCCCCTCTCTCTGTTCTCGTCTATAGCCGGGTACTGTCAGAGGAATGCCCTCCCTGATAGTTCTGTTCATTCATAGCGCTGTATGAGGGGGCGTTCCTCACAGCTGAGCGTCATCACTGGCCTGTAAGGAACGCCCCCTCTCTCTGTACTGGTCTATATCCCTGTACTGTCAGAGGGGGCGTTCCTTACTGCCCGGCGATGACGCTGAGCTGTGAGGAACGCCTCCTCAGTACAGCGCTATGGACCAACGAGAAGTGGCAGGGAGGGAGTTCCTCACAGCGCCCTTCAAACAGTAAGTAAAGTAAAACATGTAACTCCACACCGCCGATATCTCCAGCCCCGGGGCACATACCAGGAAAGCCGGCAGTGCGCTGAATTCAGCGCGCTGTCGGCTTTCTAGCGGTATGTGACATTAAAAAACGGACACTACCTGATGCTCATCAGTTAGGGTCCGTTATGATAGGTGTCCGTTTATTTTTTTTTAACGGACACCTTCATAGCGGACTCCAACGGTAGTGTGAACCCTGCTTTATCAGTGGTTACAACCAGATATTGAAAATAATAAAGATAACAGAATACATGAAGCAGTGTGCATATATGTGCATCATGTCTTGATAGCAATAATTTTAATGGCATAGTCTGTGCAATTCACGGATAACACTAAAGTATATAAGACACTCCATTATACATAATACAGCAGTTTGTGAAGGGAGGTTTATATACTTGAATTGGGTTTAGTATTGATAAAGGAGCCTGTCATCCAAACCCTCCATTGAGTTCCACCTTTTCTTTTTTTTTTTTTTCATTATCAATTTTTATTTTCTTAAAAATAATGAACATAAAAGGTTACAAACATTTGTGAGCATACACAATGTTACAAATGTAGGTAGGTTCAGTCCCGATCATCATATGTATCATATATATGTTATCTTCCAAGAGTCGCTCTTCCCTACCATAAGATAATCCTGTGCATGACTCGCACAACAACCATAAAACAGTGTCTTCCAGACTGTAAATAATAATAATAATAAATTTTATTTATATAGTGCCAACATATTCCGCAGCACTGTACAATTTGTAGGGTTCAAGAACTGACAAAAAAGATACATTACAAAGAAATAGTCAATTCACACAATGGGACCGAGAGCCCTGCTCGCAAGAGCTTACAATCTATGAGGTAGAGGGGGTGACACAAGAGGTAGCAGGGGCGGCATCAGAGGTAGCATTGCTTATACAATGGTCAGACAATTTTGTAGTAGAGGTTACTGTCATTACACATATATAAAGCTGTATGAGCCCTCACCAGTCGTGTCCTTTAACGTACAGAGGGTGCCTGGACATATAAAGTTAGTCTGATACGGCATCATATCCTGTGAGGTAGTGTTGGAGCATAAACAGAGGAGGGTACGTTTTAGGGATTCCAACTACAGAAGGGTTTACATTAGGAGTTGTGATAGGCCTGTCTGAAAAGATATGTCTTTAGTTTACAACTGAAGCTGTGGAAATTCCAGAGAAGTGGTGCAACTCGGGAGAAGTCTTGTATACAAGCATGGGAGGTTCTGATAATAGAGGATGTTAGTCTTAGGTCATTGAGTGAACAGAGAGTACGGATTCGGCGATAGACAGAGATGAGGGAGGAAATGTAGGGAGGTGCAGCATTATGGAGAGTCTTGTGGATGAGGGTGATAAGTTTATATTGTATTCTTTGTATTCTATATTGAGTAGGCAGCCAATGTAGTGACCGACACAGACCGGAGGCATCGCTGTAGCGTCTAGACTGATACATGAGCCTGGACGCTGCATTCAGAATAGATTGTAGAGGGGAGAGTTTAGTAAGAGGAAGACCGATTAGTAAAGAGTTACAGTAGTCAAGGCGAGAGTGAATCAGGGCGGATTCTGGAGATGTTTTTGAGGTGGAGATGATATGAGCGTGTGAGTGATTGGATATTGGGGGGTGAAGGAAAGGTCTGAGTCAAACATAACCCCGAGGCTGCAGGCATACTGCCTAGGAGTTATGGTAAGGCCAGAGACTGCAATGGAGATATCAGGGACAGATCTATTAGATGGTAGAAACAGCAGTAATTCAGTCTTTGAGAGATTCAGTTTCAAACAGAGCGAAGACATGATATTTGAGACAGCAGAGAGACAGTCACTGGTGTTCTGTATTAATGCAGGGGTGATGTCACAAGATGACATATATAATTGGGTGTCATCAGCATAAAGATGGTACCGGAAGCCAAATACAAAGTATATAAACAACATAACTTAACTTTCCTTTAGCCACCATGTTGTCTTGTGCACTGGCCCATCCCATCTCAAAAGATCTTGTCTAGGTTTCTCCAGATGTCAATTCCCACATTTTCTAGCAGCTATTGCTTAAGATACCAATCTGTAAATTTAATAGTTTTGTAGCCAATGGAGTCACCGGAATAAAGTTTCCCCAAATTAAGAAGAATCTCTTAGTCTGTGAATCTTTATTTAAGGTTGTATATAATTTATCCATATTGAATATCCCATGTATTTTCCCAACAAACAAAGCAATAGAGGGCACCCCGGAGGACATCCAAGGGTTTAGTATGGTTTTTCAAGGGAGTCTGCCAGCACAAAATTGAGATATAAACTAATCACAGTAACTTGTAGGGCTGTCAGCACAGTTTACAATTATGTATTTCTTATTCAGGACTGCTGCTCCATTCCTGTAACAATCGTTCCTTTATTCCTATGCTAATGAGCAGTAAGGGTCTATAGGGGCGTTGATTTCCAACAATGGGCTTCATTATCTGCTGCTCAGCTTTGCCCCCGCCAGTTCACTGACATCTCTCTCGTCTGCCTCAGCAAACAGTACTAACTGTACTGTGCATGTCTGATGATGTCACACTGCACCTGAAAGTGAAGGAAGCTGGATTCAGCTGTCCCCATCTGAAGCCAACTTCCTTCACTTCTGGGTGCAGTGTGTCATCAAAGAAAGAAAGATACCTCGACTATACATAAGCAAGAAAACTCCCTACATTATATAAACTATGCAATGAAAACCGCCAGGAGCATAATTGTATATAAAAAGAAATATTTATCAACAAAAATATTTGTAAATACTAATACATAAAGACGATAAAGCACCACAAAAAGACACAGACAGTGAGGAAGGGCATATAATATAAGCCTGCAGTCACTCTAGTGTTGGGTGACTGTAGGGGGACTCCGTTCCATATTCTGCTTAAAATATGCGAAGAGATAAGTCCTGCAAGCAGGACTTTCCTCTATACTGATTATATTCTATGGGGTCCATGGGTTTCCGCGGGTAACCACTTTTTAATCGAATAGGGTGGACCCGAAGAACGGAAATTTCGAATACTAGTGTGAACCTAGTGTAACTGACCCTCCACTGAAATACAAAACGCGTGAAAGCAAAAAGATAGGGGGGAATACTACAACATACAGTATATACAGTGCCTTGTGAAAGTATTCGGCCCCCTTGAACTTTTCAACCTTTTGCCACATTTCAGGCTTCAAACATAAGGATATAAAATTTAAATTTTTTGGTGAAGAATCAACAACAAGTGGAACACAATCGTGAAGTGGAACGAAATTTATTGGATATTTTAAACTTTTGTAAAAAATAAAAAACTGAAAAGTGGGGCGTGCCAAATTATTCGGCCCCCTTAAGTTAATACTTTGTAGCGCCACCTTTTGCTGCGATTACAGCTGCAAGTCACTTGGGGTATGTCTCTATCAGTTTTGCACATCGAGAGACTGAAATTCTTGCCCATTCTTCCTTGGAAAACAGCTCGAGCTCAGTGAGGTTGGATGGAGAGCGTTTGTGAACAGAAGTTTTCAGCTCTTTCCACAGATTCTCGATTGGATTCAGGTCTGGACTTTGACTTGGCCATTCTAACACCTGAATACGTTTATTTGTGAACCATTCCATTGTAGATTTTGCTTTATGTTTGGGATCATTGTCTTGTTGGAAGATAAATCTCCGTCCCAGTCTCAGTTCTTTTGCAGACTCCAACAGGTTTTCTTCCAGAATGGTCCTGTATTTGGCTCCATCCATCTTCCCATCAATTTTAACCATCTACCCTGTCCCTGCTGAAGAAAAGAAGGCCCAAACCATGATGCTGCCACCACCATGTTTGAAAGTGGGGATGGTGTGTTCAGGGTGATGAGCTGTGTTGCTTTTACGCCAAACATGTCGTTTTGCATTGTGGCCAAAAAGTTCGATTTTGGTTTCATCTGACCAGAGCACCTTCTTCCACATGTTTGGTGTGTCTCCCAGGTGGCTTGTGGCAAACTTTGAATGAGACTTTTTATGGATATCTTTGAGAAATGGCTTTCTTCTTGCCACTCTTCCATAAAGGCCAGATTTGTGCAGTGTATGACTGATTGTTGTCCTATGGACAGACTCTCCCACCTCAGCTGTAGATCTCTGCAGTTCATCCAGAGTGATCATGGGCCTCTTGGCTGCATCTCTGATCAGTCTTCTCCTTGTTTGAGATGAAAGTTTAGAGGGACAGCCGGGTCTTGGTAGATTTGCAGTGGTCTGATACTCCTTCCATTTCAATATGATCGCTTGCACAGTGCTCCTTGGGATGTTTAAAGTTTGGGAAACCTTTTTGTATCCAAATCCGGCTTTAAACTTCTCCACAACAGTATCACGGACCTGCCTGGTGTGTTCCTTGGTCTTCATGATGCTCTCTGCGCTTTAAACAGAACCCTGAGACTATCACAGAGCAGGTGCATTTATACGGAGACTTGATTACACACAGGTGGATTATATTTATCATCATCAGTCATTTAGGACAACATTGGATCATTCAGAGATCCTCACTGAACTTCTGGAGTGAGTTTGCTGCACTGAAAGTAAAGGGGCCGAATAATATTGCACGCCCCACTTTTCAGTTTTTTTTTTTTTTACAAAAGTTTAAAATAGCCAATAAATTTCGTTCCAATTCACAATTGTGTCCCACTTGTTGTTGATTCTTCACCAAAAAATTAAAATTTTATATCCTTATGTTTGAAGCCTAAAATGTGGCAAAAGGTTGAAAAGTTCAAGGGGACCAAATACTTTCGCAAGGCACGGTATGTAAAATGTAAAAATATACAAAACAATGTTTGCAAATTCTATATATAACAGGAGCAAGTAACTACCACACCTCTCTATGCAAATATTCTGTAACCCCGTAAATAGCAAATAGCGCCAATACATAATAGAAAAATACATAGCTATACATAAATAGGTAATTATAAAATGCAGAATGACAATCAAAAAGACCTATATAATACTAGTTCATAAATATTAAAAATATGTTAAACGAGGTATGAAAAAGTATATCAAGCTCAATCACACTGTAAGGAGACGGACTGCAACCTCCACGGCGGCATGCGGGGGTTGCCGGTCCTTCCCCGCTCGGGCCACGGGATTTCCTTCCGGAGCAGGTGCTCGGTCGGAAACTTGATATTCGGGACTATTCGGGACGTAATCGCTGGCTATTCAGTTTCCCCTGGTAGTAAGCTTTGCATATTTCCTGTCCTGTTACCTCCTGCCTAGCCTCCCTGCTTCTGTTGTTTGACTATCCTTCTGGCCTCCCGATTTTGTACTTTGTTCTCCCTCTCCTACTGACGACCCCGGCTTGCCTTCAGACTTCGTCCTCCTGAATTTCGATTTGGTACTGCTCTGCTCTCCTGCTACCGACCCGGCTTGTTTGACACATCTATTTGGATTTCCCTTCTGTACTTCACTAACCTCACGGACTGTACGACAACTCTTTGGAACTCTACTGTCATCTACTGCCTGCCGCCATCCGCTGCTTTCTACTCTGCAGACTGACATCCCTACTCCTGCTACTACTGGTGATTTCGGTTTATTTTCTACTGTGTCTGGTGGTGTGCTGTGCGTCCGGTGCTCTCTGACCCGTGCAGCTCTGCCCATCAGTAGCTTCCAAGTCCATCCCTACCATCAGGGACCCTTGTGAACATCTCTGGGGGTGGTGTTCGGAGCGGTTGGGAGAGTGCGGGATGTTCAGCACAGTTTTTACCATTTTGATTCGGTTTCACTGGTTCTGGGACTCACTGCTTAGCTCAACGCTGCTTCCGATTCCTAACAGAATAGCCAGCCTACATTACTTTGTGTGTTTTGACCTCGTAATGGATCCTATGCAAGCTCTTGTGGATCTGATACAGAATTTGACTCAATTGGTCCAAGATTTGGCTGTGAGAGTACAGGATCAAGAGGCAGCTCGGCCTCAAGCCGTTCTCCAAGGCGCTGCTTCCATAGAGCCCAAGATAAACTTGCCAGATAGGTTTACTAATTTTCGGGAAGCCTGCAAATTATACTATCGACTTAGGCCGTATTCTTCTGGTAACCAGCAGCAACAGGTAGCCATAGTAATATCTCTGCTACAAAGAGACCCTTAAACCTGGGCTTTTTCTTTGGATCCCCGTGCACCTGAATTATCTTCTGTAGATAACTTTTTTAAAGCCTTAGGGTTATTGTATGATAAACCTGACCAAAGAGCGTTAGCCGAAGCCAAACTCTCTTTTATTAGGCAAGGTTCCCGACCAGCTGAAGACTATTGTACAGAATTCAGAAGGTGGTCAGTCCAGTCTCAGTGGAACAGTTCTGCTCTCTGTTTCCAATTCCGTAAGGGGCTCTCTGATGCTATTAAAGATATTTTGGTTAATTTCCCATCACCTGTTACCTTGGAGGACAGCATGAGTCTGGCCATCAAATTAGACAGACATCTACGTGAGCATAGAAGAGAGTGAGTCTCCATGGAACCATTTTTCTCTGAACCTGTTGAACCGCTAGGGTCCGGTCCCGAGCCCATGCAACTCGAAGCTGCCATGACTGCGGAGGACCGTAAGAAGTTTAGAAGGCAAAGAGGGTTGTACTTCTATTGTGATGAAGCAGGTCACTTCCTAAACAAGTGTCCTAAAAGGCCTAGGTCAGATGGAGCTCAACGCCCTGCTGTTCCTCAGAAAGACCGTCTGGGAGAACAGGTACTTCCTTCTGTGTCCTGTCATAAGTTTGTCTTACCTATAGAAATTTCCTTCTCTGGTATGACTCTTTTGGGTAGTGTTTTGTTGACTGTGTTCAATGGCCAATTTTATTGATTTAAAGGTGGCACAGTCTTTGTGTCTTTCCCTAATTTCTTTAGAAGAACCAGTTTTAATCACCGCTATTGATTCCACTGCTCTAGCCCAGTCCTCCGTTAAGTTTGTTACTCCCTCCCTGAATCTTAAGGTTGGAACCCTTCATACTGAAACACTTTCCTTCTTTGTCCTAGAGAATTTGCCCTCAGAGATTGTCCTGGGGTTGCCCTGGTTGAAGAGACATAATCCTGTCTTAGATTGGAAATTGGGGGATGTGGTTAAATGGGTTCCCGAATGTATGAACTCTTGTATGGCTCTGTCTCTACTCTCACTGTACTTTTGCCGGATTATATCTCAGACTATGCGGATATGTTTCTCGAATCTCGAGCTGAATTATTACCCCCTCATAGACCTTATGATTGTGCTATCAAGTTAGTTCTTAACTCTAAACTCCCTAAAGGGCGGTTGTTCAACTTGTCTGAACCTGAGAGACAGGCTATGATAGAGTATATAAGAGACACTCTGGGCAAGGGGAATATTTGTCCTTCCACTTCTCCTGCGGGAGCAGGATTCTTTTTTGTTAAAAAGAAGGATGGCGGTTTGAGGCCCTATATTGATTACCGGGCCCTAAACAGGATTACGGTGAAAAACCAGTATCCTCTGCCTCTTATTCCCAATTTATTAAACCAGATTTCTGGGTCAAATTTTTTTTTCTAAATTAGATTTGAGAGGGGCCTATAATCTTATTTGGATTCGGGAGGGAGACGAGTGGAAGACCACATTTTACATGCCTGAGGGCCATTACGAGTACTTGGTAATGCCCTACAGTTTGAGTAATGCACCTGCAGTATTTCAGAGTTTTGTGAATGACATTTTTCGGAATTTTACTGGTCATTTTGTCATTGTTTGTTTATTTAGATGATATTTTGTTTTTTTCACAAGACTAGGAGTCTCACGTTAAGCATGTTAGGTCTGTGCTGGAAGTCCTGAGGGAGAACAAGTTATTTGCTAAGTGGAAAAAATGCCTTTTCGGAGTCCAGCAATTGTCTTTTCTGGGCTATGTCTTGTCTTCCTTGGCCATCAACATGGACCCAGCCAAGGTTCAGGCTGTACTCAGTTGGGTTCGACCCACCTCACTAAAGGCCTTGCAAAGGTTTCTTGGCTTTGCAAATTACTATCAGAGGTTTATTGCCAATTTTTCCACTATAGCAAAACCACTGACTGATCTCACTCACAAGGGGGCAGATTTGATAAACTGGAATCAGGAGGCTATGGATGCATTTGATTTTTTAAAGCAAGCATTTTCTAGAGCTCCGGTTCTTATTCAACCGGATCTTAGTGAACCTTTTATTGTTGAGGTTGATGCTTCTGAAGTAGGAGTAGGGGCTGGCTTGTCCCAAGGACCCTCCTCATTCACTAAACTCAGACCCTGTGCTTTCTTCTCCAGGAAATTCTCCTCTTCCAAAAGGAATTATGATATTGGTAACCGAGAACTATTGGCCATCAAATGGGCTTTTGAGGAGTGGCGACATTTCCTGGAGGGAGCTAGACACAAGATAACTGTCTTAACTGACCATAAGAATTTGGTATTTCTGGAATCTGCTAAGAGATTGAACCCTAGACAAGCTAGGTGGTCACTATTTTTTACCAGGTTTAATTTCGTTGTCACTTTTAGGCCAGGGTCCAAAAACATTAGAGCGGATGCTTTGTCTAGAAGTTTTGGTTCTTCCCAGTCTGATAGTTCCCAGCCAGAATCAATTCTCCCCGAGGGGATTGTGGTTTCTGTTGTCTCGGTGGGTTTAGCATCCGAGATTAAGCAAAATCAGCACTCTGCCCCTCCAGAGACACCCGAGGGTAAACTGTTTGTCCCATCTCAGTTGAGGCTTAGGGTCTTACAGAAACTCCATGACTCCGTGTTATGCGGTCACCCAGGCATCTCGGGTACTAAGATGCTAGTGTCCCAACATTACTGGTGGCCTTCAAGGTCTCGGGACATTGCGGCTTATGTGACGGCATGTTCTAGAGCCAAGGTCTAGACCCTCAGGGGAATTACTCCCTTTACCGATGCCTGACAGACCTTTCGCAGACAGTGCCTTGCGAAAGTATTCGGCTCCCCTGAACTTTTCAACCTTTTGCCACATTTCAGGCTTCAAACATAAGGATATAAAATTTAAATTTTTTGGTGAAGAATCAACAAGTGGAACACAATTGTGAAGTGGAATGAAATTTATTGGTTATTTTAAACTTGAGTAAAAAATAAAAAACTGAAAAGTGGGGCGTGCAATATTATTCATCCCCTTTACTTTCAGTGCAGCAAACTCACTCCAGAAGTTCAGTGAGGATCTCTGAATGATCCAATGTTGTCCTAAATGACTGATGATGATAAATATAATCCACCTGTGTGTAATCAAGTCTCCGTATAAATGCACCTGCTCTGTGATAGTCTCAGGGTTCTGTTTAAAGCGCAGAGAGCATCATGAAGACCAAGGAACACACCAGGCAGGTCCGTGATACTGTTGTGGAGAAGTTTAAAACCGGATTTGGATACAAAAAGATTTCCCAAACTTTAAACATCCCAAGG
The DNA here is from genome assembly GCA_947044405.1 of Leptodactylus fallax. Lineage (NCBI taxonomy): Eukaryota > Metazoa > Chordata > Amphibia > Anura > Leptodactylidae > Leptodactylus > Leptodactylus fallax. Next base: position 145,342 of record CAMRHE010000134.1, on the reverse strand, counting down.
AGCACTGTGCAAGCGATCATATTGAAATGGAAGGAGTATCAGACCACTGCAAATCTACCAAGACCCGGCCATCCCTCTAAACTTTCATCTCAAACAAGGAGAAGACTGATCAGAGATGCAGCCAAGAGGCCCATGATCACTCTGGATGAACTGCAGAGATCTACAGCTGAGGTGGGAGAGTCTGTCCATAGGACAACAATCAGTTGTACACTGCACAAATCTGGCCTATATGGAAGAGTGGCAAGAAGAAAGCCATTTCTCAAAGATATCCATAAAAAGTCTCGTTTAAAGTTTGCCACAAGCCACCTGGGAGACACACCAAACATGTGGAAGAAGGTGCTCTGGTCAGATGAAACCAAAATCGAACATTTTGGCCACAATGCAAAACGATATGTTTGGCGTAAAAGCAACACAGCTCATCACCCTGAACACACCATCCCCACTGTCAAACATGGTGGTGACAGCATCATGGTTTGGGCCTGCTTTTCTTCAGCAGGGACAGGGAAGATGGTTAAAATTGATGGGAAGATGGATGGAGCCAAATACCGGACCATTCTGGAAGAAAACTTGTTGGAGTCTGCAAAAGACCTGAGACTGGGACGGAGATTTATTTTCCAACAAGACAATGATCCCAAACATAAAGCAAAATCTACAATGGAATGGTTCACAAATAAACATATCCAGGTGTTAGAATGACCAAGTCAAAGTCCAGACCTGAATCCAATCGAGAATCTGTGGAAAGAGCTGAAAACTGCTGTTCACAAACACTCTCCATCCAACCTCACTGAGCTCAAGCTGTTTTCCAAGGAAGAATGGGCAAGAATTTCAGTCTCTCGATGTGCAACACTGATAGAGACATACCCCAAGTGACTTGCAGCTGTAATCGCAGCAAAAGGTGGCGCTACAAAGTATTAACTTAAGGGGGCCGAATAATTTGGCACGCCCCACTTTTCAGTTTTTTATTTTTTTACAAAAGTTTAAAATATCCAATAAATTTCGTTCCACTTCACGATTGTGTCCCACTTGTTGTTGATTCTTCACCAAAAATTTAAATTTTATATCCTTATGTTTGAAGCCTGAAATGTGGCAAAAGGATGAAAAGTTCAATACTTTCACAAGGCACTGTAAATCCATGGATTTTATTATGGAATTACCGATGTCTGGGGGGAAGACTATTGTGTGGACCATAGTACATAGGTTTAGCAAGATGTGTCACTTTGTTCGTCTCGACCAATTGCCTAATGTCAAGACATTATCCCGTTTGTTTTTAGATCATGTGGTCAGGCTCCATGGTATTCTGGACAACATTGTATCTGACAGAGGCGTTCAGTTTGTGGCTATGTTTTGGAGAGCCTTTTGCAGTCTTCTGGGGATCCAGTTATCTTTTTCTTCTGCTTACCATCCTGAAACCAACGGACAAACTGAACACTTCAATCAGACTTTGGAGCAGTATTTGAGATGCTATATTTCTGCTAACCAGTCTGATTGGATTAACTATTTATCTATGGCAGAATTTTCTATGAACAATTGTCACTATGCTGCCTTAAACTCTTCACCTTTCTTCTGTAATTATGCTTTCCATCCCCGCTTTTCTTCTCTTTCTCCTACCACCACCACTCCAGAGGAGAATAGGGAGGCGGAGACCTTACGTACTGTCTGGCTTCAGGTACAGCGTAATTTAAAGAACGCTCAGGTAGTTACTAAGACTATAGCTGATAGGGCCCGTTCGGTGGGTCCTACGTTTTCATTGGGGGAGAAGGTTTGGCTCTCCTCTAAGAACTTGAGGCTAAAAATCCCTTCTCATAAGTTGGGGCCTAAGTTTGTTGGTCCATATGAGGTCACTGAAATCATTAACCCTGTGTCTTTCCGACTGGCTCTTCCTCCTTCTCTCAAGATTCACAATGTGTTCCATAAGTCCCTGTTGAAGAAATATATTCCTCCTGTCCTTCCATCTGTTAACCCTCCTCCACCTGTCCTAGTTGAGGGGAACCAGGAATTTAAGGTGGCAAGAATTTTGGACTCACATAGGCTCAGAGGTGTTCTACAGTATCTGATACACTGGAAGGGGTATGGTCCGGAGGATCGTTCCTGGGAGCCAGCCAGGTCGGTCCATGCACCAACTTTAGTTAAAAATTTTCACCAAAAGTTTCCCCTCAAGCCGGGTCCAGCCTTTAGTGGCCCGGTGGGCCCTCGTAGAAGGGGGGGGTACTGTAAGGAGCCGGACCAGAACCTCCGCGGCGGTATGTGGGGGTTGCCGGTCCCCTCCTCTAAGTGCCCCTTCCAGCACCTAGGGAGTCGGGCCGGAACCTCTGCGACAGTATGCGGGGGTTGCCGATCCATCCACGCTCGGGCCACGGGATTTCCTTCTGGAGCAGGTGCTCGGTCGTAAACTTGATATTTGGGACTTCCGCTCCAGGTAATCGCTGGCTATTCAGTTTTCCCTGGTAGTAAGCTTTGCATATTTCCTGTCCTGTTACCTCCTGCCTAGAATTCCTGCTTCTGTTGTTTGACTATCCTTCTGGCCTCCCAGTTTTGTACTTTGTTCTCCCTCTCCTGCTAACGACCCTGGCTTGCCTTCAGACTTCGTCCTCCTGAACTTCGATTTGGTACTGCTCTGCTCTCCTGCTACCGACCTGGCTTGTTTGACACATCTATTTGGATTTCCCTTTTGTACTTCGCTAATCTCACGTTGTCAACTCGGACTGTACGAAAACTCTTTGGAACTCTGCTGCCATCTACAGCCTGCCACCATCCGCTGCTTTCTACTCTGCAGGCTGACATCCCTACTCCTGCTACTACTGGTAAGTGATTCCGGTTTCTGTTCTACTGTGTCTGATGGTGTGCTGTGCATCTGGCGCTCTCTGACTTGTCCAAGTCCATCCCCACCATCAGGGGCCCTGGTGAACATCTCTGGGGGTAGTGTTCGGTGCGGTTGGGAGAGCGCGGGACGTTCAGCACGGTTTTTACCATTTTGATTTGGTTTGACTGGTGCTGGGACTCACTGCTTAGCTCAATGCTGCATCTGGATCCTAACACACACAAACTACCTAATTTTATGCCCAAAAATAGTATGGTTAGGAGATGGTATAAACTTACCCACAGACATAATAGAACATGTGAGCTAACCCCCCAGCTAGTACCCCAATGCATGTTTCGTCTGAACCCAGATTTTGTGCAGTGAGTCATCATCAGACATGCACAGGGCGGAGCTGAGCATCAGTTAGCAGCAGATAGTGAAGCCCACTGATAGAAAGCAACGCTCCTATTTCCAACACCATACAGTGGGGAAAAAAAAGTATTTAGTCAGCTACCAATTGTGCAAGTTCTCCCACTTAAAAAGATGAGAGAGGCCTGTAATTGTCATCATAGCTAGACCTCAACTATGAGAGACAAAATGAGAAAACAAATCCAGAAAATCACATTGTCTGATTTTTAAAGAATTTATTTGCAAATTATGGTGGAAAATAAGTATTTGGTCAATAACAAAAGTTCATCTCAATACTCTGTTATATATCCTTTGTTGGCAATGACAGAGGTTAAACGTTTTCTGTAAGTCTTCACAAGGTTGGCACACACTGTTGATGGTATATTGGCCCATTCCTCCATGCAGATCTCCTCTAGAGCAGTGATGTTTTAGGGCTTTACCCCATGCTTCACAGTAGGTATGGTGTTCTTTGGATGCAACTCAGCATTCACTCTCCTCCAAACACGACGAGTTGTGTTTCTACCAAACAGTTCTACTTTGGTTTCATCTGACCATATGACATTCTCTCAGTACTCTTCTGGAACATCCAAATGCTCTCTAGCAAACTACAGAAGGGCCCGGATATGTACTGGCTTAAGCAGGGGGACATGTCTGGAACCGCAGGATCTGAGTCCCTGGCGGTGTAGTGTGTTACTGACGGTAGCCTTTGTTACGTTAGTCCCAGCTTTCTGCAGGTCACTCACTAGGTCCCCCCCCCCCGTGTGGTTCTGGGATTTTTGCTCACCGTTCTTGTGATCATTTTGACCCCACAGGGTGAGATCTTGCGTGGAGCTCCTGATCGAGGGAGATTATCAGTGGTCTTGTATGTCTTCCATTTTCTAATTATTGCTCCCACAGTTGATTTCTTCACACTAAACTGCTTGCCTATTGCAGATTCAGTCTTCCCAGCCTTGTGCAGGTCTACAATTTTGTTTCTGGTATCCTTCCACAGCTCTTTGGTCTTCACCATAGTGGAGTTTGGAGTGTGACTGTTTGAGGTTGTGGACAGGTGTCTTTTATACTGATAACAATGTCAAACAGGTGCCATTACTACAGGTAATGAGTGGAGGACAGAGGAGCCTCTTAAAGAAGAAGTTACAGGTCTATGAGAGCCAGAAATCTTGCTTGTTTGTAGGTGACCAAATACTTATTTTCCACCATAATTTGCAAATAAATTCTTTAAAAATCAGACAATGGTGCCATTTATTACAGTGTTATTTCTTAAAGTATTAGCTCTCAGCTTAATATTCTATATTTCCAAATCTATTTAATGTGTTAATTTGTATATTTAGCACTGTTGCCTTTCAGCGCTGGAGTCCTAGGTCTGAATCCAGCCAAGGACAACATCTGCAAGGAGTTTGTCTGTTCTCCCCATGCTTGTGTGGGTTTCCTCCGACACTCCAAAGACATACTAATAGGGAATTCATATTGTGCGCTCTACTTGGGACAGTGTTGACACTTCTCTGTAAAGTGCTGCGGAAAATGATGGTGCTATATAAGTAAGCAAATAAATTAATAATAAAACCTGCCATTCCTTCAAGATGCCATCTGTTTATACGGAAATGATTACCTCTACAGTAACCCTCTGAAATAGGTACATGCCTAGTGATCTAAGTGCAGAGAGTACAGTGGCATCTCTCACTTCACCAGTTTATTATAACTTATCTTAGAAAAGAAATGCCATTCAGGTCATTGTGACACAAACAGAAAGCTGGACATACTGTCCAGTTATTGCCTGCCCACATATGTAATAGTAGTAAAACCTCACTTGTTCACTACAAAATTATATTCATACAGTGATTGTTAAGTTAACCACTTCCATACCAGATGCTTTACCCCCCTTCCAGACCAGGCACATTTTCAAGTTTTTTGTATGTGCGGTTTTGAGGGCTATAACATTTTTATCATATGTGTTATTGAACTAATTTCTGCATCTTTTTTCGGTGACACATAGGACTTTATTTTTATGTTGTTTTTATTTTTGCATGTGTTTTCATTTTTTTTTATATCCGGGAAAATATAAACAAAAAAGGAGGGAAAACGTGTCTGTTTTTCACTTTAAATTTTTTTTTTTATTCAATAACACAAAGTGCTACTATAAAACTTTATAAAATAGTTTTTACTCTCCGTTACGGTAATTTTTATTTTGTAAGGTGTCGTCGGGGGTGGGACTATAACCTTTAATAAGGGCTTTTATTGGCGTATTATTTTATTTATTTTTTTAATTATTTTATTTACATTTTTTTTTTACTTTTCTATTAATTTTTTATTTTTTTTTACATTGTGTCCCCATAAGGTCATAATAGACCTTTGGGGACATCTGATCACTTTTTTTTTTTGTCTTGAGGCTGATTTCCACTGTAACTGGGGCTGGTACATTTAGCCCCAGTTACAGGAGGAATACAGCCTCCTGCACGTTACTTGCACATTACTATAGAGCTGATCTGGGTCCTGTAGGACCCAGAAGCTCTAACAGACTCTGATCCCGGCGGATCATGTGACCATGTGGGTCAGAGGGGAGCCGCAAGATGGCGGCGCCGATAGCGCTGTATACACAGCGATCGGGAAGGCAATTAACCTTCCCTGTCTTCTCTCTGGGAGCTCCGGCTGAAGTTTGTGCAGCTGCTGAGTTCTGCTTGGACGTACCGGTACATCCTTGCATAACTAGACAACCACCTTCCGGTTGTAAAAACCCAATGGGCGGTCCGGAAGTGGTTAAAGGGGTTTTCCAGGCAAAAAATGTTTAAAAAAAAAAATGTCTGTTAGTGCTATTAATGGGTTAATAAATGCACCCATATACCTTTAGCCGTGTTTTGAGTGATTTCTGGGTGTCTCTGGGAGCTCCTGGTATCTTCTGCATTTGTTTACATGGTTCAGCTTCCTGCTATGTAACTTCCACATTAACACCTCTCACCTTACTCCCCCTTCCTTCCTCTCTTCCTCCCTCCTCTCTCGCCCTCCCTTCCATACACCCCCTCCCTGTCTCTTTAGCTATCCCGCCCACTACTAGCCCTTGCCTTCCTACTCAGCCCAACCCCCGACCCCATTATATAGTTACCTCTCTTCCTTCCATGGCTTCTCCTGCGGGTCGGCCCCTCCTTTACTGATACTGCAGGTGCATGCTCTGCAGCGATGATCCACCTCTACTGCGCATGCGTGGAAGCTGCGCAGTAGAGGTGGATTATCGGCAATAGTGCGCATAGCAGCACTGGGAGAAGCGGCAGCAGTCAGAAAAGAAGGAGGAGCCTGGAAGGTAAGTATGATGGAGTGAATAGGGGTGGGGAGTAGTAGTGACGATCCGTTTCCAGATAATCAGAAAATGTCCCTGGGGCGGTCATGTGGTAAATATACATTTTTGATTAATCATGTTATTTAGAAAGAAGGAGGGGGGAGGGTGTTTAGATTAGTGTAGGGATTTCAATTTATTCCGGACAACCTCTTTAACCTTTGCTTAGAAAATGTGAAGATTATCTATGACAACTTCTATAAAGTATATTTTTATACTTTGTATATTAATTTATGACTATTATTTATAATTTATTAGTATGCATAACATCAAACTTTTAAGAGGAGCAGTTTTTACTTCAGAGGTGCTATTCCTCCAGTAAGCGGTAACTAAAAGTTACAGCAACTGTCATTTTAGAGTTAAAGGGGTAGTCTCATATCAAATCCCTAGCACCTTTGGGATCCAATGTACATGAGAAGCACTAATTTAGAACTGTGTCACATTCATAATCTTTCCCTGCACGTCTACATCGGTGCTCAGGCCATCTGCTTTGCAGGAAACTGCAGCACAGTTTAAAGATTACCCTCTCAAGCACCATATTGAAACTTGCAGGTTAAAGGGGTTTTCCGATTTTTGAAATTGATTGAAGACTTCAATGGGGCAGCGCTGCAGCACCAACACTTGCCGCAACAGTTTGTGTAGCTTGGTACCCGGGACCCCCACAGAACCTCTGCAAAGAGTTATTTGGTGGGGTTCATGGTGTTGGCCCCCCACCGATCACATACTGTACGCATTACACCTGCAGGAGATTTTATGACATCCCCATTTTTAAATCTATAGAAATTAATAAAGAGTTTGTTCATTTGCAGATAAAACAGCTTCCACCTGTCTGTGAAAGCTTTCTACAAGATTTTGGAGGTTGTCGTGGGACCTTTTACCCATTCATCCAGAAGAAAATTTGTAGGGTCAGACCCTGATAATTGGATGGGAAGGTCTGTCGCCGTTTCAGTTCATACCAACAGTCCAGTTAAGACCTTCAACACCAAACTTGCCCAACTATGCCTTCATGGACTTTGCTTTGTACAGTAAGGCCAAGTCACGCTGGAACTGAAACTGGCCTTCCCAATACTGTTCCCCTAGAATTGAAAGCATACAGCTGTCCAAAATGACTTGGTGTGCTGATGCATTAAAGGGGTTTTCCACCAGATAGGGGAGAGATGTGACATTACCGGGGGTCCAGGATAGTGGGACACTCAAAGTTCCCCTTCATCCTCCATGTCAATGAATCACCAATGTACTTGCATAATCAGAAGCTGTGTTGCTCACTCACAGTATGATTTGTAATGGCAGATTTAGGTACTGCAGCGCTGCCCCATGGACGTGTATAGAACAGCTCTTGCAGTACCTAAAGTCACCACTAAAGCAGTGCGGTTCCAGGCATGTAAACATTACCGGAAGCTGCGCTGTCCTAGAACAGGGTGTCTAGTCCTCACAGATCTAATATTGGTGGCCTACCCTAAGGTATTCTGTTTACAGGCACTGAAATCAGCAGTGAGGTCCTGTGTGTGTCAGATGACTGTTGTGGTGATGTCAGTGACACAGTGATATGCTGTGTGTGCCAAGCACAGGCGTCAGTGGTAACCTCTTCACAAACAGCATGTGACTACTGAGGTCAGTTGGTCACATGCCATTTGTTTACAAGTCACTGTTGGGGCCAGTGACTGGCTGCAGTGGTGATGTCAGCATAAGCGGATGCCATCAGGAGACGTCACCAAGGACTATTAACAGCAGGGCCTCTGCTGGAACTGAGGACCTGTAAATGATGTATTATCTTTTTTTGTATTTATTTTTAAAACTTTGATTATTTCCACCCAATAGTAAAAGTTTTTAGGAAGTTGGACAACCCCTTTAAAGGGGTTGTCCAGGAATTACAGATTTTTTACAAGAAGGTCGGGAAAGGTGAAAAACAAACAAAAAAAAAAAAAAAAACATACTCACTTGTCCCTGGCTCTTCGGTGCCCCAGGCCGCTGTCTGGTCCAGCGGCACCCGCGGGCTCGTTCTGGTGGAAGGTCACGTGCGGGAAAGACTTCCGCTGGAACAAGTCCCCTGGGCACTGCTGAACCAGCGGAAGCCCCCCGCATGTGACCTTCTGTTTTGCCAAATGAAAAAGATTCTTTGGATTCCGTGTAATAGAATAAAGTTATAGAATAAAAACACTGGACTATCCCCAAATAGCTTAACATTTTATTAAGAAGAGTATAAGAAGATAGCAAAAGGTAACATTTCACTAAGAAGAGTATAAGAAGATAGCAAAAGGTCTTACAACAAGGAAAAGTATAACAGATATTAGAAGATATATATATAAATCAAATCAACATTGGCAATAAAGCAAGATATAATCAAATATCAAAAGTCAATCAAACTATGATATATTCAACACTTGCAATACAACAGGTATAGCAAGGTAATCAAATCAAATACTTACAACACAGTATCAGAAAGTATATCAAATCAACCCTTACAATAAAACAAGGTATAATCAAATATCAAAGTCAATCAAACTATGATATATTCAACACTTACAATACAGTAGGTATAGCAAGGTAATCACATCAAATACTTACAACACTGCCAAGCTTCATAGAGGAGTTCTGATAAGGGTATCTGTAGGAAGCATCACTCAGCCATGTAACAGGTCTCAGCATGCAGCATCAGCAGGCGTCCCCAATGATCTGCTATCAAGAATGCAACATAATGCTGAAGGATGTTTCCCATGATATACCCTTTGTGTGTGTAATTAAGTGGGCGGTTACAGAAGTGATACACCTTACTCATCTCCAAGCTCATATTCATGTGGAAGGGGCCAGTTTTCACCTGAATATGTCTTGTGACATATACGCTTTAAACAGAGTTGCTCCTTTGATCTAATTAGTATGGACATACAAATATAACCTGTTGATCTGGTTGGTATAGATATGTCCTTAAACAGAGTATTTTGATCTATTCTGTATAGGTATGTAAATATCACTTCAAACAGCGTCGTTGATCTAATCTGTATAGGTATGTAAATATCGTTGATCTAATTAGTATGGACATACAAATATAACCTGTTGATCTGGTTGGTATAGATATGTCCTTAAACAGAGTCTTTTGATAGAGTATGTAGACATTACTTTATACCCGGTTCAAATTAAGGTTACTATGGCCTGGCTATCATAAACATCTTGTCATAAGCAGCCATTTTATCAAGGGCAGCTATTTTGCATTACACCTTCCACTAGAACGAGCCCCCAGGTGCCACTGGTCCGGACAACGGCCCGGGATACCGGAGCGCCGAGGACAGATGTGTATGTTTTTTATTTTTCACCTTCCCCAGCCTCCTAGCAAAAATCTGTAATTCCTGGACAACCCCTTTAAGGACTGATTTACTGAAGATATTTTCATGACTTGTCCCATTCATCTGAGACATGCAGAAATCCATGCACATGCTGCAGAAACAAACCCTCTTCAGATTTATGGAAAGTGTCGTCAGTAAATGACCTACTTCAGCTACTCAGCTCTCTCAGAGTGCATTACTTAATGCAGCCATGAAACTTGGTCCGGCTGTTGGCCGGACTCACTGGCCTGCACCTTATGCTGGGAGAGGGACTCCTAGCAGTTATCTATGCTGCTAGGACTCCCTGTCTCTCAGTGGCATACTGTCCTGTACCAATTACAGTGCCGCCTTAAATTTTAAAATCTAAAGCATAGTAGCTATAATCCATCTATTGTATACACTAATTCATAAATGATGTCCAAATACATCCATTCAGTGACAATAATAGGCAGACTGACCAAGGTGTAGTATACAAGAAGAGTAGCAGCCACGACCTCCAACTTTCAGCCCCAATGCAATTTCACCCCGCGACTATCAGCTAACTGTAGGACAGTGTCTGTTATCTTTCTATTTCCTAGACCAGCGATTCCTAAGAAGCTGCCACGGGAACCCGCCAGGGGGCTGTGACACTCTGGTTGAGCGCTATATACACAGCTATAGGAGCCACCATGATGCAGCTCCCCTCTGACCCGGCGGTCACGTGATGCGCCGGGATCAGATCCTGTTAGAGCTCTGATCAGCTCTGTAGTTATGGGAAGGAGGCTGTATTCCTCTTGCGACTGGGGCTAAATGTATCAGCCCCAGTTACAGGGGAAATCAGCTTCCCCCATCAAAAAAAGAAACTGTGATCAGATGTCCCCAAAGGTCTATTATGACCTTATGGGGACACAATGTAAAAAATTAAAATAAATAAAGAAGTAGAAAAGTTAAAAAATAAAAATGAAAGGGTTTCTGTAATTAAAAAACATGTTTTAAATTAAGAGCATGTAGGAATAGCCTTTATAAAGGCTATTCCTCTCTTACCTTTATCTTGAAGGTCCGCGCCGCCGTTTTTGAATTTTTATTCATTCTTCATTGTGCTGAGAAAGCACAGGGGGCGTTACCCCTGTGCTCTGAGCAAAGCGTAGTCATCCAATCCAGCTCCGCCTTTCTTCTGCTCCGTCGGCCATTCACCTCCTCTTCACTCCTCTTCTTACAGGAGACCACCGCAAAATGGCCGACGGAACAGCCGACTGTGCATGTCCGTCGGTCATTTTTGTGGTGGTCTCTTACACATTATAGTGGGCATAATGTCATTATAGTGGGCATAATGGGCATTTTACCGTGTGGGGGTCAAGTCAAAAGTTTGCTAAGGGACCCAGGATTTGGTATTTACGCCCCTGCTGCTAGTGCAAGTTCTGTCATTGCTTCTAAATCAAAAAGAAAAGTATACCCGGTATACAAGCCGGAAGTATTGTGTAGTTTTCCGTTGCAAAGAGGGAACTAACGCAATCCCGGAACTGAAGTCAAAGGTACAGTGCGAGGCCAGCATGGGAATGATTACTGACACGGACTTCCGGCTAATATGGCGGCGCCCTGGAGAAGCGTGGTTTAGTCTGAAGTGTATCCAGTGATGGCAGGTCTTACGTTATTTATCCGGGGCCTCCCGGAAGATGCCACCGGTGAGCGGCTGCAGGAGATCTTCAGTGAGTGCGGCCCTCTCCGCCAGTGCTTCGTGGTCCGAGAGAAAGGTAATGACCGCCTGTTCGTGTTTCTAGGCAGTGTACGGCCGAGCAGCAGTACAACTAATAATCAGGGAGCTCCATATACAGTAATGTAGCCATCGTTGAAGGAAATCTAGAAGTGCAGCCTGAGAATGAGTATTGTACCACAGAGAACTAGCCATCGTGTAACAGTAACTTCGCAAATAATGCTGGTATTGTTCTGGCCTAACGTAAGGGTATGTTGAGGTGTAGCAGATATTCTGTGGCTTTAACAAGGCAGAGTTATCTGTGGAAAGTCGTCACAGTATTACATAACTCGGAGCAGAAAAATATCTGCATGGTCAATGTCATTGGGTGTAGTTTTTTAATTGGCAGCATTTTGATTTATGTTGTGGGATTTCACCATTTGCAATCCATAGGGTCAACTAGGGCTGAACAACTATGAGTTAAATCAAAGTCACGATTAATTGAACATGTTACATCAGTTATGATTAAGAAATGATTATTTTAGGACGCTCACCTTTTTATATGCCACTGAATATTGGTTCTGTTTATTCACATATCATCTATCCTGATTGGGTAGTGTACACTTAGTGATATTTGCTTTAACTAATGGTAGTATGAGACAGGATGGTATAGATGCGAAATAGTTGATGTGCGTTAGTTGACATCCAATAATTGAGCAGACTTTCGATTTTGGTTATTTTTCAATTAATTGCCCAGCCCTAAGGATAACCCGAAGAATGGAAACCTAATCTGCTTAAAAAGCAGTTACCTGTGAAAACCCACGGACCCCATAGACTATAATGGGGTCCGCCCGGAAAACGCCAGAGAGGAAAGTCCTGCTTGCAGGACTTTTCTCTCCGCATTTTTCAAGCGGATTCGGAGACGGAAACCTCAAACTTGAAGCCGAAGCAGGTGCAGGTGAGCCTGTTATAAGCTAGTAATTCCTCACTGCTCTGGTTCCAACACTACCTAGGTCTTCTGCTGGTCTCTACTTCCTGCTTCTTCTTAGCAAAATTATGTGCTCTTCAGTAATCTGTAATTACCCACTGTGCAGTGGATGAAGCTCAGATCATATGATCAATGTGGTTGCCAGGTGTTGTGCACTTCCTTGTGAATGTGATATGAGTGCATTTCTGCATCAGTGTTATAATTGCAAATCCTGGATAAACCAAAGGTCTGATTTCCCAGACATACTGGTTGTGTGCATGAGCAGTCCATGGTTGAACAGCACTAATGATATCTATGTGCCGTATGTGCTTCCTCAGACACATTACTATCCTTCTGTGAGCTCAGGCTCCAGACGGACCATGTGCTTGGAGCTTTACAGCATCATTAGTCCTGATCAGACCCTTAATTTGCCAATGCAGGTGCAGGACCAACTTGGTTCTGTTAGTTAAATAGAAAAACTATATTTATAAAACAATGAAGAAGTTGTCTGTAACTTTGTACTATTTACTGATGTATATATGCAGGTTTGGAAAAATGTCGCGGTCTTGGATATGCTACGTTTTCCATGTTGGAGGATGCACAGAAAGCACTGAAAGAAATCAAAGAGTACAATGGGAAGAAAATCGAGGTGATGGTGGCTAAGAAAAAGTTGCGTGAAAAAGATAAAAAGGCTAAAACAAAGGGTATGTTTAAGTATTGGATTATAGTTATTTTAAAGAGAACTTTTTACCTCTTCCACCAATTCACGTTCTTAACATATGTTAATAGTTGCTGATCCACTGATTCCAGCACAGTTGGAATTTTTTCTTTCGCCCCCACCAATCCTGATCAACAAGCGCAAGTAGTTTTGGTACCTTATGTGCTATTCACACAATTAGTAGTGTCTGTTTCTAGCATCCGTTACAAAATATTAACTAAGGACACTAACAGATCCATTATAAATCTGTTAAGAATCCCATTGATTTGATCTGTTGTCCATTGTTGTCAGTTTTCACCTAATCCGTAATGTCTATTTTTTTTCTTTTTTTTTTTCTTTGAGAACCTAATAACGTGGGGTGCAGGACTTGTCATTCCAATATAACGGACTTATGACAGACGTTAAGCTGCCGTTATTTTTTAACATTAATGTCTATGGCTAACGAACAGTAACAGTCAGTCTGTTATACTGTCTGTTATTACTGTCCGTTTTTTTTTCCTGTGTATTCTCGGAGCAGAACAAAAAAAAGACACTATAAAAAAGGACGATAACTGACACTAACTGATGGATCAGTTAAAAAACGGACACATTAATGTCAGTTAGTGTCCGTTATGATAGTTGTGGTTTTTCTTTTGTTTTGTTTTTTAGGACCTTATCAGAATGGACATACAATGGTAGTGTGAACGCCTAACTCCTAAGCTCTGTAATGTCAGAAGGGCAGTGTTTCGGGGGGGGAAGGGGCTCGATTTATAGCTCCAATCAGAGCTCAGAATTGCATCCATTGTCTGCTCCTGCCTGAACCACCCTCCCGTCAGTATAGGACCTAAGCAGCATATCCCTAAAACTAACAGCATTGATTGCTCGGGGTGGGGGGGCTAGAGAAAAAAAAATCTAACTGTCCCAGAATCAGTGGAGCACCCTCTATTAATTGTGATGTGAGGAGCTGAACTTGTTGGAGGTGGTGAAAGGTCCTCTCTTAAGTGATTTTACAATTTTTAGTATTTTAAGCAAGCTTATAACAATAGCTGAAAGAATGTATTCTATCAGCAAAAGTGACGTTTTTAAAAGCATAAAACCTACTTTATTACTGATTTCAGAAACGCCAGAGAAACCAAAACAAAGCAAGCCTCAGGATGTCAAAGTCCCACCCAAAAAAGCCAGACTCATTATTCGGAACTTGAGTTTTAAGGTATAGTATCTTGAAGAAAACTATGGATGTCATAAAAATTAAAAACTATTTTTGAATGTGCAGTTGTATACTGTTGATTCGTTTTCTTATTTTATTGTGCCAAGTTTCTGAGGACTTTTTGACAGCAGACTACATACAGGAATATTGTATTGTGTTAACTATATACTAGGTCTCCATCTTCCCAGAGGTCACTACCTCTTTAAGTACTGGATATGTATGCCAGTATTACGCCAAAAAACACACAGCACATATCTCCATGAGACTTACACCAAATAAATACAATGTAAATATAAAGTTCATTAGACAAACGGACACAAAAATTTAATAAAAACACTTAAAAACAAAACAAACCCTTGTTGCTGGCCACAGAGTAACTGTGGTTTAGCTGCTTTATTTGGTTATGGCTTTATTATTATTATTGATTTTTGCACATTGATGGGCTATGTATATATATTGGATTTGAGGGGCTTTTTAATGATTGTTTACTGTCATTTAATTTTACGTGGTTATCCTAGGCTCTTTCGTATATTTTATACCACGGCATTATTTGGTTTGATTGTGTTTTTATGAACTTTTTGTGCCCCTTTGTGTAATAAACATTATATTTACATAGTATTTATATGGAGTGTGTCTCATGAGATATGTGCTGTGTGTTTTTCAGAGTTTTCATATCTTCATGTTCCTAGTGGGTTTATTATTGTTCTGGTGCCAATCCGTATATAAAGGTTTACAGGATATCTATGAAGGTAGCTTTAGTTTAGCAATAATGTCCATTGTCATAATACAAAGAGTCTATGGGGCTATGCAGATGTCCATGATTTTGACGAATTGTGGGAACAATCCATCAAAAATAGGACATGTCCTAATGTCCTATTTTTGCATGTTTTCACGTATTCCTGAATAGACTCTGGTCTATGAGGGATCAGTCAAAACGTTTGCCTCATGGACATGAAGGATGGATGTCTTCATCTGTTTCTCATGTTTGTTTTTTTGTAGCACAATTGTGTGAATATAGTCTTATTATTGTGAATGACTCTTAGAGCTCATAGAAGATCTCAGGTTCATTGTTAGGTTATGCCGAAAAATAAAGACTGCATATGTTTATTTTGCAGATGCAAAAAAAAACAAAAAAAAAAACGAATGGTACATGGATTAAATATTGATTAAAAAAAACAGAAATGCACTGGGCCAAGCCCTGAATGGGCTAGGTCTTCAAAGGAGAAAGAATAGCTTACATTGCTTTCTTTTTTTTTTTTTTTTGGGAAAAAATCAAGTGTAGAATTTATATTACCTGTCTGAAGACTATATTTTAAGTGGATTTATATTACAGGATGATGGAAAACCTTTGTCCAGTCCATTGCCTAGTATTGCAGTACCTCCAGGACTGGTGCAGTGAAGGGGGAAAAAAAAAAAAATTGTTTTCAGTCACTTATTGCAATCATGTTTGTGGCTAGTTAAGAATATATCATATGTGACGAGTTAATAAAGCATTTGATATGAATTTATATAGCATCAGCATGAGTTTCCCTAGATACATTGTTCCAGATGTGGCCAAATGCTTATGGAGGTCATTTTTTTTTTTTAGATTGAATATTTCATATGTTAATATGGAGTATATGTCATTTTTTGGGGATTCTGTACACACATGCTACTAAATCTTACTTTAAATTGTCACCTATTTGCTGTACTCATATATGCGCTTTTTATGTTAAGACAAAATCTATTGTGCTGATAGTGCTTTATTATTTCCCATGATAGTGCTCTGAAGAAGATCTCAAGACACATTTTTCCACCTTTGGGTCTGTGATGGAGGTCAACATTCCAAAAATGCCAGGTCTTCTTTCACTGAATGATGTTAAAGTTTTAGTTGAGGAAGTAAAGTTCATAGAATGTTGTAAGGCTACATGCTTGTGGCCGTTCTCATGTACAGGTCCATGAAAAACCATCCTTTTTATCCACTGCACATAGACTTGAATGAATGAGGCTGGACCACAAAACGGCCAGGAATGGGGCTTCAGTAAGGATTTTAAAGGGGTTGTTCACTTTTAGACCAATATTGAGGGGAAATGTTGATATATTATTGTTTGTATAATGAAAAGTTGTACAATTTTCCATGATATTATCTGAATCAATTCTTCATGGTTTTCTAGATCTATACTTGATGTCATTCATTCTGCTTACTTCTAGTGGATAAAAATAAGACCATGGTCATTTGTCGCACAGCTCATTACCAGATGTCTGACTGTATATCACATTTCCATGAACTTAATTATATCCACTGAGAGTATGCGGAATGAATGACAGCAAGCAGGATCTCTTTAAATGGAGCTTGTCATCAGCAATATATGCATCAAACCTGTACCTTTTATAACGCAGCAGCAGAGTTTCAAAATTATCTCCTTAAGGCTAAGGCCCCACATTGCAGAAACGCAGATTTTGCTGCGGATTTTTCAGCCAAAGCCAAGAATGGCTAAAAAAGGAATGGGAAATATATAGGAAGCTCTTATACTTCTATTTTCTGCTCAATCCACTCCTGGCTTTGGCTCAAAAAACCGCAACAAAATCTGCAACAAAAAAAAACTGCGTTTCCGCAACGTGGGGCCTTAGCCTAAGGCTCCATGTTGCGGAAACGCAGTTTTTTTTTTTTTTTGAGCCAAAGCCAGTAGTGGATTGAGCAGAAAATAGAAGTATAAGAGCTTCCTATATATTTCCCATTCCTTTTTTAGCCATTCTTGACTTTGGCTCAAAAAAAGCAATAAAATCTGCAGCAAAAAAAAGTTGCGTTTCCGCAGAGTGGGGCCTTAGCCTTAAGCCCAGCGTTATTGGAGAAAAACTTTTATTCTATATGCAAATTCATTTTATAAAGTCAGGGATGCAGAGGGTCCTGCTCTCCACACCACCAAAACCTTAAATGTGATTTGACTCCTAGAGTACATGAACCTCACTAGACTCCTCTCCTGAAATCTTGAGTGACTTGGACACTATCGTACAGCCTAGTGTACTATGTTTGTGCTGGAGTCCTGGAGTGATTTTAGAAGAAGAGTCTTTATTGTTTGACTCTCTGCCTTACTCACTAAAAAAACAATTTGCATATTGAATAAAAGTTGTTTTCATATTGGGCTATAAGGGGATCATTTTGAAACTCTGCAGCTGCTTTATATGGTACTGGTTGTGGATTTGTGTGTAAATTGCTACTGACAAGTTCCCTTTAAGTAATTCAACAACATTTTGGTAAGTAATCGTAAAGTGTAACAAAACTTATTTTTTTCTCTATAAATCTATAATGTAGGTGAATATAACAAATGTTATAATATACATTATTAAAGACTGGTCTGTTCCTTCATTTATTTGCCACCTTCCACCACTGCTCGAATCTGTACAGTACAAGTCTATGGGGGATGGGGAGGAGTTAAAACTGCACTATAGAGCAACAATTCTCTTTTACAACTTTGCTGGGTTATCAGGAATTTCTATTCAGCCTTTTCCCAATGACTAATTTAATGCTGTAGACCACCTCATATCTCTATCTTTTCTCCCATTTCACTAGATTTCATTGTAAACTTATCTGCTTGTGTATGGACCAAAGTCACTCAAATAAGTAGTAAGACAAAAAGTAATCGTTAAATACTCGGGTACTTTTCCTTAGTAAAGTATATTTCAAAGTTTGCTCCATTCATCTGCAATATTGATTTATGAAAAAAATAATTGTTCTTACAATTTAATTTGGTATTTTTCTCTACATTTTGTTAGTGCCATTAGTCATACTCAGCTCTGTTTACAGTCAGAATAGACTCCTTACAGTCTTGTGTTGAGTAGTTTAGAATTTTATTGTACATTCAGAACTCTGATCTTTCTCTCCACAATATCATTTTGTATAGCTATACTAGTTCACCACTAATGTGTTGTATAGCTATACAAGTTAAACAGTAATAAATCTGCTTTGTCTAACAGATGGGAAGATGCGAGGGTTTGCCTTTGTACAGTTTAAGAACATGCTAGAGGCAAGCAAGGCTTTGAAAGGAACAAATATGAAGAGTATCAAAGGTGAGCAGACTCATATGAAACTGCTTTATTGTGGGTATAACGTTGGGATTTAGAAAAGGTCTCATTTCACAAACAAAGTCTATGCAAAGACACAATATCACTTATTTGTCATGATAAACCACAACTTTGATTTGGTCTGTAGGGCCCAGAGGGAAATATTGCATTTGTGGTGTGATCATAATTTTATTTTTACTTTTGAACTGCTTCAAGTTGTCATGTAGCCTTAGCCTAATGGAGAGCTTCATTTTGTGGCTACATTATTCCAGAAGGCAGTAAAATGGAAAAAGGAAATCTGAAATTCTGTAAACAAAGCAGGAGGTGTATTAGTCAAAAAAATTGTTAAGGAGTTGAGTGTGTGAAACTTTTGAGTTCTGGCATCTTTTTATTTTATCTTATTTTTTTTTTTTCCTAGGTCGAACTATTGCTGTTGACTGGGCTGTTGCAAAGGATAAATACACAGCAACTCGGGGAGCAACAGCTGATGGTGAGTTAACAGATAAAGTCTGCAAAGATTGAGACAGAGAGGTTCATCGCCACGGAAAGTAAAATTAACAATTACCCCAAAATATTCTTCAGTTGCATAAATCACAAGAAACTTAAAACTAAGACTGAATCCTCTTGTAAATAATCTGGGAGTAATGGAGAAGGAGGCAAAAAGGCAGGTATATAAAATGCCTTCTCTACTGAATTTACACAGGAAAATGGAATTAGGAGTGACGTGGCTAGAGTGATTAAATTCTCCATTAATTGTCACCTGCTAAAGCCAGGAGTGTATTGAGCAGAAGGGAGAAGTATAATGGCTTCTTTTCTAGATTCTGAGATTAAAGAAAGATTAGACATACCCAAATAATCTGTGCAACATTATTCTTACATTTCTTCCAGAGACCAAGAAAAGTAGCAAAAAGTTGGAACAGGACGAAGATTCCTCAGATGTTGAAGACTCATTGGATGATGGAGATAAAACTGTGCTGAAAGAGGGAGAGGACTCAGAGTTTGAAGATGATTCAAGTGAGAAAGAGGAGTCAGAAGATGAGATGGAAACTTCACAGCAGAAAGCAAAAGACCATAAAATGTAAGGAATAGTTAATTGCCATGCATTTTATAAGAATTCAAATTCTCTTCCACCACTTCTGCTGTCTGCATTTTTGTGTGTTCCACTCTAAAATGAACAATTCACCGGTGATGTAATAGGAACTAGTACATCAATATTTCAGTCTAATCAACATCTGAATATACTGGTGATTATGTAGGGGGTGGCAGGCTCACTGGTGGTGGAGGCACACAATGTGTGAGGATATGCATTTAAAGGAGTTGTCCAGGATTTTTTTATAGGATAGGCCCTAAATATCTGATTTGTCGGGGGCTGATAGCCACAGGATAGGATCTAACCATCTTACTAGTAAGTGATAGGAGACCTAGCGGCGACTGCTCTAGCAGTCACACATTTATCACCTTTCTTATGGGATAACCCCTTTTAATGGACTAATATATGTATACATGTCTGTGTTTGTTACTCCTTTGTAAATGTTTTATGTTCTTTAGGCCTGTTGGGAAACCTCAGATTACCAGAAGCAAAGTAGATGAGAATCGTGATAATGAGGACATTGATGAGGATAGTGATGATGATAAGGATCTATCTGCAGACTCTGGTCAGGAGAGTGATATGGAAGATGAGTCAGAAGACTCTGAGTCTGAGGATGAAAAGAAAGGTACCCCAGGTTATTAAAGAGGTTGACACAATACAATAACCTTATTTAAATAACACACAATAAAAATTTAATCATCTTTTCAATTTGACATGGTTTCGAGATTCCTCAGATCTCAAGATTATTTTTTGTTCAACCATAGTTTGTGTGTGTGTCTATATAATATATCATATATATAGATATAGAGATATATATTAGTTTACTAATGTGACCTGACTTAACTTGTTCTTTGTACTTTAGTTAAAACTAAAGTGAGGAAGAAAAAATTGCCATCAGATGTCAACGAAGGAAAGACATTGTTCATAAGGTGATGCTTTATCTCTGTCTAGATTTGTTTGTGAAGAGAAATTGGCTATGAAAAATGTGGGCTAAAAGAAAAGCCCATCGCTGAGTGATGTTACAGTGGGGAAAAAAGTATTTAGTCAGCCACCAATTGTGCAAGTTCTCCCACTTAAAAAGATGAGAGACGCCTGTAATTGATATCATAGGTAGACCTCAACTATGAGAGGCAAAATGAGAAAACATATCTAGAAAATCACATTGTCTGATTTTTTTAAAGAATTTATTTGCAAATTATGGTGGAAAATAAGTATTTGGTCACCTACAAACAAGCAAGATTTCTGGCTCTCACAGACCTGTAACTTCTTCTTTAAGAGGCTCCTCTGTCCTCCACTCATTACCTGTAGTAATGGCACCTGTTTTACATTGTTATCAGTATAAAAGACACCTGTCCACAACCTCAAACAGTCACACTCCAAACTCCACTATGGTGAACACCAAATAGCTGTGGAAGGGCACCAGAAACAAAATTGTAGACCTGCACCAGGCTGGGAAGACTGAATCTACAATAGGCAAGCAGCTTGGTGTGAAGAAATCAACTGTGGGAGCAATAATTAGAAAATGGAAGACATACAAGACCACTGATAATCTCCCTCGATCAGGGGCTCCACGCAAGATTTCACCCCGTGGGGTCAAAATGATCACAAGAACGGTGAGCAAAAATCCCAGAACCACACGGGGGGACCTAGTGAATGACCTGCAGAAAGCTGGGACTAACGTAACAAAGGCTACCGTCCGTAACACACTACGCCGCCAGGGACTCAGATCCTGCAGTGCCAGACGTGTCCCCCTGCTTAAGCCAGTACATATCCGGGCCCTTCTGAAGTTTGCTAGAGAGCATTTGGATGTTCCAGAAGAGTATTGGGAGAATGTCATATGGTCAGATGAAACCAAAGTAGATCTGTTTGGTAGAAACAACTCATCATGTTTGCAGGAAAGTGAATGCTGAGTTGCATCCAAAGAACACCATACCTACTGTGAAGCATGGGGGTGGCAACATCATGCTTTGGGGCTGTTTCTCTGCAAAGGGACCAAGACGACTGATCTGTGTACATGAAAGAATGAATGGGTTCATGTATCGTGAGATTTTGAGTGCAAACCTCCTTCCATCAGCAAGGGCATTGAAGATGAAACGTGGCTGGGTCTTTCAGCATGACAATGATCCCAAGCACACCGCCAGGGCAACGAAGGAGTGGCTTTGTAAGAAGTATTTCAAGGTCCTGGAGTGGCCTAGCCAGTCTCCACATCTCAACCCCATAGAAAACCTTTGGAGGGAGTTGAAAGTCTGTGTTGCCCAGCAACAGCCCCAAAACATCACTGCTCTAGAGGAATGGGCCAACATACCAGCAACAGTGTGTGCCAACCTTATGAAGACTTACAGAAAACGTTTGACCTCTGTCATTGCCAACAAAGGATATATAACAAAGTATTGAGATGAACTTTTGTTATTGACCAAATACTTATCTTCCACCATAATTTGCAAATAAATTCTTTAAAAATCAGACAATGTGATTTTCTGGATTTGTTTTCTCATTTTGTCTCTCATAGCTGAGGTCTACCTATGATGATAATTACAGGCCGGCCTCATCTTTTTAAGTGGAAGAACTTGCACAATTGGTGGCTGACTAAATGCTTTTTTTTTTCCCCCACTGTATGTAGAAGGATTTCTGCACCCTGTCCCCAATTAATAATAGTCAATTTGGATTTGAAGCATATGCAAGAGATTTCATAATCTCTGTATTTTGTTTTGTTCTTTGTGTGGTATAGGAATCTTTCTTTTAACTCTGAAGAAGAAGATCTTGAAGAGTTGTTGCTGAAATATGGAGAAATGAAATATGTCCGGATAGTGTTACACCCTGATACAGAGCATTCTAAAGGTAAGTCCGCTATTATGTGAATGGGCCTGCGCCAGAGTTTCCGTTGGAGACCCCTCCACGGTCACTGCTAAATATTGGCAAGAGAGTAAAGTCCTGAACAGTGGACTTTTTTTTTTTTCTTCGCTGGTTTCAGTATAAAAACGGTGGATCCCACTATAGCCTATGTGGTCCAGCTCTGTCGTTCAGGTCCACTTAACGACCCGTACAACGGAGACCTGTGCGAAGATGTGAACCTAGCCTAAAATGTATGAATTGTATTGTAGCCATTTACAGCAGCCTGTAAATTACAGTACTATATGTTAAAGTTGGAGGAAATGCTTGTCCAGTAAAGATGGATAGTAGTTTATATAACCAGAGACTTCACCAGATCTAAATTTAGTATGTATCGTTTGTGCATCTAGGTGCACAGAATAATTGAAAACTATGTGTCACTTTGTAAGAACCTTTGTGCACATATTTTCATACAGGGCACCAAAGATCCTGAGCCTTTTTTCATGATTGGTGCTGGTTGTGGGGTCAAAATCTAGCTGTGAGGGGGAGTTCTACTCTCTAGGCAATTCTGAAGATAATAGCATGATCCTATCCTTGATACTGTCAATAATAGGTGACATTTCTGAAACCCATGGTTGATCTTCTGCAGTATTACTATATTTAAGTATTTGTTTACCTTTTCTATTTTACTTTTATATTCGTTTTGTAGGTTGTGCATTTGTGCAGTTTGTAGATAAAGAGTCTGCTGAGAAATGCCTTGCAGCTGCCAAGGATGAGTCAGAGGTATGATTATTGTAATGAAAATAGGCCAACATATTTAACCCTTTCCCCACATCTGCCGTAATAGTACATCACATGTCTGGTATTTAAATATATAGCCCCCTCAGGAGCTGAACAACCGCTGGATCTCCACTGTATCATACAGTTGACACCCAGCATCAGTGCCCACACTGATCATGGGCATTAATCCCTCTAACAGAGGCATAATAATCCTAGGCTGTTGATCAATTGCCTTGACGAATGGGAGCCTATTGAAGCTTGCAATATAAATGCCAATATTTTACAATGCATTATATTAATGATCAAACTCCCTGGGGTTCAAGAAGCCTAAGAGTCTAAAATGACAGTAGCAAAAAAAAAAAAAAAAAAAAAAAAAAGTAAAAAAAAAAAAATCCCAATCACCCTCTTTTCCCTAGAACACATATGTAAAAGTACATAAGTAAAGTGAAATACATGAACATTAGGTATCCTGGCCTACAAAGTTAAACATATTTATCCCATACAATGAATGCCTTAGTGTATGGGGGGGGGGGGATATCTAGATACTGAACCACCGTTTTATTTATTTATTTTTTTGCTATGTCTCCCATGAAAAATTAGGTAAAAATCGATCAAAGCAATAGACCTTCCCTAAATTGGTATAAATGAAAAGTACAAAAGACTCCTTATGCATGCCCTTACGCACAGAAGCATAAAAAGTTAATAACGTGAGAATATGGCTCCAAGAAATTTATTTTTTTTTTTGCCATGTTTTGGATTTTTTTTTTTTTTTATGGAGTTAAAATGTAAAAAAACAACCTAAATAAATGTAGTATTGCTGTAATTGTACTGACTTATAGAATACAGGTAACATGTCATTTTCACTGCACAGTGAATGCCATAAAAACAAAGAGTTGCATAAACACAGATTTTCTCAGTTTCGCCCTATTCTGAATTTTTTTTTCCAGCTTCCCAGTATATCAGAATATTAAATGGTGTCACTATGAAGTACAATTTGTTTGGCAAAAAGTAAGCCCATACGAATCTGTGAATGGAAAAATAAAAGTTATGGTTTTTGGAGAGTCAAAAATGAAAATAGAAAAATGCTGGAGGTTGGGGTTAAATTTACATTGGCAGTTGATTTTTTAGCAGGACGACTGTCTGCTTAATGGCATATTGCTAAGATATGCAATAAAAAAATACCCCTGCCAACCACTAGAACAAAATCTCAGTGATTCTAGGAAAGAACAATTTAATCATCTTAGTGGTGACAGTCTTTTGTCTTCATAGGCTTCCAATAGACCACTAAAGGGAACCTGCAAGGTGGTTTTTCCACCCTAAACTGTTCCCTACATGTGTATGTTCAAGTAATGAATTTTCCTATGGTGTCCCTGACTAAGTTTTATGTTGCATATCAGTCATGCCAAACAGGGTATGATTTAGCACAGTGACTGCATAACTAGATGAAGCTGTTCCCTACCCTCTGTGACTAGTTATAGTGAAACTCCTATTTTATTTATTTTATTTATTTATTTATTGTTTTGCTATTGTGTTGGGGTATGTGTCATGAACATTTTTGTGATATACTTTTATTAACCTATCAAACTTACTTTTAGTAGAAAATGAGCTAGAGATCTCACTTGTTAAAAAGCAGTCTGGGATATGATTTTATATGCACAACCCCGTACTCCCCTTCTCCCTCTCACTGAATGTTACTGTGTATTCAGGAACAGCGCAGGATTTCAGAAAAAGGGTCCAAAATTTAATAAAGTCTATCGCAAAACGTATTAATGACACAAATACTGCCAGAAAATCAAAAGTTGTCCGAAAGTTTAGTTACGCTTTAAGTCCTGTAGTTTTTTGTTAATTTTCCTTCCATTCATACTATACAAGCTGTTTGCAAGATTTTTTGGTTGCATATGTTCTCTCATGTATATCAGTTTTGCAGCAATAAACTTTGGTTTTCTGTTTAACACAAAACACATTTCCTTATTGGCCTGTCTTAGAATGGAGGTTTGAAACTTGCTGGAAGAAAGCTATTTGTGGACCTGGCTGTGAGTCGTGAGGAAGCTGGAAAGCTAAGCCAAAAGAAAGTGAAAAAACCTACAGGAACCAGAAACTTATACTTGGCAAGAGAAGGATGTGAGTACAGTACTGTCACTAAGAAAACAACATTTTATATAATTAAAGGTGTTATCCAGCTTCCAAAAATTATCTACAAATACATCCACTGCAGTGCAAAATATTTAATGTTTCCTTGTGCACTTTTGTCTTGGCTTTATTTTACTTGAGACTCCGTGTATCACTGTTATTTACATGCAGTAAATCTACATTTCCTATGATGCATCTCCCTGCTCTCCCTCTCTGTGTTTACTGCTGACAGAGAGGAGGGGGGGGGGGGAAGTGAGCTTGCAAACTGAATATCACAGCATCTTGTGACCTCAGATATGGGAGTGACTTATTACCTGTGATTTCATTGGAGGGGAGAGCAGAGAGAATCTTGTATCCCCATGCACTGTCTGCCCCCCCACAAAGGCATTGTAAGCTCCAGCCACCCTCTTCAAGCCGTTCTGAGCGTTTTCGCTCCTTTCGTGGCTCCACCTCTTGCTCCAGAGGGCAGTTTTCCTGGGACTCCCGCTCCAAGAAGTTCTCCTTCAAGGCCATACCTGTCTGACAGTCCCACACCCAGCCTTCCAGGCCTTCCTCTTCCAAACCCTCCTCTGCATGAAGGTCGTTCCCCACTTGGTGCCTCTCGGATAGGGGGATGGCTGCTTTCCTTTCCGGAGATCTGGCCTCTCCTTCCCCTCCCTCCTTTTCTCATTTTATTCATTGGGGTCTGACCCTTATTTTTTGTTGTTCCTTGTCCCTGGCTGTTTTGGTTCGTTTTTGGGTTCAGGACGTGTTGTTGGTGTTGGTTCCGTGTTCTTATCTGTTTGTCTCTCTCCTGCTGCGGTACATACTGGTTAGCATTGTGTCTGTGGAGAGGGTATAGCCCAGAGGCGGAGCCAACATCTTTTGCTAACCCTATTGTCAGCCTCCTAGTGGCCAGTTCTATACCCATGGTGCTGTGTCCCCCAGTGAATACAAAGAGAGAAGGATTTTGAGTACAAAAATCCATTTATTCAGTTGTCTGCAGGAAATGTGATATTCCTTTTAAAATGTATAGAATTATTAATTATACCTTTCGGATTAATGAAAGTGACTTTAAATTTGTAGACAGGGGATTTTCCAAAAAAGGCAACAATCAGTTTATCTTCTGGGGCCATTCTACCTCTCTACCCAGCCAGCGGGATTCTGGAAGGGTACTGTAGTTTGTATGCCTGCTTTTCTCTAGAGTTCGCCTTCTCAGAAAGCAAAGCATCAGAGTCTTCTTTGTAACCAGTGGATGAGCTTTGCAGCCCTGCTGTTTTTCAGTACAGTGGATGATATGGATATAGCTTTCTGTTTTAGATAATGGTTGAGGATAGAGAGGACTTAGAACCCCCACCGATCATACAGTGGTGGCCTATGCAGACAATCACCTATTCATTTAATATCCTGAAAAACTCCTCTTTAAAAGGATATTTTGGCAGATTATTGGTAGTTTAGCCCACAATATTTTAATATGTGGAGTCTCTTTGGTAGATTTCAGTGGCAAGTGCAGCAGTATGTGCATTGGTTCCTCTACAGGGAGATTCATAGCAGATGTAAAACCTACAAATGTTGTGAACATCTACTTGTAATAGGGACGCTTACCTTTTTTTTTTCAATTACAGTATGTTTAGTAAAAAGTACTATTTATTTGACATGTTTAGATGTTATCAAAATATTTTTGTTTTCATGTGTCTACCCTTTAGTAATTCGGGAAGGAACAAAAAGTGCAGAAGGAGTGAGCTCGGAAGATATGGCAAAAAGAACTCGGGTAAGAGTTGGGGAAACTGCAGATTTTCAATAGAAGACATTCTGGATCATTAAATTATTTGCTGTACTGTTGCATATTGCATGTTTCCATAGTTAGAACAGCCCTACAGACTGACATAAAATTGTAGCATTACTTAGGGAGTGTTTTGTGGAAGTACCTGATACCCTCCTTTTCATTCACTGTGCTGCCAATTTCCAGACCCCTCCTTATTCCCTCAATATGCCCCCAGCACTTCTATGCAAGGGTAGTCTGAGATATTTTCCCTGCGCATGGTTTGGTGAGCACTACTTGCTTTGAGTGGAAAGGTGGCCATGCATGCTCAGCTTTCTACATTCATGTATGTGGAAGTTCTAAAAACAGCTGAGGTAAGCATACTTGACTGTTTCTGCAATTCCTGTAGAAGTGAATAGAAATAGTAGTGCATGCACAGTGATATCTCCATTAACAGTGGCTGAACTACTGAGCTGGCCCAACTCCTGTTCTCGAGATAGTTGGGACCTGTATCTGTCTTGGGGATAGGTTATTTATCTCTGACATGTGAACACACTTTTATATACCAGTTCCTGCGTTATTTGTTTTTGATATGAAAAACACTGAAGCGGTAATACACTGAAAACTCTCTACCGGCAGCATGTTGTTGTGTTGCAGCAGCAGCAGCAGACCAGTGTTTGAATCCTCAGGTGATTTTTATATTTTGTGTTTTTTTGTTTTGTTTTAATTTTCAGTTTGCAGAGGTAAAACGACAAAAGTTGAGGAATCAGAATATTTTTGTCTCCAAGACTCGTCTGTGTGTTCACAACATTCCCAAATCGGTTGATGACAAACAGTTACGCCAGCTGTTTCTGAATGCAGCCGGTGGAGGTCGTTCAGTAAAAATCAAAGAGGTAAGATCAATGAAATCATCTCTAAAACAAAAAAAACTACCTAAAAACCTGCTGTAAACAATGGAAGAGCCCTTGGCACAGGGACAGTTTCTTTTAGGCTGTGCAGTGCATAAACCCCCCCCCCCCCCCCAAAAAAAAAAAACACTTAATTCAGCGGAAACTTTCTATCATGCAGCCAAGCCAGCCCATGGTGGGGGAAGAGTCAGATAGCAAAATTCTAGATACCTTGTTTTATACTAACTTTGTGCTCTCTTGCTCAGTGTCGAGTGATGAGAGACCTGAAAGGCGTGGGAGGAAATCATAAGGGCCAGTCTCTGGGTTATGCTTTTGTGGAATTTGTCGACCATGAACATGCATTGGCATCTCTGAGGCAGGTGAACAACAATCCAGATCTGTTTGGACCAAACAAGGTAAGATTTTAGCGACTATAATGGCTTATTACTCTCATCATAAAAGCTGTTAGGCAATCAAGTAAAAAGAGTAGGATGATGTTTGCTGGCATGCATATGTAATGCTTTTATAGGTAAACATTCTTGAGTGGAGTTATCTAGTACAGATTGCTGGCTAGTGGCACAAAATTAACCTAAAGTATTTACGTTGGAGGGAGTCTGACAACAGTAAATTTGTTAGAAACCTAATCACATTACCTTGTAGAGATGATACTTGGACAAAGCACTCTACTCTTTATTTGAATATAAATGAAACCGCAAACCCTTGCTCTGTGCATGTTTTTTTTTTTTTTTTTCCCCTTACTTCACCGAAGACTGAAGGCAGTCTTCCATAATTCCTTTGGCTTTATAAATTGATCATCCCTGCCCTGTCAGGAGACTCAACTGTGTGGTCTGTGCAACCAGTAGTGATGTGATTTGATGTAGACAGGACATAGTTTGTAATCCTTTCCCTATGAATTCCCTTGTCATTGTCCAGACCACTCGTTTTACAAGACATGTTACATAAATCACACGTAACTGGAACATTAATTTTGTTTTTTTAATTTTCAAACTACAGAGACCGATTGTGGAATTCTCCTTGGAGGATCTGAATAAACTGAAGATAAAGGAGAGGAGAGCGCAACGCAGTTTAGTAAGCAACAGCTTTACACATTTATGTAAATTTCAGTGTTCAGTATTTCATCTCATGCTGTCAGTGTATATTTGGTGTGTCCTCCCTTTGCCTTTGAAATGACATCAATTCTTCTGGGTACACTTTCACACAGTTTTTGAGGAAACTCGGCAGGGAGGTTGTTACAAACCTCTTGGAGAACTTAATTTTTTTTAATTGACAAAAATAAACTAAAATTTGTGAAGTCACACACTGATGTTGGATGATAGGGGGCCTGGTTCACAGTCTCTGTTCCAATTAATTCCAAAAGTGTTTGGCGTAGAAGAAGTTGACTGGCCTTAACATGACCCAGACCTCAACCCCATCAAACTCTCACAATCATGCTTTTTTTTTTTTTTTTGTTTTTCTTTATGCACAGACACACAGCCATGATAGAACAAAAAAGGGCCTTCGCCTTAATGTTTACACAAAGTTGGAAGAATACTGTTCAGAATATTTTACTGTTCAGAATCTTCCATCAGACTACTGGCAAAGTATGGTTTGTCACGCAATGTAGCATGTTTTGAAAGCTCTAGATTCCAGTGATGGCATGGTGATGTAAGTCCTCCATGCAGTTACTCAGCCAAGGAAGCCCATACCATGAAGCTCCCAGCAATCAATTTTCTGTTAATGCCAGAGGATGCTTGCAACTCTGCAATTATTGAGTTGGCAAAGCATTGTCTACGTTTATGCACTATATGCATCAACACTCTGCTCTGACCCTGCTCTGTAACGTTACGTGGTCTGCTACTTTGTGGTTGAGTTGCTGTGGTTTCTAAATGCCTCCACTTTTCAATAATGCCATTTATCTGATTGTGAATTTCTTTCCTTTCTAAATATTTCACAAACTGACTTGTTGCAAGAGTGGCATACTAGTACATTATCACGCTACAATTCAAGTGAGCTTTTTAGAGCAATCCATTCTTTCACAAATGTTTGTAAAGGCAGACTACATATCTAGGTCCTGGATTTTATATACTTGTGGCAATGGGACTGAATGAAACACCTGAATTTGTGTGTCTAATACTTTGGTCCATATAGTATAGGTATATGTGTGAATCTCTGCCTATCTAAAATGTGTGTGTGTCATATTAAAGAGTGAACTCTATAAGGTGAAGTCTAAAGACCCATATTAGTATGTAAGGTGACTGGTCAATACAGTCAGTGTTGAATCCTGTATTCCAGCAGGACTTTGGAGGCCCGAAGGAGACGTAAGAAGTCTTCTTTTCTTCTCCTTTCCAAGCTACATAGTGCTCAATGAGCACTATGTAATGGATACTGGAAGCTGGTATTGGCAGACCCAGATCAGCTCTTCCAGTGATTTTTTTTTTTTTTTTTTTTTTTTTTTGGCACTGTAGGAGGTTGTTTTCTCTGTAACTGGGCTCCTATGGCTGCTTGAGTTACAGTGGAAAATGGCAGAACAGAAAATAGTGTAAATGTCCCCGAGGTCTTTAATGGCCTTTTGGGGAACATATTATGTAACAAGAAATACTGGCAACACAAAATGCAATGCATCACATGCAGTAGCTGCAGAGTTTTCAACTTATATACCAAAACTAACAAAATAGGGAACCCAATTTAAAGGGGTTTTGCTTGCTGCCTTTTATTCTCACTTTTTGTATTCTGTACTATTACGTCCTGGCCGCCTGGGCCTTAACGCAAATGGACAAAATAGTATGCCCTGTGTCAGCAGCATCTGTAACTGACAGCTAATACCCGCTCCATTACCCCCCCTGGTCTGGAGCTGAACTCTGATCAGGGTTTTTAACCCCTTAGATACTTTTAAGGGGTTTCGCAAATGTAATGAATCACATCGGCCCCCCACGGCGAGTTTGGGGGTGCCGATATGTATTTTCGGCAGCACGGGGTCTGACCAGGGACCCCGGGCTGCCAGGACGACACACTTACCTGGTTGATCCTATCGTGATGGGAGGAAGTCAGCCTATGCGTCTGCATAGGCTGTCTTCCTCTATACGCTGCAATACATGTGTACTGCAATACATGTAGCGACTGGCTCCTCCCTGCGGCCTTCCTTCGCTGTGTCCTGGGTCATCAAGGTCTGCATCTCCAGGGCCAAACAGCTCCAGAAGGGTCTCTCCAATGAAGCCCCCTCCAGGACAATCAGCTGCTCGTCTTTCAAATCCTGAACACTTCCAAGTACTTGTGCGATGCTTCCCTGGAAGCAGCTCGCCATTCTGCCAAGGCGGCCGCCAATACTCTGGCAATCAGCCATACTGTTAAGATCCATTTGTGGACCACCCAATCCGTCTCTATGAAGGCGGTCGTGGCTCTTCCCTTCTCTCGGAACGAACAGAGCCGGCTTTTTGACTAAGGCCCAGATAAGCTCATCTCTGAGGCTAAAGGGGGATAAAGCTCTCTCCTCCACCAGAGACATCCTAAGCGCCTAAGCCACCCTCCTCCAGTTGCTCTCAGCGTTGTCGCTTCTTTTGTGGCTCCACCTCTCGCTCTGGTGGACAGTCTTTTCAGACTTTCCTCTTCCAAGCCCTCCTCTGCATGAAGGTCTTATCCAGCTCAGGGCTACTCTGGCTGCTCTCCTTCTGGTAGTTCTGGCTTGCCAGCGTCAACGACGCCTAGGTCTGAGAGGTGGTGTCGACTGGCTACTCAAGTACATAGAGTTTTCCTCCCTTCCAAATGGAAGATTTTCCAGCAGGGAGTAGCACACTGTGATTCCCCCCCCCTTCCCTACCATTCTCCCTACCGTGGGATCTTAATCTCGTCCTTGTGAGTCTCCCCCTTTTAAGCCCTTGCGTCAGACACCTCTCCGTCTTCTGTCCTGGAAGGTTGCTTTCCTGGTGGCCATTGCTTCCATTTGCAGGGTCTCCGAACCAGCTGCCGTGTCCCAGAAGCCTCTTTTTCTTGTTCCCCACAAGGGCAAGGCTGTCCTTTGTCCACCACCTTCACTTTTGTCTAAGGTGGTTTCTTCCTTCCACATCGAGGACATTGTCTTACCGTCTTTTTGCCTGGATCCAAAGCACTCTCTTCTACAGTGGGGGAAAAAAGTACTTAGTCAGCCACCAATTGTGCAAGTTCTCCCACTTAAAAAGATGAGGCCTGTTATTGACATCATAGCTGGACCTCAACTATGAGAGACAAAATGAGAAACATATCCAGAAAATCACATTGTCTGATTTTTAAAGAATTTATTTGCAAGTTATGGTGGAAAATAAGTATTTGGTCAATAACAAAAGTTCATCTCAATACTTTGTTATATATCCTTTGTTGGCAATGAGGTCAAACGTTTTCTGTAAGTCTTCACAAGGTTGGCACACACTGTTGCTGGTATGTTGGCCCATTCCTCCATGCAGATCTCCTCTAGAGCAGTGATGTTTTGGGGCTGTTGCTGGGAAACACGGACTTTCAACTCCCTCCAAAGGTTTTCTATGGGGTTGAGATCTGGAGACTGGCTAGGCCACTCCAGGACCTTGAAATGCTTCTACGAAGCCACTCCTTAATTGCCCTGGCGGTGTGCTTGGGATCATTGTCATGCTGAAAGAACCAGCCACGTTTCATCTTCAATGCCCTTGCTGATGGAAGGAGGTTTGCACTCAAAATCTCACGATACATGGCCCCATTCATTCTTTCATGTACACAGATCAGTCGTCCTGGTCCCTTTGCAGAGAAACAGCCCCAAAGCATGATGTTGCCACCCCCATGCTTCACAGTAGGTATGATGTTCTTTGGATGCAACTCAGCCTTCACTCTCCTCCAAACACGACGAGTTGTGTTTCTACCAAACAGTTCTACTTTGGTTTCATCTGACCATATGACATTCTCCAAATACTCTTCTGGAACATCCAAATGCTCTCTAGCAAACTTCAGACGGGCCCAGATATGTACTGGCTTAAGCAGGGGGACACGTCTGGCACTGCAGGATCTGAGTCCCTGGCGGCGTAGTGTGTTACTGACGGTAGCCTTTGTTACGTTAGTCCCAGCTTTCTGCAGGTCATTCACTAGGTCCCCCCGTGTGGTTCTGGGATTTTTGCTCACCGTTCTTTTGATCATTTTGACCCCACAGGGTGAGATCTTGCGTGGAGCCCCTGATGGAGGGAGATTATCAGTGGTCTTGTATGTCTTCCATTTTCTAATTTCTCCCACATTTGATTTCTTCACACCAAGCTGCTTGCCTATTGCAGATTCAGTCTTCCCAGACTGGTGCAGGTCTACAATTTTGTTTCTGGTGTCCTTCCACAGCTCTTTGGTCTTCACCATAGTGGAGTTTGGAGTGTGACTGTTTGAGGTTGTGGACAGGTGTCTTTTATACTGATAACAATGTCAAACAGGTGCCATTACTACATGTAATGAGTGGAGGACAGAGGAGCCTTTTAACCCCTTAGCGACCCAGGGCGTAATAGTACGTCCTTAGTCGCATGACGATGTATGGAGAGCGCTCAGGAGCTGAGCGCTCTCCATACACTGCGGGTGCCGGCTGTATAATACAGCCAGGACCCGCAGCTAACAGCAGCGATCGGTGCCTGCACCGATCACGGCTGTTAACCCTTTAGATGCCGCGGTCAAACGTGACCGCGGCGTCTAAATTGCGGAGCTGCCAAGGGCGCCGCCATTTTTACCTCATCGCCGCCCTCCGGAACGTCATCGGAGGGCGGCGCTTGGTTGCCATGACAGCCGGGAGCCTAATGAAGGCTCCCAGGCCTGTCATTACATTACAGCTATTACGCGATGCCAGAGGCATCGTCTAATAGCAGTGAAGGCATTTTGCTATTCACTGCGATACAGTAGTATCGCAGTGAATAGTATGATCGATCAGACTCCCTAGGTTTCAAGGTCCCTAGGGAGTCTGATCATACAAGTAAAGATATAAAAAAAAAAGTTTTTAAAAGTATGAAAAAATTAAAAAAAACACAAAAGTTCAAATCACCCCCTTTCCCTAGATCAGATATAAAAGTAAATAAACAAAAGTAAACATAAACACTTTAGGTATCCCCGCGCTCCAAAATGCCCGAACTATTAAAATATTAAAATATTTATCCCATACGGTGAACGGCGTAGTGGGGAAAAAAAATCAAAATGGCCAAATAGCGTTTTTTTCAACACTTTGTCTCCTATAAAAAGTGATCAAACCATCAGATCTTTCCCCAAGTGGTATCAATAAAAACGTCATGTTGTCCCGCATAAAAAGACACCTTACCCAGCTCCATACATGTAAATATGAAAAAGTACAGGTGACACAATATGGCGACGCAAAATTTTTTTTTCTATTTAGCAAAGTTTTCAATTTTTTAAAACGTATCAAAACATTACAAATACTATATAAATTTGGTATCGCCGTGTTCGTACTGACCCGCAGAATACAGGTAACATGTCATTTTTACCACACAGTGAATGGTGTAAAAATTAAACCCATATGAATTTGGCGCAAATGCAGTTTTTCTCCAATTGCACCTCATTCTGAATTTTTTTCCAGCTTCCCAGTACATTGCACAGCATATTGAATAGTGATATTACAAAGTACAATTTGTTTCGCAAACAATAAGCCATCATGTGACTCTGTGAACTGAAAAATGAAAAAGTTATGGCTCTTGGAATGTGGGGAGGGAAAAACAAAAATGCAAAAACAAAAAATGGCCGGGTCATTAAGGGGTTAAAGAAGAAGTTACAGGTCTGTGAGAGCCAGAAATCTTGCTTGTTTGTAGATGACCAAATACTTATTTTCCACCATAATTTGCAAATAAATTCTTTAAAAATCTGTCAATGTGATTTTCTGGATTTGTTTTCTCATTTTGTCTCTCATAGTTGAGGTCTGCCTATGATGTCAATTACAGGCCTCTCTCATCTTTTTAAGTGGGTGAACTTGCACAATTGGTGGCTGACTAAATACTTTTTTCCCCCACTGTAGGTGATGTTCTTACTATTTTTATGAGAATGTATTTCATGATTTTAGATATCCATAACCAAGTGATTCCATCATTAAGTGTATGTTACATACTATGTTTTGTGATGAACTGAAATAACATGTATAGTACATTTAGCACAATATCCCATACAGATAAATATGACGTACATTAACATGAAAACTATAATAATGTCTGGTGTACTTTGTCTCTTGACTGCTGTTGTGATGCACTAGTGAAATGACGTGTCATATTAGTAAGTAATTTACAACAATCAATTTGCAGGAGGTCCTGAGGCAGAAACAGGCTAAAGAGCAAGCAGCCAATACAAATGTGGTACCGCCTGCACAGACAAATGCGAAAAAGAAACCGAAAAACAAGAAAGGCAAAACGCCACAAACCAACACCGACCCAGAAAAAAAGATAAAATCAAATGCACAAAAGAACACAAATGCTGACGAAGCCAAAACAGCACAGGAAATATTACCTAAGTCACAACCAACAAATTCAGCTTCCCAGAAATCAATGAAAAGACCACATCCTGCTCATACTGAGAGTGTGAAAATGGAAGGCAAATTGGAGTCATCTGCTAAGCCTCAATGGTCAGGTTTCCAATCTAAGGAGGAATTAGAGCAAGAAGAGCTTCCAGATGGCAAAAAGAGAAGGAAAGTTCTGCCCTTGCCTTCACATACAGGTCCCAAGATACGGTAATGCTACACATAAAGGCTTTCAGTGCTGACTTTCTTCTCTATTTCTCTTCTCTTGAGCTGATTGTTTTTATGTAATGATAAACCTGTTACGTCCTGCGCTACATCCATCAGTGTGATTTTTATTTTATTTTTTAAAAAGCCAGTCTTACTGAAATTTTGTTATGACTATATCCAAATAAGGTATGCATTACAAGGTACCCTATGAACTTTAGACTTTACCACTTACAAGGGTGCTTCCAGTCTTTCGTGACTGGGTATTACTGTACAATACTTGCTGCCTTCTGGAAATGTCTAAGGATAACGGAAAGTGGTGGCTGTGTGTGTGTGTGTGTGTGTGTGTGTGTGTGTGTGTGTGTGTGTTTTTTTTTTTTTTTTATCAAATTCTTTTTGCAACCTATTGCTACATTTTTTTTTTCTGCAGCTGGAGGATCTGTCACCAAGTACAAAATGCTGTATGTACTCCTGATCATTTTGGTGTTCAAAAGATATGGCCCCTGAAAGATTACATGTAAATTAGCTTTTACTCCTCAAGTGGGCAGATCCTTTTTTTTCCTCCTTATAGAATATAAAGTTATCTCCCCCACATTTAGGAAATAAAAGCCAATTTACATGTAGTCTTCCCTGAGCCGTATTTTTTGGATGGATTTTAAAGAGGAAAAACTCCAAATTGATCCTTGCCCTCTATCGTGGCCAGACACCATTGCTGTAGCTCTGCTTCCATTTTCAGTTCCCCACCAATCAGATGTTTATGGCCTATCCAAAGATTAGGCCATAATATAATGGTGACTGCCATAGTGGGGAAAAAAAATTTTTTAAAAAAGCAACTCGCTTGCAAATAAAGGTGCCTTGCACATCTTCATACATGGAAACCATAAGTCTTTAGAGTTGTCATATTTTATTTTTTCAAAGTTTTGGCTCTTAAGCGAAAAATGGCTGCAGCAGGAAGCTATTTAAACTAAAGAGACTACACTTAGACCTGCCAAACTTTCTAGCAAAGTTTGTTATATCTAGTCAATACTTCTTTCTATTCTTTTATGAAATTTTCTCAACTGTCATACAGAAAAGTGTTTGTAAAATATCTGCTGCAGTCTTGTGCAGAAAGCCTTACCGATATATGGTGTCTCTTTCCCCAGGGCACTTGACAAGGTTAACGTTCAACAACTGCCACCAAAGAAGCCCAAACCACATGGACAGAGTCGGAATCGGCAAAGGCTGATGTCAACAGTAACACAGGTATGTCTTTAGTCATAGTCCTGGGTTGTTATAGCTTGTATAGAAAGTTCCCAGCTGTCCATAACCTTAGATTAGACTGTGCTGCTTTCATTCCTTTGTCTTTTCTAAATATTGTCTATATGCAATGAAGTTTCTAGGCATAAAGCCATCTACGGTTTGGCTTGTAGTTTTTATTCTATCAATAATTTTGAGTTGCAGACCTGGTAAGTAATTTTGCACTATTACAAATGGTGAGGGAAGATGACTCCCAAAGAACTACTAATAAGGAAAGACTAAAGATGGACAGCTCGTTTTAGAATTAGAAAGTGGACATCATGTAGGGAATTTTGGCTTTTTGACATGGGAGACAACAGCTCCATATAATCACATCAATCTAAAATATTGTCCACATTCCAGGAACCTGTGAAGAAAAAGAAGCAACAAAGAAGCCAGGAAGAAACTCGCTTCAACCAGCTAGTGGAACAGTACAAGCGGAAGATCCTGGGAAAGCCTAATAGCACTGCATCTGCCAAAAAAAGCAAATGGTTTGAGGACTAAGTCTGACTGCTATAGGATGATCAAATCTGTACATTATTGTCCTTTGTCTCCACAAACTGGATTTTGATTTACATCTGACTTTGCTATAGTGCTGACTTGGAGAGTTTTTCCAACTAAGGACTCCTATATTGCAGATGCATTGATAATACCATAAAGGTCTAGCTGGATTGGTTTCTGCTGGGACCACCATCAATGTTGAAATTGGAGGGCCTAGTCTCCTTGAAGAAGTGAACGTTCATAATTATATAGGGATGATGCAAGAAATCCTCTGTTTCTGTGTTCATAATTTTCAAAAAAAAAAAAAAAAGTGGCTTTGCATGTTCAACTACAGCTACTGCGCAGCAGATTTGTGGTGGTTCTGGCATTCTGGGCTCAACGAATCAGACTTTTGCGAACACACTATGTTTCGTTAGAGTCCTATTTAACTGTACAAATTATAAGAAAGCTCTATGTAAAATAATTTTTACTGTAATGTGAAAAGAGTATTTTAATTGTTTTATGTAGTAAATGTTTTTCCATATTGAAGTTTCTCATGCATAAACACCCTTTCGTGCTAGTTCTCACCCACTTGTGCTTCTGGTCATCTATTGAGTAAACTGTTTTGATCTTACTCTTGCCTTTTTCAGAACTGTTCAAGATTAAAATATTTAACGTTTAGCTGCATCATTACAAGTGAGGGTCATTTCACACAGCTCTTCCCCTTCACGTTTGCCATATGTGTCAGGAAGACTCCACATTTTAATACCTACAGACTTCTATTGAACCAGTAGAGCCCAAAAGAGTGAATGGAATAGCACCTATGGGTGACTTAAGCATCAGGTTGTGAAAGGACCCTAAAGGAAAATCTAGTATTGCACTGAAGCAATGTAATAAATAATAATAATAATACATTTTATTTATATAGCGCCAACATATTCCGCAGCACTGTACAACTTGTAGGGTTCACGTACTGACAAAAAAAAAGATACATTACAAAGAAATAGTCAATTCACACACTGGGACTGAGGGCCCTGCTCGCAAGAGCTTACAATCTATGAGGTAGAGGGAGTGACACAAGAGGTAGCAGGGGCGGCAACAGACGTAGCATTGCTTATACAATGGTCAGACAATTTTGTAATAGAGGTTACTGTCATTTCACATATATAAAGCTGTATGATCCGTCGCCAGTCGTGTCCTTTAACATGTAGATGGTGCCTGGACATATAAAGCTAGTCTGATACGGCATCATATCCTGTGAGGTAATGTTGAAGCATAAACAGAGGAGGGTACGTTTTAGGGATTCTAATTACGGAAGGGTTTACATTAGGAGTTGTGATAGGCCTGTATGAAAAGATGTGTCTTTAGTTTACGTTTGAAGCTGTGGAAATTGCAATGTATTGCAAATATGCTCTAGTAATGCCTAGAAACATATCTAGAAACAAACAGAATATCTTGGGAGTTACAGGATGTACAGTACCTTGTGAAAGTATTCGGCCCCCTTTGAACTTTTCAACCTTTTGCCACATTTCAGGCTTCAAACATAAGGATATAAAATTTTAATTTTTTGGTGAAGAATCAAAAAGTGGGACACAATCGTGAAGTGGAACGAAATTTATTGGATATTTTAAACTTTTGTAAAAAACTGAAAAGTGGGGCGTGCCAAATTATTCGGCCCCCTTAAGTTAATACTTTGTAGCGCCACCTTTTGCTGCGATTACAGCTGCAAGTCGCTTGGGGTATGTCTATCAGTTTTGCACATCGAGAGACTGAAATTCTTGCCCAGTCTTCCTTGGAAAACAGCTCGAGCTCAGTGAGGTTGGATGGAGAGCGTTTGTGAACAGCAGTTTTCAGCTCTTTCCACAGATTCTCGATTAGATTCAGGTCTGAACTTTGACTTGGCCATTCTAACACCTGGATACGTTTATTTGTGAACCATTCCATTGTAGATTTTGCTCTATGTTTGGGATCATTGTCTTGTTGGAAGATAAATCTCCGTCCCAGTCTCAGGTCTTTTGCAGACTCCAACAGGTTTTCTTCCAGAATGGTCCTGTATTTGGCTCCATCCATCTTCCCATCAATTTTAACCATCTTCCCTGTCCCTGCTGAAGAAAAGCAGGCCCAAACCATGATGCTGCCACCACCATGTTTGACAGTGGGGATGGTGTGTTCAGGGTGATGAGCTGTGTTGCTTTTACGCCAAACATATCGTTTTGCATTGTGGCCAAAAAGTTGGATTTTGGTTTCATCTGACCAGAGCACCACCATCCACATGTTTGGTGTGTCTCCCAGGTGGCTTGTGGCAAACTTTAAATGAGACTTTTTATGTATATCTTTGAGAAATGGCTTTCTTCTTGCCACTCTTCCATAAAGGCCAGATTTCTTGCTTATTTCACTGGGGGACACAGCACCATGGGTATAGACCTGGTCACTAGGAGACAGACACTAGGGAAAAGAAAGCTGTTGGCTCCGTCTCCATGCTATACCCTGCCACAGCCACTGTGCATGAATCAGTTTGAAACCTAGTGTCATAGGAGGCAGACACGACCTGACTCAGGTCTTCTGTCTTGCATAGTTTTTAATTTTTACCTTTCCTTCAGGTGCAGGGGGTCGTCAGCGTGTACGCCACACTGGTCGTACCCTCCTGCGGGCACAGCGCTCTGCAAAGAGCGCCTCGCCGGTCACCCAGTCCCCACTCACCACTCGCCGCATCGGGGGCTGGTGGCCCCGCTCCCACGTGCGAGATCCTACCGAGGGGGTGACCTTGCGGCGTCTGAAGACACCAGACAGGTGAGTATGAGAAGAATAGAAGGCAGATGAGTATGAAAGTTACCTCAGCCCCTCTCCACCTCCCCTTCAGGCCCCACTCAGCCCCTCAGTGCCATCTCCCAGGGGGACAATAGCATGGGTCCTGTTTAGGGGGGCATCACAGGGTCCCCCAGAGCTGGGGCTTAAATTTTAGCAAATAAGCCCCTTTTTTTCCCTTCACCCACGACAGCACCCAGAGAGGATCCGCCCCCAGGGACAGGAAACCTACGGTATAAAAAGGTGGAGCCTCTCCTACCCCTCTGTTGTTTCCTGTCCCTGGAGGGAGACCTACGTGTCTGCTTGAGGCAGGCTTACCTGATGGCATAGGAAAGAGTTGGTCCTGGTAGGGGTTGCCTCTCTTCTTCCAGGGGTGGCTGTGGCCCAGTCTGGAGTCAGGTGCCATCCCCCCAGCTATGCGCCGCTGGTGTTCCGGGCGCGGGGGTTCCGATATCCAGGCAGAAGGAGTGTGTTTCCTCTGCTTTAGGCCGCAGGAGTTCCGGGCCTGCAGGGAGACACATGGAGGTGCCAGCCCGGCAGGAAGTGGGCGTGGCTTCCGGAGGAAGGGGCGTGGCTTACTGGTAATGAAGGTGTGGCTTCCGGTGGAAGGGGCGTGGCCTAGCGGCTGAATGGCCATATAATGCAGATTGAAGGAAAGTGGAGCTGCTAAGCAGTTCCTGGCCCTCCATGCACCGAGTCTCTATAGTATGGAAGAGCAGCAGCCACAGCCTCCGCCACAGCAGCTGCCGCCGGCAGGAGGAAGACCCCAAGATGGAGGGCAAGATGAAGGTCGACCTCCACCTTCCTCGGTATTCTAGGGGGATGTAAGTGGCTGCGTGCCAACCCTTTATTTTTTATTGATTAATGGTTTCCCCCGTCTTTTGTAGGATAGACCTAAGAATAAGGAATGTGCCTTATGTAGAACTAGACTTTCTTCTTCTTATGAGAAAAAGCTCTGCCCATCATGTATTAATAGAACTATTGCTGAGGAGTCCCTGTCATTCTTACAGGGTATCAGATCTATGATACAGGAGGAGGTCAGGAGTTCCCTTAAGGGTAAAAGTGGCCGAAAAAGAAGTCCAGTTCCTCTACCCAAGGTCAAGACTCCTCTTCTGAGGAGGAGTCTGTTCAAGGTGAAAGTGGAGAATTATCCGATGATGTCTCTTCTTCCTCCATATCTGATGTAGAGGGAGGACAGTCGTGTTTTCCAGTTGAGGACGCTGACAAGTTGCTCAAAGCCATTCGAGCGACTATGGGGATTGAGGACTCTACACACTCCCGTTCTATACAGGACATTATGTTTGGAGGTTCGTCAAAGGAGACATTTTCCAGTCCATAAAAATATTACATCGCTTAGCAAGAAGGGTTTTATCCCTAGAGGAGTTAAGCGTAAATACCCGTTTGAAGAGGAAGCTTGCTCTTCTTGGGATAATGTACCAAAAATTGATTTTGCCATAGCCAGAGCCTCTAGGAACTCGGCACTGCCCTTCGAGGACATGGGTACCCTGAAGGATCCCTTAGACAAGAAAGCAGAAAGCTTCCTAAGGCGTTCTGGGGAGTCAGTAGGAGCGTCCCTCAAGCCCAATATAGCGGCTACCTCTACTGCTAGATCCCTTATGATCTGGCTAGGGGAGCTGGAAGATCAATTAAGGGATAAGGCCCCAAGAGAGCAGATTCTGTCAGCCCTGCCGACTATTAGAAAAGCTGCAGATTTTTTGGCAAATGCTTCAGCTGACGCTGTAAGATTATCAGCTCGCTCCCTTGCCCTGACCAACTCTGCCAGGAGGGCTATATGGCTGAAGAGTTGGACAGGTGATGTAGGGTCTAAGACCCGGCTGTGAAATCTGCCCTGTGACGGTGAATATCTCTTTGGACCAGCCTTGGATGACATCTTAGCTAAGGCAGCATTAAAAAAAAAAAAAAAAAAAAAAAAAAATAGTTTTTCCTTTGCCTTCCTCTGGTCGGACACTGGCTAGCTGGGCAGAATCAATAAGAAACACAAGGGGTTCTTATTTAACAACTCACCCCGTAATAAAGATCCAAGACCCAATAGGCAATGACGCCAGGCCCCGGGTAGAGGGGAGACTGAGGAAATTCCTTCCTGCCTGGAGGAAAATTTCATAAGGGGTTTTTATTCCCATCCGTTCTGGGTAAGGAAACCCGATGGCTCCTACAGAACCATAATAAATCTAAGCAGGTTAAATCAGTTTCTGTCTTACAAGAAATTCCGGATGGAGACAGTGCAGTCAGCAGTGAGATTGTTAACTCCCAATTGCTGGATGGCGGTGATAGACCAGAAAGATGCTTATTACCATGTTCCAATTTTTCCAGGTCACCAGAGGTTCTTGCGAGTAGCAGTAGAGATGGGAGGGGTGGTTTCAGCAATACCAATATCAGGCTCTTCCCTTTGGAATCTCCATAGCCCCAGGAGTCTTTACCAAAATAGTGGCAGAAATGGGGGCGCATGTAAGAGAGAAAGACGTTCTGTTTATTCCATATCTAGACGACTTTCTCATTGTGGCAAGATCCAGAATAGAATGTTTAGAAAGTGTCAGAGTAGTACTGAACATTCTGGAGGAATTAGGTTGGATGGTGAATCTAGAGAAGTCAAGTTTAGTTCCTTCTCAACAGAAAAAGTTTCTAGGGATCATTCTATATTCCACGGCTCAGAGATCTTTTTTTCCCTCCAGAGAAAATAGAGAGAGTTCGGGTCACTAGTAAAAATCCTGATCCAGTCCCCCAGGGTCACTATAAGAAAGGCTATGTCCATCCTGGGGACTCTCACGGCCTGTATTCCAGCTGTACCTTGGGCTCAGAGCCACTCCCGAGACCTGCAGTGGGAAATCCTGGCAGCCTGGTGTCAGGAAGAGAAAATTCTCGACAAATTTATGTGGGTGTCTCAGCCAACAAGAGAAACCCTGGGTTGGTGGTTAGTCAGGGGTCACCTAGAAATTGGAGTTCCATGCAAGATCTCAGACCCCCTAATTATTACCACGGATGCCAGCCCTTGGGGGTGGGGTGCCCACATGAGGGATCAGGTGTTCCAAGGCTGCTGGTCAAGGAGTCTTTCTCATGCATCCTCAAATCAGAGGGAACTAATGGCGATTTTTGGAGACCTTGAAAGTCGTAGGTCAGGGTATTCGGAATTGCCATGTAAGGATCATGTCCGACAATATGACAGCAGTTTCATATATAAATAAGCAAGGGGGTACGAGGTCCCTTCCCCTTATGAAAATAATGGCCCGGATTCTACATCTGTCAGGGCCTCTGGTTCTCTCCTGGTCTGCTCTGCATATCAGGGGGTCAGAAAATTTCAGGGCATATTTCCTGAGCCGTCACAATCTGAATCAGAGCGAGTGGGAATTGAACCCATCCATCTTTTTAGAGATCACCAGGGTTTGGGGAGTCCCGGAAATAGATCTCTTTGTCAGTCGGTCAAACAAGAAGGTGGAGAGATTTTTTTTTCCCTAAACCCAGAGGAACCCCCCTTTGGGGTGGGATTTCAATCTAGCTTATGCTTTTCCTCCCTTCTATCTCATTCCAGCAGTTCTGAGTAAGATCAGGGAGGCTCGAGCGAGGGTTATTCTAATTGCCCCCTTTTTGGCCGAGGAGAGCCTGGTTTACCTGGCTAAGGATCCTGTCTGTTTCGGACCCTTGGATTCTCCCAGTCAGCCAGGACCTTCTATGTCAGGGCCCCATTCTCCATCCGGAGTCCAGCCACTTACATTTGACGGCCTGGAATTTGAGCGAAGATTACTAGCTTCTAAAGGTTTTTTTCAGAATCTCATTTCCACTCTTCTAAAAAGCAGAAAACCGGTCACTACTAAAATATACGCTAGGACTTGGTTCCTGTTTTTTGAATTTCTAAGTGGTTCTC
Source organism: Leptodactylus fallax (assembly GCA_947044405.1). NCBI lineage: Eukaryota > Metazoa > Chordata > Amphibia > Anura > Leptodactylidae > Leptodactylus > Leptodactylus fallax. The sequence continues at coordinate 101,342 of CAMRHE010000134.1, read as the reverse complement.
CAGGGGAGCTTGGGGATATACCTAGAAAACAGATTCTAGAGTTCCTTCAGAAGGGACTAGAAAAGGGGCTTTGTACCAGCACTTTAAAAGTCCAGGTTTCAGCCCTTAGTGTTCTACTAAATGATAAATTGGCTGACGATCCCTGGGTGATTAGGTTCATCAAGGCGGCCTCTAGAAGTAGACCGGTGGTTAGGTCCAGAGTTCCTCCCTGGGACTTGTACCTAGTTCTGTGTGCCTTAACTAAACCTCCCTTTGAACCATTGATCTCTATCCCTATTAAAAATTTATCCCTGAAAGTGATTCTTTTAGTGGCCCTTACCTCGGCAGGTCACATAGGAGAATTGCAGGCTCTATCAGTTAATCCACCCTTTACTGTTATTACAGAGGACAGGGTAATAATTAAACCAGACCCAGCTTTTTTGCCTAAAGTAGCCTCAAAATTTCATAGATCTCAGGAGATAGTTCTCCCCTCCCTCTGTGCTAACCCAAGTAGTACTAAAGAGCAGAAATACCACTGTTTAGATGTAAGACGTTGCCTAATCCAGTATTTTGTCCTCTACTTCCTCTTGGAGGAAATCTACTTCCCTATTTGTTCTCTTTTCAGGTCCCAACAAAGGGAAGGCGGCCTCTAAGTGTAGTCTGGCTAGGTGGGTGAGACTAGCAATCTCCCTGGCCTACAGTTCTTTGGGCCTTCTACTAGGGCGATTGCCACCTCCTGGGCCGAGAGAGCTGATGCTTCCATAGAATCTAGCTGCAAAGCAGCAACCTGGTCTTCACCTTCTACCTTTTTTTGCCATTATAGGCTGGACATTGGGGCTTCTGCTGATCTTTCTTTTGGAAGGAAAGTTTTACAAGCGGTGGTCCCTCCCTAGTGTTTTCCTATTTTATTCTCTCTGGGTGCTGTCGTGGGTGAAGGGAAAAATGGTAATTACTTACCGGTAAGCAAGCAAAAAAAAAAAAAAAAAAAAGTTTTGACCTTAGGGTCATGAGTTACAAGTTAACTGGAGTCTCCCTCTCGCTTCTATAAAACAACTGAGGGGTAGGAGAGGCTCCACCTTTTTATACCGTAGGTTTCCTGTCCCTGGGGGCGGATCCTCTCTGGGTTCTGGAAAATCCAATTACCGGTAAGTAATTACCATTTTCTGGGGCATTTCTGGGCCTTCTGGTTGCTCCTACCGAGCGGCCCCCGTCAGGGATGGCACCCGGTTATCCCCCCCTCGTGTGGGGACCCCCTTTCCAGGAACCGGTACCTTTCCCAGGCCTCCGTGGGACCTCTGGAGTTCGCGGCCGCGCCGCCGACGGTGCCTCACTGTCGGACACGTTTCTATGCGAGTCCGAGGCCTGGCCGGGAACTAGGCCGCAACTGGCCCGCCCCTTTCCTGGGCTTTTCTGGCATCCAGACTCCGCCTAGGGCCTTCCATTGGCCAGGGGGCTGTCCTGGCAAGCCATCCAACCTGCCCAGTAGCTACTGAGCCTGTATTTACCAGGGGAAGAGCTTTGCTCTCCTCCATAATCTCTTTCTATTTGCTTTTTTTTTTTTTGGCTTGCTGGGACAGCAGGGATTCTTATTCTCCTCTCAGCTCCCTAGGAGACATTGCACCTGCGGAACCCTTTTTGCAGCAGTTTGTGAGCGGCCATCTTTTGCAATCTGGTAGGCTAACCCCCTGAGTTGCCCCTAATTTCCATGGGCTCCCTCTGCTTTGTCTCTCACCCTCCGGCCCCTCTGGTTCTGTCACGCTTTTATACGTGCGCTCGCTGTATCAAAAACAGTTGCCATGCGGACAGCCTGAGCCCATGTGCTCTCTCTGCCTTCTGCTTCAGCCAGTCAGGAACCTCTTGGCCCCTCTCCGGTTCTTCCATCCCCCGGATTGGGCAGCCTCCCTAATCTTGGCCATGGTGTCCTTACCGGACTTAACTAGTCAGTGCTTGAAACTTGGAATGGCTGCTTTCCCAGATCGCCGCTCAGTCTGCTGCTTCTAGGGATCTCCCTGAACACCCTCATAGTTCCCGTCGCAGCTCCAGGAGCCATTCCCTCAAAAGGACCAGGAAGTCTTCCTGCGGTTCATGGTCCGCCACCCCTTCCTCTGGGTACTCCCCATATAGGGACTCAGCTCATGGCTCCACTCCAACAGGCAGATACCTCCCTCTGCTCAGTCTTCTTAACTGGGGACGACTCTGACTCGGAGCTTCAGCTAGGCTCATCTATATCTGCTGCTACGCGGGAGTCATCCATGCGGTAGACAAGACCCTACAGATCTCTGAGGACCCGGACTCATCCTCTCAAGTGGACATCTCCATCTGCCACTGGATGTTTGATCACATCTTGAGGGCACAGTGACTTCTCCCTGGACCCTCCTCTGTCTTCGACTAGGAAGTGGGACATCCCTTCTCTTGACCTGTGTGTCTCCAAGTGTAAGGTGAGCTCGGGCAGTTCTGCCAGGCTATGCTGTGACACGTCTCTAGCTCTCCCTGGCTGGCCATGATGAACATCCGAGTTAAAGGAAGAATGTTGCTCCAGTGGTGCAATCAGTTAGTGCGCGATACTTACATATCAGTAACTAGTGAGCGCGAGCCGGCCTGTCTTGACATCTTGTCAGCGAGCCACCCCATGTGTCCCTTCCTATCATTAAGATCTTCCCGCGGTGGATCCCATGATAGCTAGGCTCTCCAAGGCTTCTAGTCTGCCTTCAGCGGACTTTGCCTACCTCAGTGATCCCTCGGAGTGAGATCGGATCACTTCTGTTGTATTGTTTGCAATGCAGAACTGATACATTGCATTGTCCTAAATGCTGGCTATTGTATTGCTGCAAGAAGGTGGCTTCCCTCGCCAGGGTGGCCTTCGTAGTGGCTGGTTTCTCCCTGCGGCTCTCCTTTGCTACCTTTTGGGTCATCAAGGCCTTCCTTTCCTGGGCCAAACAGCTTCAGTCAAACCTCCCTGATGCAGTTTCCCTCCAGCTGCTCATCTCTAAGATCCTGAACGCTTCCAAATAACTGGAGATGCCTCCCAAATCTGCCAAGGCGGCCGCCAACACAGTGGCTATCCGACATAACATTTGGATTCGTTGTGGAATGCTGAGTCCTCCTCCAAGAAGGCGAACGCAGCCCTTCTCCCTTTCCAGGTCAGCCTGGGCCAAATTTTTGTTAAGGGCATCGAGAAGCTTATCCCTGAAGCCTCGGGGAATAAATTCTTCCTCCCTCAGAGGCGTCCTATGTGTCAGCCGTTCTCCTGTTCCAGAAATCTTCTTTCAAGTCCATGCCTCCCTGGCGGTTCTGCACCAAGTTGTCCAGGCCTTCCTCTTCCTAGCCTCCTCGGCATCTCAAATGGGCGGTCTGGGTCCTGGGCCTGAGAGGCGGTGTCGGCCGGCTACTCCAGTTTTTGCTGGAATCTCTTTGCCTTCCCTATGTCGGACAATCCAGGCTGTCTCCAATCTCCAGCGGCAGGGAGTCAGCGTTCCTGTTCCCGCTTCAGAGTGTATCCTGGGTTACTATTCCTACCTGTTCTCCATTCCCCTAGAAGGACTGTTTCCTTCGTCCCATCATGGACCTGAAAGGGCTCCACAGGTTCGTCTGTCTGCAGGCTCCGCTGTAGACTATGCAGTCTGTGGTGGCATCCCTGGAGATGGGCGAATTCTTCGTCCATCTACATCATCGCACTGTGCCGTCAGCGGTTTCTTTGTTTTGCGGTGGATCCTTGACCTTTCTAGTTGTCTCTCTCCCCTTCAGGCTGGCCTCTGCCACCTGGGTTTTTTTTCCTCAGTGATGGCGTCTCTCATGGCCATCCTCCGCGTCAGAGGTGTTGCCGTGTTTCCAGACTTGGACGACCTCCTGATGAAGCACCTCCAGGTCAGACAATCTGACCAGCTTGTGGCTCACCTTGGTCGTCCTTCGCCGGTTCTGCTGGCTCATCAATGAGGATGTCTCGTGCCCTCTAAGCACATGGAATTCGGGATGTGATTCTTTCTCCGGAGACCAAGATCCTGAGGTCCGATGTGTCCCACCTTCGGAGGTACTCTCCTTGCTCTCTTTGAATCGGCATGTGGGTCTTGCGCACGATCGCCTCGACCTTCTAGGCTGTGCCTTTCATTCACTTACTCTGTTGTCCTCTCCACTTGACGATTACGGCCTGCTGGGACAAATCTCCGGACAGCCTCATCTGCCTGGTTCTCTTTCCACCTTGGTTCACTGAGAGATTCTTTAGTGTATCTCCTCCCCAGAAATTTCTCAAGGGAAGTTCTTCTTCCCCTCTGTTGGTAGGTGATTCCCACTGCCGCCAATCTCCCCGGCTGGGGAGTGGTCCTTGATGCTTTGACTGTTCAGGGCCTGTGGTTCAGGGCCGATTCCTCCCTCTGGTTCAACCTGCTGGAACTCAGGGCTATCTTATTTGCCTTTTCTCCTTGGACCTCTCTTCTCCAAGGACATCTGTCACAGTCCAGACTGACCTCTCCTCCATGGTCTCCTACTTAAACCCTCAGCAGGGCACCAGGAGCCGTGCGGCCTTAGTAGAAGCCTCACAATTTCTTCCTTGGGTGGAGCGCCTTGTTCCAGCTCTTTTGGTGGTCATCCTTTTTTCTGGCGTGGACCACTGGGTGGCAGACTACTTGAGTCAAGAAAATATTGCTCTGGGCGAGGGTCGCTTTATCTGCAGATCTTCCTTCCACTGTGCTCCTGCTATGGCGTGACAAACATCGACTCTTTTTGCCTCCAACGGAACCACAAGGTCCCCAGCTGAATTGCCAGATCTCTGGATCCTCGAACCATCACTGCTGGCATTCTTGTGAGTTCGGTTTTTCACTTCCTCTTCTCCCTTGAGTCCTCCAGAATCTCAAGACCAAGGGAGTTCAAGCTATCCTGGTGGCACCAGATTGGCCCTGCCGGGTCTGGTATGTGGATCTCATGTTCTTGTTGGCGGATGCTCCTGGCCTCTTCCTCTGCTGGTCGACCTTCGGCCTCAAGGACTGCTGTTCCACCCCACCTTGATTCAGCTGCGTTCACGGCGTGGCTGTTGAATCCGAAGTTTGAGGCGTTGTGGTTTTTTTCGGAGTTTGTTATCCTACCATACTCAAGGCCCGGAAATTCCAGATAAATTAGATCTGCCATCAAACGTGGAAGGCATACGTCCATCGTTGGAAGAGTAACGATTCTCATCGGATCTTCCCCAGTCTGGTCTGGATCAAGGTCTTAGTCTTCTTTCCTTTTAAAAGACTTTCCTACAGGAGTGCCACTCTGTGCTCCTTTGGAACCCTTGGATCCGTGGGATCTTAACCTCGTCTTTAAGATGCTTCAGGTTCCCCCCTTCGAGCCTTTGATATTCTTTTTTTTTTTTTTTTTTTTTGCCTTCTGTCCTGGTAGAATGAGTTTCTGGTGGCCATTACCTCCATCCACAGGGGTCCCGAATTGGCTGCCCTTTTTTTCGGCAGCCTCCCTTTCTGGTCTTCCACAAGGATAAGGTTTTCCTCCATCTGCCAGTCTTTTTTTTTTTTTCTTAGGGTGCTTTTCCTGCTTCCACATCGAGGACTTGGTCTTGCCCTCTTTCTGCTCGGTCCCCAGGCATCCATGTGAGTGCTTGCTCTTCCCTGCCCGGTTGTTGTCCAGGCGATTTGCGTGTATACTGTCCCTCACAGATCCTTTCTGTTCGGACGCTTTGCTCGTTCTCCCTGAGTGCCCTTGCCAGGGCCTGCCTGCTTCCACAGCTCCCATCTTCTGGTGGCTTTGGTCTGAGATTAGGGAGACCTATCGGTTTAAGGGTAGGGCTCTGCCTTTCCGTGTGACGGCTTTCTCCTCTAGAGCTGTTGATGTACCCTGGGCCTCCGGCATCAGGCTTTTGCTTCCAAGATCTGTAAGTATTGCACTGGGCCCCCATCCTCTTTCTCTAAGTTTCACCAGATCCATTCTGTGGCCTCTGCCAATGCCAGTTTGGGTTGTAAGTTTCTGGAAGCGGCTGAGCGTTAAGGATTTGCATGGCCGTGTTATTCCCACCCTCTGGGACTGCTTTAGGACATCCCATGGTGCTGTGTCCCCCAGTGAAATAAGCGAGAAAATGGGATTTTTGTACTCACCGTAAAATCCTTTTCTCGTTGTATTCACTGGGGGACACAGATCCCTCCCTTGTTTTTCAGTGTTCCTGCCCGAACTATGTTGGTTCCTTTTCGGGTTCAGGCATTGTCGGTGGTTGTTGGTTCCATGTTCCTTTGTGTCTCTCTCTCCTACTGCTACGGTACAAACTGATTCACTGATGCACAGTGGCTGTGGCAGGGTATAGCCTGGAGGCGAAGCCAACAGCTTTCTTTTCCCTAGTGTCTGTCTCCTAGTGATCAGGTCTATACCCATGGTGCTGTGTCCCCCAGTGACTGCAACGAGAAAAGGATTTTACGGTGAGTACAAAAATCCCATTTTGTGCAGTGTACGACTGATTGTTGTCCTATGGACAGACTCTCCCACCTCAGCTGTAGATCTCTGCAGTTCATCCAGAGTGATCATGGGCCTCTTGGCTGCATCTCTGATCAGTCTACCTGTTTGAGATGAAAGTTTAGAGGGACGGCCGGGTCTTGGTAGATTTGCAGTGGTCTGATACTCCTTCCATTTCAATATGATCGCTTGCACAGTGCTCCTTGGGATGTTTAAAGTTTGGGAAATCTTTGTGTGTCCAAATCCAGCTTTAAACTTCTCCACAACAGTATTACGGACCTGCCTGGTGTGTTCCTTGGTCTTCATGATGCTCTCTGCGCTTTAAACAGAACCCTGAGACTACCACAGAGCAGGTGCATTTATACGGAGACTTGATTACACACAGGTGGATTATATTTATCATCATCAGTCATTTAGGACAACATTGGATCATTCAGAGATCCTCACTGAACTTCTGGAGTGAGTTTGCTGCACTGAAAGTAAAGGGGCCGAATAATATTGCGCGCCCCACTTTTCAGTTTATTTTTTACAAAAGTTTAAAATAACCAATAAATTTCGTTCCACTTCACAATTGTGTCCCACTTGTTGTTGATTCTTAACCAAAGAATTAAAATTTTATATCTTTGTTTGAAGCCTGAAATGTGGCAAAAGTTTGAAAAGTTCGCGGGGGCCAAATACTTTCGCAAGGCACTGTATGTGCCTATGCACGTTATCCTGTTCTTGTTATCGAGTCCATAATTTGTTCTCTTTACAGCAGTCTAATCTTTTACTGCTGAAATTGTGAGGCTGTATCGAATGCTAAGTCACACGTTTTGGTGTTAGGAGTTCCAGTTTTTCCATAACATACTGGCCCATAACAGTTAAAGGGGGTGTCTAAGGTTGTCAGCTGAGACCATTGATCGATTATGTTGTCAATATGACATGTACAGAGCTCCACTGGTCCAGAGGGGGAAGTCAACGGGTAAGTGCATAGTCTTTCATAGTTTCCTTCCATAATTTCCTTCCCTGTTTAAACTTTTTGTATTTTTAAAACCAGACAGCAGTGCTTGACAGTTTGTGAATTCCACAGAATTTTCTATATTTCAGCATAAATTTGACCTAAAACTACATCAAATTTTCACCCAAGTACTAAAAGTAGATAGCGAGAGCTAAATCAAACAATTCAGTAAAAAATATTGGTATATTGTTGCCAGCATCAAATTCAAAATGAGTGAATATTTGCAAAAAACAAAGTTTATCCGTTTGAACATTAAATATCTTGTCTTTGTAGTGTATTCAACTGAATATAGGTTGAAAAGTATTTGCAAATAATTGTATTCTATTTTTGTTTTACACAACATCCCAACTTCATTGGAATTGGGGTTGTATGTGCTGTGATGGTTGGAGGCAACAGTGAATGGGGTTCTATGTGCTGTGCACCCCTGGTCTAGATATTGCTCTTGCATACTTGTTCTGGTGCGCTCTAGCCAAAAGAGATTCTCACTCAGTATGTCCACCTTGATGGGGTGATTCCTGCTATTGGATAGATAGACCAATAAGTATTGGCACACTAGAAGGTGGTGGTTGTCACTGGTGCTAATCACATTGTGGGTCTAAATTATCTTAGACATGAGCGAATCCTTTTATATACTTAACTCTGTTTACTCCTAGCTTCCTCTTCAGATCTGAGGACCACTGTACACATGGTCCTGATGCTAAACTGGTAAGTAAAACGGTGCCTCTGGGTTCTTGGATGAACTGTTATGTGAGTGAGTTAAATAACAAATCTACTGGAATCAAATATTATTATTATAACAATTTATCTGGATTGGGGAAGAAATGGGGGAATCTAATTGGTTAATTTTGCTTTGATCATACCCCAATACAGCAGTGTATGTAGCTGAAGAAGAGCCTTAGAGCCTTAGAACTTGTTTTCCAGTGCTCAGCATGGTCTTAGCTACAACCTATGAATGACACTGGTGTTTCTCTCTCAAGCCAATTGGTTTAATCTAATGGATATTTGCAATTCTCTTCATATCCTCCTTGAGAGAGAAACACCAGTGTCATTCATAGGTTGTAGCTAAGACCATGCTGAGCACTGGAAAACAAGTCACAAGCTCAAACAGTTTGTATCTCCAATTAATGATAACTGCATAGGATTTAGGCTTTTGGGTTGCCTTTATGAAGCATACAACATTCTTTTATATTCCTTTGACAGTTCTTTTATTAGTAAGGGCTGCATTTACCTGCCATTGGTCTCAGGGTGCTTACATGATGATCTTCTTGGTATAGATGTAAAAATTAACTTTATAAATCCTTGACAGATATTGATGTCTAGGCACTGTTATTCACTGTTCTGGCCACTGGATGGCACTCTAAGTTCACTCAAATTTCAGATTGCTTGTTCAACTTGTTTTAATTTATTTAAGTGTAAAGGCAAAGTAGCTTGTAAAAATTAACATATAAAGTGATACAATGCATAAAGATAAGTATACTTTGTGCTAAACAAACGCATAGCAGACTTTAAAATCCCTGTTCTAAGTAGATGTGCTGCATTTGTGCGTTTAAGTGACACAGGAGTACAAGCAATGGTTTCAGATATGCATATAATATACTTATAATATGCTACTAAAGCTGGTGTTGTAAAATTAACAACTTGTTAAGAATAGTAATGTTGTTTTATTAAAAGTTCATGAATGCTTGCAACCTGCGGATATGTGTGGCTCAATGATGAAGAAATTATGGACCAGGAAAAAAGTCCTGTGTGTTTCCATGTAGAAGTAAAAATGGTGGGGAAAAGTAGGCACTTTTAAAAAGTCCTTGTAGGCTTCAGTGAATGTAGTAGATGTGCTGATAATTCTTTGTGCATAACCTCAGATCTGCTAATGGGCTATAGATTAGAACTTAGTATTCAGCTAGAACTTATCTAGGTGAGTATAGAGAGCCACTTCAGATAGAAGAATACTATTGAAGAGCTGCACTAGAGATCATTGGTTTCAGGGTGTGGTCAAAAGTGAAAAGGAAGACCAGGAACAGCACTATTTAGTGAAGATGCCTAGTGGTGACTTAAAGCCCTTGTGCAAGGGCCAATAATTGGGACAGTTATCATGAACAAGCATTCCTAGGAAGCTACCTATCCGTTGGTCAGCTGAGTGCATCTTTTATTAGCATAACATTGCACTGTGTAGTCCTCGGTTAGCACTACACAGAACAACATATAGGCCAGGGGTCAGCAACCCCCGGCACTGGTGCCCAAGGAATATCTACCTGGCACAGGACTCTCTCTGCTGTTTTAAACAAATGGCAGTGCTGCTCCTTGTGGCAATCTCTCTCTCTATTTGTCCATGTAAATGTAGTCGGACGAGAAGATACACTGGGAGGTGTGGGGTACATGAGGCACAATGTTTAAGTGTCCAGGCCAGAAGCCTAGTCACAGGCCAGCAATTACCTGTGCAAAGTATAACATGGCAGCTAAATTTGCCTTCTTTCATTTCAATAAGACTGTAAAAATTTGTTTGGATTTCAACAAAACGACTAGTCTGTGTGATGGGTACCCTCTGCCCCCACATAACAGGCTTACTGCAGATTACACTTAGCCTTATGTCCAGTCCAAATATGAATCATTTTTCTAAAGGATCCCATTGAAATGAAAGCTCAATCGACTAACTAGTTGCAGTTATGGTTTGTGTTATATGACTTTCATGTAGGACAGTGTTTCCCAACCTTTTCAGACTCGGGGTCTCCCTGGAAAAAAAAAAATTCCTTGGAGCACCCCTACCGAATAATTTTTACCAAAAGTCAAACATCCTAAGGACGCAGATAACATTGTATAAAGGCATGGGATCATCCTTCTAAATACTTCTAGAGTGTTGAGGCCCCCAGTTGGTAATCACCGATGTAGGAAGGCGACACGCTTACAATTATTACATGGCACACGGAGTACTTCATCTTTTCATTTTTCTTCCAAATCGGCACCCCGGACTAAAAAGGTTGCTGACCCCTGATATATGCTGACTTCTAAAACCGCGGTCACATTCGGAGCCTGACAGACCCCATTAATTATAATGGGATTCTTTGGATGTCTGTTCTCTTAAACTGAAACCGCTGGATGAAAGTCAGACTTGTAACACTTTTTTGTACAGCGATTTTCAATGCACAATGCAACAGAGACTCCTTTGCAGATGTGAACATAGTCTTCCAGTGCAGCAGAAAGGGGGAAGGAATGATCACTGCAGTATGGCCTGTGTAATATGCACGTGTTTATCATCAATCTATGCTTCTGCTATGTCTGCATCTGCTGGTGTAAAAGAATCTAACGTAACCTAAAACATTACTTGTTTATAAGAAATATGTTTCTTAGTATTGAAGCAAAAGAGGCAGGCCAATGGAACTGCCAACTCCAGTGATAAAAACAAGCAAAGATGATGGTACTGACTAGGCCAAAGCCAGTGACATTAAAAGTAACCATGGGGATCTAAGCCAAACTTGGAATAGGACCCCACCTTAACATGACCATCTATAGCAGTGAGAAAATGGGAAATTCATGATTATTTTGGACTTATTTATGCACAGGCTTAATGTAAAAAGTGATATAATTGAGGTACAATACACATAGTGATGTCACAATGCATGGATTAAAAACACGGGATCTCAGTACATAGACAATTCACAAAGTGATGTCATAATGGTAGTAAACTGTGATCTCCATACAGATATGAACAGTGCTACATCAGCACAAAGACTATAAGCATAGTGATGTCACAATACAGGGATTATAAACATGTTACAGTACAGAGACAATGCATATAGTGATCTCACAGTACAGGATCAATGCCCACAGTGATGTCACAGTACGGGAATAATGCACCCAGTGATGTCACCAACTACAATGTGACATCACATCACAGAAAAAATCAATGTCGTCAGATGCATGTATAAAGCACACCTATTGTTATATTGCTATATTGGTATAGGGATAATGCAAAAACTAATGTTGCAAAAAAGGATAATGCCCACAGCAAAGATAACCATTGGGCTCCACAACAAAATATATAATGGGGCAATGTTAAACTCCCCACCCATTCTTACATCATCCATTGTCATCACTAGCGGTACCTTACCTCTCTCTGTGTTGGTATGAGACCCGCAGTAACTACTGTACCTGCTTCCCTGGTAGTTATGCCTATGGCTACACTGAAATGACCTCCTCAGTGCAGTGTCGGACTGGCCCACCTGAGGATTCTCTGGTGGATCCAGGCAGTGTGGGGCCCGGCCTTGTCGCCGCGCCCTTTTCCAATAGAAGCCTGCCCAGGGGAGGTGTGTAAAAATAACATATTTATGCTCACCTCTCCTGGGTGTCTGGCATCATCATCTGACCATTTCAGGCCTGCAGCTGACGTCAAGCTTTCCAGATATCACCGTTGAGGCCTGTGATTGGGCCTCAGCAGTTAGGTGGGGCGTTCTTGTGTCATAATGTCAGTGTGCCCCACGTGAGCGCTGAGGCCCAATCACAGGCCTCAGCGGTGACATCACTTGTCCCAGATGTCACCGCTGAGGCCTGTGATTGGGCCTCAGCGGTGACATCTGGGACAAGTGACGTCAGCTGCAGACTTGAAGAGGAAGCTGGTGGAGACAGAGCAACACAAGGATGCCCAGGACAGGTGAGGCAAGGTGAGTATAACTGTTATTTTCAATCACCTACTCTGAGGTCTGAAGTGACCCCATGGTAAATGTTAGCACCGAAACGAATCGGGAGGCTGAACCTCACGAATATTCATCAAAATGATTTGCCCATGATGCCACTCTTCAGAGGAGATTCAAATAGGAGAACAACTTGCAATTGGCCACCTTAAATACCTTTTCTCATGATTGGATACACCTGGCTATGAAGTTCAAAGCTCAGTGAGGTTACAAAACCAATTTTGTGCTTCAGTAAATCAGCAAAAAGTAGTTAGGAGTATTCAAATCAATAAAATGATAAGGGTACCCAAATTTTTGCACCGGTCAAATTTTGGTTTAATGCATATTGCACATTTTCTGTTAGTACAATAAACCTCATTTCAATCCTGAAATATTACTGTGTCCATCAGTTATTAGATAATATCAAATTGAAATGGCTGCTGCAAACACCCAAATATTTAGAACTAAAAATGATTAAGATTAATAGGGGTGCCCAAACTTTTTCATATGACTGTATATATATATATATATATATATATATATATATATATATATATAGCAATACAATAAATGACCGCACCAGTAAAATTATTATATAAAATAATTATTATGCATATAAATGTGGGTGCTCACCACTGGGAAAAGGTAGTATCCCATACAAAACAAAATGTAAAAAACAGGCAGCACTCCATAGTGTGGTGAAGTAAAAAGTGGGTTTTTTGCCCCATGCAATAAACCCACTTTTTACTTCACCACACTATGGAGTGCTGCCTGTTTTTTTACCATATATTATTATTATTATTATTATTATTATTATTATTATTATTATTATTATTATTATTATTATTATTATTATTATTATTATTATTATTATTATTATTATTATTATTATTATTATTATTATTATTATTATTATTATTATTATTATTATTATTATTATTATTATTATTATTATTATTATTATTATTATATTATTATTATTATTATTATTATTATTTTATTTTTACTAGTACGCCCACGCATAGACCATGCAGAATTTTAGGCCCCAGAGTACAAGAAGAACATAACTGAGCTAAAAACAGTGCAGAGGAGGGCGGCCACGACAATTAGAGAAATGGATGGATTGGAATACAATGATGGATTAACAAATTTGGGGTTTTTCAATTTAGAAAAAAGATGGCAGCTTGGAGAGTTAGTCAAAATGTACAATTACATGCAGATACAGTCCAAAGACCTTTCTTTTTATCTTTTTACCTATAGGCCTGTGATAGTGACAAGGGGGCATGAAAGAACATTTCCCCAGCATCATAGTCAGGGATTCCTTACTATAAGATAAGTGAGGCTATGGAACTCACTGCCACAGGATATGGTGATGGTGAATGCATTGTTCAAGTCCAAAAAGGGCCTGGATTCCTTTCTTGAACTGAAAAATATAACAGGTTTTAGATTTTTGGTAGTTGAGCAAGAGTTTTATACCGATTACTAGAATTGGAGGTACAAAGAAATTTTTTTCCCTGGCCTGGGGCAATAGACATCAGCCACATGTGTTTTTTTTTTTTTTTTTTTTTTGTCTTCATCTGGATCAACACTGAAGGGTTATAGGTTGTATAGGTTGGACTTTAAGGACCTATGTCTTCATCCAACCTCATCTAATGTCTTACTATATTACTATGTGGCATTATTGAAAGAAGGGTAATCTGTGGGTCTCCTTGGTTTATGGGCCATATGTTAAGCTGCAAACTCAATAATGATGCCAGTGCTTATGGGCCCCCTATGGCTCCTGGGCCCGATGCAACTGCACCCCCTCAAGTTACCCCCCTGGGTCTTGGCATTTATGCAAACATTTCTTTGACTCATACCACCTACCTAAACTTTGTTGCTATCAAAGTACACCCATTTGTGGCAGTGACATTTCCTATTTGCAATGCTCTCATCTCAGGTGGGTAAGGCGTTTTGTTACATGGTAAAACTGTTCAGGAATGGTTTCAGTAACATTTAAGGTATTGCATGTGATGCATTAGAGCTGATTTGGCTGCACAAGGGGGACAACACAATTTTAGGTTTTAATGTTGTGACTGATTGGCATACATACATGCATACATATCGTCTTGTCACTACAGTTTGGCAACAGTTCATCAACATTTTTAAAGTGAATGGAATTGGTATGCTTACCAAAGCAAATCTGCTGCACATTCAGTATTTCAGCATTTATTTCTTATTATGTTGGCAACCAGACGAGTTCCCTACAGCACTGTAAGTAATGTGTAAATATTTTATGCGAAAATTGAGGTATAAACTCTTTACTGGCTTTCTAAAAATATTCTGTCAGCAGTTTTGGTTTGTGCTTTAAACTTTGTATTGAGACAGAGAGATTTGCTTTCATCATCTTATGTTAAGGAGGCCTTACACTGTCCCAAAATGGAAACATGGCAACATTAAGAACAATCAACAATTTTCAGGGGGCTCCTGATAATGTCCAAAACTAGAAACATTGAAAAAAAAAAAAAGAAAAAGAGGGGGCCTTTCACAAAATCAAATTGTATGATGTATGATATCACCATAACTTTAAGACCAAAACACTTGAAATATAATTTAAAACTATATAACTAAATATATGCAACCAAGTAAGATGGTCCCATCCCATAGGTGAAAACATCTAAATGGGTAGATAGGGGATCATAAACGTAATTTTAAAAAGGCAATTCCTTAAGTACCCCTTGCGTCATTAAATTCATGTGCATAGAGCTACAGGTGCATCTCAATAAATTAGAATATCTTCGAAACGTTTATTTCTTTCAGTAATTAAATTAAAAAAGTGACCTCCTATATTTTCTAGATTCTTTACACACAGAGTGTTCTATTTCAAGTGTTTTATTTCTGTAAATGTTGATTATGGATTACAGGTAATGAAAACCAAAATCTAAGAATATTGTAAAAAAGTTCTGTATTGTAAATTCAGTGTGTCACCTGCCAAGGTTTCCTACGCCTTTAAATGGTCCCTCAGTCTGGTTCAGTAGGACACACAATCATGGAAGACGCTGATTATGAATTGTATTACTGAAATGAATGAATGGTTCAAAAATATTCTAATTTATTGAGATGCACCTGTATATACAGTGAACCAGACAAGAATATTGAGAAACTATGTAGCAAACAATCTTGACACTTAATGAGTTAAAGCAAATTGGTAGCCTCAGACAACAGTGACCATATCGGAACACAATTGGGTAATGTCAGTACTGTTTGGCCAGTCTCAAAGTTTGCAGGGACACACCCTCAACTAGTAACACCCAGATGTCAATTTATTCATACATTGTAGGCGAAATGGAGAGGAATGGCACAATGCAGAGTTCCAAGAAAAGATGCTCCAGAATTGTTATTTTATAAAGAATACAATTATTTAAGATAAACATGCCAGGAGTGGTGACAAGTCCGCTTGTAAACTATGATATGTACTGCAATGTACATACAATTTACAATATGTTGAGTGCATTATCCAAAAATGATGCAATAAGATTAATAAACACAGATCCAAGGTCAGCAGCAGATTACTGAAACATAATAGGCCGATTTTCTAATCCTATCTAACATTTAGATTAGACTTTACAGGTTTAAAATGCACAAGATGTATTATTGTGGCTGATGCTGAATGATAAATGTGCCACATCTTTATACTGTCTAGTCTGGTTGATTTAGTTTATGTAAAAAAATGCACCAAAATGATTCATCTTAAATCACACCCCTTCCACTATGTGGCACACATTACATAATTAATCTGATGCATAAGATTTCGTAAATCGAACCCTAGTGGGTCTAAGAATTTTTCAGTGCAATATAAGAGTGATTTTAGTAGTTCTATCTATTGAGCAAATAACTATAACGCTCCCAGATAGATTTCAGAAACTGAAGCAGCATGAATCCTTGTGGATAAACAAATTATCCTGTCTTCTGCCTAATGGTCTGAATGAGACCATTGAAGCTACCTATAAACTATTAGCTTGCAGTAGTATTGTTTTACATGTGTTGTTCCTTTGGTACACATTCATTTAGCCCCTGATTTTTACCGTGGCTAGTCATTTTTATCATTGATGCATGTACTGTGCTGAATTATTTTAGCCATCACCTTCTGTGTTTTAACGTGTGATACTACTGTTCTACTTCTAGGTTACTGTTGTTTTATATATGGTAGGCTAGTACACAATTATCTGGTCTCTAATACTTACCTATGTTAGTCAGTATCCTGTGTGATGAATGTCCTGTATTAAATCTGCTTTAGTCATCAAGCCTGGTGTTTTATCCATTTAAACCACTTTTTAATGTTCCGGTTTGGGCAATGTTTTACATGCATAATGCACTATCCCTTTTCACCCACACTAGCAATTACTCTCTGTATCAAAGTTAGTATGTTGAATCTTTCAGCTGATCATCCCTCATCTTTTATGTATCTTATCCTAAAGTGTCTAGATTCTGCTTCAAGTCATTCCGTCTATATCTCAGCATGTTATCAGATTATCTTTATCACAGCTAGTCCAGTTCATTACCATCTCTGTATGATAGCTCACCTCCTTGCAGATTTTTTTTTAACTCAAAATCCATTATTGCTCATTGGATCTTCCATCGTCAGCTTCCATACCTGATTCTTGTGGCCCCCCTGCCACTTCCTGTCACTTCATACTGTACTCTGTAGCATCCCATCTCTTTGCCTACCTCATAGTACCTTATACTTGTTTCTTTTAGTTATTAAAAGAATCCTAATGTTTTTATGTGGTTTTTGGCTGAATGCCTCCATTCTCGTTGGCAGCAATGATTTTGTTGTATTTGTTTATCTTTAATTAATTTTCAGTCTTTGGACATAAATTTATCTTATAGTATAGTATAGTACTGTTTATACATTTGCAGAGATATCCGCAACTTCTACAATTGGTTAAACTGCTGCAGCATGTCTTATCACAGAAGACAGCAAGAACCTATGAAAACTTATTAGAGAAACATTTAAAATGACTCTCCTACATCTATATATTTTTTTATGCATTTTATGCATTTAACTAGAGATAGGCAAAACATTTCATCACAAGCAAGGTTCGACCTGAATATTACAAATTGTTTTAACAAAACCGAACCAATGTCAATTAGTCTCAAGAAAACTAAAATGGCCGCTGCCACATGTTTGAGCAGGAAATACAGAAGAGACGCCTGTGTGTGACTCAGACTCTGATGTTCTAGCACCACCTGACATCAACTGACATCCTCTCAGCCAATAGACTATGGTAGTGGTAGGTGGACAACTTACAGTGCTGATGTCATATACACTATATAAGGTGTGCAAGTGTCATAAGCTAGTTGCATCTTACTGCATCATACAGAGCACAATTTGGAAAAGCTTGCAAGCAATAGTTGGAATAAGAGAATTTTATCAGATTCAAGCAATTACACAGGCATATTAGTGATAGAAATCAACAAATAGGAGTGAGGGCATAGCTGTGCTGCTGTTTGAGGTTGAGATTGCTGCATTCCTGCTTTAATACAGAAGTACAGACAGGACAGTTAACCCTTTTACTGCCAATAATCTAATTCTGTCCAAGTCTGTTGTGCATTAGAGCTGTTTCATCTGTATACACATCCTGTTAGTGAAAATTCTTTTGTTAAGAACTTTTTTGGGTAAGAGTTTACATTTTTTTCATTAAAAACATAGCAACTGCTTTTCTAACAGCAAAGCACTGATTCCACCTGTGCAATTTTGAAAAAACTTTGTTATTCAAGCATTTTTTTTTTTTTTTTTTTGATATTCACCCAATTTGCAGTCTAGCCTGCTCTAATCTGATAAAAAACCTAAAAAAAATGTAATTTTTTTTTCTGCTTTGCTCGCAAAACACACAATGACAGAGTATTAGGAGTGTTGTTAATCTGAAAGAAATTATTAATTTATTAAACTTTTTTCTGCCCATATATACAGTATTACAGCCTCCACTAATCTAAAAAAGGAAACTCCCTTATTTAAGCATTTTTTTGTTGTGTTCAGTCTAGCGTGTGATAATGTGGAAAAAACTCTTGTTGTTTTTTTTTTCTTGCTCTGCTCACCAAATGCACAATACACAAGCAGAGTGTTAATTCGAAAAAAAAAAAATTCATTTCTTTAGCTTTTTTTTTTTGCTGTGCATATATACAGTATTTCAGCCTGCGCCTATCTAAACAAAAAAAAAAACCTGTGTTATTTAAAGCTGAATTTTCTTGAAAGACATTCACACAGTGGCAGAATTGTTGCTAATCACTATAATTAAGTACTGTGTGCAGTAAAAAAATTACTGGAAAAAGAGGACAGGCAAAAGGAAGGGGATGAGGAAACACACGTGCAAGTAGTATCAATAAGAATGTGGGTGGCAACAGCAACATTTCTTCTGGTCTTGGTGGCACCGCTAGTAGCCACAGGATTATTGTACTTTGACAATGAAAATTAAATTTTTGTTTACTTAGTTTGCTCTTCTCAGTCACAGGAGAATATTGCAATTTAGAGTGATGTGATCTTGAGTCAGGCTTCTGTGTGTCCCTCCTCCTCCTATACAACACATAATTGCAAGACCTTTTTGGACTGTCAACCGTGTCTCCTTCACATTCTTCACTGACAGAGATGTGCTACCTGCTGAGAAATCTATTTCTCCTAGTTAGACAGTCTTCCTCCTTTTTTGATGAGCTAGATGAGAACAGTCAGCAGTGTGTGCAAGCAGAGGAGGAAGACATGCCTGGCAGTGGAGAAGGTAGTAGTGGCAGGGGGTGTCGTACTACTACTGGTAGTTGTTTTGGTAGAGGAGCAATGGGGTAAATCTGAAGGTGGAAATTCTGATGATGTGCATGACCCTGATGTTTCAGAAAAAAAGGGGGGAAGATGATGATGACATTGCTGATGATGATTCTTTTGCAGATAACACCTGGCAATCAGGTCAGGGTGACAAAGTGATTTCAGATGAAGAGGATGGTGGCAATGGTGATTCTAATAATTTCAGCCAGGGGCGTAAATAGCGGGGTAGCTGCGGGAGCGACTGCCACAGAGCCCAGGACATTAGGGGGCCTGGTGGGCCCCTGATGTTTTTTTTAATAGGCCATTACCTGCTGGTGTAACCCCAAGAGGTAACAGGCCCTATTTACTTATCGATTCCCACTCCTGCTCACGGCCGCCTGCGCTTCCCATTCTGTGGAAGCAAAGGTGACTGAACCCCACAAACACTGCTATCATTATATTCTGGGGTCTTTTCAGACCCCAGAGTATAATGATCAGAGGCCCGGTGGAGGTGAGGGAACATAAAAACACTGTTACTTACCTCTCCTGTGCTCTGACAGGCTTCGGGCCTCCTTGGTGGCGTCCAGGCCAACGTCATTATGTGTCGCGATGCCGGCCGTGATGTCTGGTCCAACCTTGAAGAAGCGGGGAGTGCGTCGGAGCCAGGGACAGGTAAGTAACACAGTTTTTTATGTTTGTATCCTCCCCTGGGTCTCCGATCATTATACTCTCAGCTCAAATAAATAAACACCGCTCGTAAAAACACACGGGATGATACAGTATCCAAATAGTATATGATGGTGGGCTATATACTGTCTGAAGCCCAATCATAACTATCTCTCGCGGAACTGCACATTTATCCCTATGTGATACTTATGCCACCGTAATTAATGATATCCGTAAATACAACAGAACATCATAAGATGGGCTTAGACTCTAAGTCAGCGCCCTCCCTATTGGGGATATACAGAAGTTAAGCACTTTCTGAGTCCAGATCGCCCATAGATATATTATCCTATTGACAATAAATGCAGCTAGTACATGAACCGGCTAAAATATGTAGAGTGCACAGCTACCCAGAGAATGGAGCATGCCTCCAGTCTATCTACAAAGTCTGTCTATCTCCATCTAAAAGCTCCTCAACATTCCTACGTGTTTCACCATTGATATACAATGGCTCATCAGGGGTTACATAGCTACTAATATGTAAAGCTGCCGGAGTACTGGACAGAATAGTAATTACATGCAAGACAGAAGGTGGCCACCGTCTAGTGACACCGCCTTTCTGCTTGCTAGTCGGTGCTAGTACGACCGCTAAATGCGGCCGTCGTCAGCGCTAGTTACAGTGCCTTGCGAAAGTATTTGGCCCCCTTGAACTTTTCAACCTTTTGCCACATTTCAGGCTTCAAGCATAAGGATATAAAATTTTAATTTTTTGGTGAAGAATCAACAATAAGTGGGACACAATCTTGAAGTGGAATGAAATTTATTGGATATTTTAAACTTTTGTAAAAAATAAAGAACTGAAAAGTGGGGCGTGCCAAATTATTCGGCCCCCTTAAGTTAATATTTTGTAGCGCCACCTTTTGCTGCGATTACAGCTGCAAGTCACTTGGGGTATGTCTCTATCAGTTTTTCACATCGAGAGACTGAAATTCTTGCCCATTCTTCCTTGGAAAACAGCTCGAGCTCAGTGAGGTTGGATGGAGAGCGTTTGTGAACAGCAGTTTTCAGCTCTTTCCACAGATTCTTGATTGTATTCAGGTCTGGACTTTGACTTGGCCATTCTAACACCTGGATACGTTTATTTGTGAACCATTCCATTGTAGATTTTGCTTTATGTTTGGGATCATTGTCTTGTTGGAAGATAAATCTCCGTCCCAATCTCAGGTCTTTTGCAGACTCCAACAGGTTTTCTTCCAGAATGGTGCTGTATTTGGCTCCATCCATCTTCCCATCAATTTTAACCATCTTCCCTGTCCCTGCTGAAGAAAAGCAGGCCCAAACCATGATGCTGCCACCACCATGTGTGACAGTGGGGATGGTGTGTTCAGGGTGATGAGCTGTGTTGCTTTTACGCCAAACATATCGTTTTGCATTGTGGCCAAAAAGTTGGATTTTGGATTCATCTGACCAGATCACCTTCCACTTGTTTGGTGTGTCTCCCAGGTGGCTTGTGGCAAACTTTAAACCAGACTTTTTATGGATATGTTTGAGAAATGGCTTTCTTCTTGCCACTCTTCCATAAAGGCCAGATTTGTGCAGTGTACGACTGAATGTTGTCCTTGTTTGAGATGAAAGTTTAGAGGGACGGCCGGGTCTTGGTAGATTTGCAGTGGTCTGATACTCCTTCCATTTCAATATGATCGCTTGCACAGTGCTCCTTGGGATGTTTAAAGTTTGGGAAATCTTTTTGTATCCAAATCCGGCTTTAAACTTCTCCACAACAGTATCACGGTATCACGGACCTGCCTGGTGTGTTCCTTGGTCTTCATGATGCTCTCTGCACTTTAAACAGAACCCTGAGACTCACAGAGCAGGCGCATTTATACGGAGACTTGATTACATACAGGTGGATTATATTTATCATCATCAGTCATTTAGGACAACATTGGATCATTCAGAGATCCTCACTGAACTTCTGGAGTGAGTTTGCTGCACTGAAAG
Organism: Leptodactylus fallax; assembly: GCA_947044405.1. Taxonomy (NCBI): domain Eukaryota; kingdom Metazoa; phylum Chordata; class Amphibia; order Anura; family Leptodactylidae; genus Leptodactylus; species Leptodactylus fallax. The sequence continues at coordinate 79,840 of CAMRHE010000134.1, read as the reverse complement.
TAAAGGGGCCAAATAATATTGCACGCACTACTTTTCAGTTTTTTATTTTTTACAAAAGTTTAAAATAACCAATAAATTTCGTTCCACTTCACGATTGTGTCCCACTTGTTGATTCTTCACCAAAAAATTTAAATTTTATATCCTTATGTTTGAAGCCTGAAATGTGGCAAAAGGTTGAAAAGTTCAAGGGGGCCGAATACTTTCGCAAGGCACTGTATATAGTCATTAGCGGTAATAACTCCGCCCACAAGGGGCATGGTTAGCGATTTAGAAATTAGGGGAGGGCAGATAGCTCCTCTCCCCCTAAGAGACGGTTAAAGAGGCAGAGTTGACGATACATATGCTTCAAACTAGCATTAACCCCTGTTTTAAGCATTTAAGAAAAATATACAAAGATCACTAGAAATCATGGTGGGAAGATTCTGGAGACGTATAGCCAGTTCATGTACTAGCCACGTCTGTGATATATCTATGGGCGATTTGGACTCAGAAAGTGCCTAACTATATCCCCAATAGGGATGGCACTGAGTTAGAGTCTAAGCCCATCTTATGATGTTCTGTTGTATTTACGGATATCATTAATTACGGTGGCACAAGTATCACATAGGGATAAATGTGCAGTTCCACGAGAGATGGTTATGATTGGGCTTAAGACAGTATATAGCCCACCATCGTATACTATTTGGATACTGCATCATCCCATGTGTTTTTATGAGTGGTGTTTATTTATTTGAGCTGTGGATCAACACACAGTTAAAACATATTATCAATGCACTATTTTTACTTATTAGGATAGACGTCCCTCAATAAAGGTTAAGTTTTAGATTTTCTTACCTTAGTCCATAATGTGCAGTCCCCTATTCCCTAAGGTCTATGGGCACCAATGTGAACAAAGTGACGCTTCCAGGAGTTTTAAAAGATCCAGGTGGCCAGCTCCACTACTGTGCCTGTGCTTAGTTTACCCAGAATTAGCAAATATGTATGCTTTCTTATTCTCAGGATGTGACATCATGTCCTTTGGCCACATTGACAAATGACCAGCGGACATTGTGTCACTTCTCTAAAAGAAGAGAGCACTCATGTTTCCTAATCCTAGATAACCAGTTTAAGGCCAGGGGTCCACATTGCGAAAATGCTGCGAAAAAAAATGCTGCGTTTTAATTACCTGCAAAGTGGATGGGATTCTGGTTAATCCCATCCACACATTGCAGAAAAAAATCTGCAGTAGAAATGCTACAACTTCATAAACGCATGCATTTTTGTAAATCACAGCATGTCAGTTATACCTGTGGAAACGCTGGCGTTTTCTGTATAGGTATAATAGGGCCAGAAAGTCCGTAGAGAAAAACGCTGCAGAAAAAAATACAATGTGTTTCCGCCACGGTCTTTTCTGCAGCATTTTTTTTGCTGCGTCTCGCTACGTGGGAACTTAGCCTAAAGGGTTCATTGCAGGTTCAGGCACAGGATGTCCATGGGGTCCAAAGATGGTGCGGCTGCCTCTTTCTCTTCTGCCCTGGCGGTGAGCAATTTCCACATCTGGCTAATCCTAAAGTGTTATTTAAAATAATTTAACTAGAATGTGTAGAAAGTAGTTAGTATGTGGCATTTAGGAGTGTTTCTTGTTTCATTATTTCTACATGTAGCGTATTGGCGCCTTTTCTACTAGAGTGCATTCTATAGTTATAACATACAGTCTTTCCAAGACCTATAGTAAGCTTTGTTGTAGCCAAAACTATGTGATTTCAAGGAATATTGGCTCTACACCCTTAGCAAGAAGCCATGATGACCCTTAGTAATGTTTGTTTTATTTTTCTGTGTATTTTCCCACTCATTTTCTTGTCCATTTCCTTTTATCTCGGTATTTCTGCAATAAATGTAAGCAAACATTTCTGGAATGTGTATGAATGACAATTACGTGACCTTGTTTTATCAGTCTTCACATTGCTGCATTTGATCTCTATACCACAGTGGTCAGAGTCATAAATCATATCTTTGGATTGTGTGCGGATGTGCAAGTTTTCCATCTGGTGAGCGCAGAATTTGTGGATCTAACAATGTTGGTGGTCAAGGGACATTTTCCCTTGGTAGCTAATAATGATGATAAAGAATGTGTTAACTAACTGGAGCTGACAATCTGAAGGTCAGAAACATTGGTTGAAGTCATCAGTGGGAATGCTGCATATTCTAAAAAGTAATGCTAACATAAGAGGTTGCTTTGTACATGGAAATGTCTGTAAATTTGTACATTTTTTTTTAAATTGAAAATGTATCTTGATGTATCCATTATTCACCTGGCCAGTTCATGTCATAGAAATCTCCGTAGGTGGTAACAACCTGATGTGGATCTGAGCCCATTATTCTTCTAAGGTCAGATTATGAGAATAAATGATCTACCATTAGTTGTGCAGTTCTTCCACAGTTTGTCACCCATAAACTCATTGTCAGAGGTTTGAAGAGGAGTGTTTGACATCTAGATATGATGCTGGCATTCGATGTTGAACATGAGCACACAAATCACATTCGCTGACGTTTCTGATAATAGTAATCCAAATTTGCAGATCAATGGATCACAGAACACAGATTTGCCCAGAAAGTTCTGGTTTGATCATTCAGAATTAAATGCGATAAAGGAGGTGGTAAGGATTCCTGTTCACTGTTTTCAGAATATCTAATAGATGAATGCTAAGGTGAGCTTTATCTGATGGAAAAGCATCCATTATCGCTAGCAGAAATGCTATATTCACATTCATTCCCTGCTGTTTGTGAATGGATGATAAAACAGAGGTTCAAATGAGCACATTTCATCTCACAATTTTAGGTCCATATTCCTTCTAAAAAGCAGACACAAAATGTAAAAAAAATGTATGGTACTCAAGGTTAGATTTTTACCTTAAAAGGGGTGTCTGGTTTAAAAAACACATTTTAAATCCCACTCTTTAAGGGCAACAGCACACGACTGCATTTCACCCGTGAAACATGGCCCATGTGCAAGCCAGATGTACCGGCTTGAACTTCAATCTGGGAGCGGGACACCTAGCATCCTAGTTATCTAAGATGCTAGGAGTCCCTGCCTCCCAGCGACATATTGTCCCGTACTGTAATTGGTATGGGGACAGTATGTCGCTGGGAGGCAGGGACTCCTAGCGTCATAGATAACTATACTGCTAGGAGTCCCACTCCCAGCTTGAAGTTCAAGCCAGTACATCTGTCTAGCACACTGGCCATATTTCACGGGTGAAACACGGTCGTGTGCTGCTGCCCTTCGGGAGATTTACATTAATAGAGGAGGGTCTCCTACTAGCCTCTAAAGTGGAGAGTGGTTACAAAGAATGCCTTGTGCATAACGTAGACAGCCTATTGATCTCAATGCAAACTTTGTAATGTGTTATTTTCCTTGTGGTGGCAGCAGGGGCGCACCTCTAATGAGGCAAAGCGAGGGGGCCGCCTCAGGCGGCACTATCCGTCATTTTTACTATTTATTTAACGTAAACCAGCCCAGGACAGGTCGCTTTAAAAAAAACAAAGCTGTGCGGGGCCTGTCCTGGGCTGGCTTATGAGACATCCGCATCTCAGCGCAGGTGGCGATACAATGACGTCATCGCGCCTCCTACACTGAGACGCAGACGTCCTATGCGCAGACAAAAAGAGGAGGCGGCGGCTCCATCAAGGGATCGAAGGTAATTGAGGATAACTTTTTTTAAATAAAAAACCCCAGCAGGTAACGGCCTATTTATTTACCTACCCCCACTCCTGCTCGTGGCTGCCTCCGCTTTTCCTTTTGCTATGGGACGCAGAAGGGGAAGCGGAGGCAGCCACGAGCAGGAGCGGAGATCGGTAAGTGAGGCCGCAGGCCTCAAATACTACTATTATACTCTGGGGTCTTTTCAGACCCCAAAGTATAATAATTAGATGCCCAGGGGAGGTGAGGGAACATAAAAACCATTGTTACTCTCCTCGCCTGCGATCCGTTGTTACTCCCAGCAGGCTTCGGCCCTCTGGTGATGTCATCAGGTCGCAACGCCGGCCTGATCCTTATGATGTCTGTGCGCAATTAAACAGGGCCGAAAGCTGCAGGGAGTGCACCGGTGCCCAGGATAGGTAAGTAACACTGGTTTTTATGTTTGTCACCACCACCTGGGCCTCCAATCATTATACTCTGGGGTCTGAAAAGACCCCAGAGTATAATAATAGTTCATGGGTGGGCCACTGCTGGGCATAATACCATGTGCAGGGGCCACTATGGAACATAATACCATGTGCAGGGGCCACTATGGAGCATAATATCATGTGCAGGGGCCACTACTGTATGGAGCATAATACCATGTGCAGGGGCCACTATGGAGCATAATACAGTGTGCAGGGGCTGCAGCGAGGCATAATACAGTGTGCAGGGGCCGCTGCAGGCCATAATACAGTGTGCAGGGGCCACTGCGGGCCATAATACAGTGTGCAGGGGCCATTGCGGGCCATAATATCGTGTGCAGGGGCCGCTGTGGGCCATAATACCGTGTGCGGCTGAATATAGGTGTGTCGCTTGGTGCCGCTATCTGCGGCGCTCCTAATATAGAGAATGGGGGCCATGTGGGCTCGTCCATCCACCAAGCAGAAGATATGTGAAGTTACTTTCATTGTTAATGCCGTGTTGTTGATCTGATATAGAAGTAATACAGGAAGAAGAATTCTTAAAAACTGTTTCATAACTTTGTGTATTGTGTATATTGTGCGACGATAACAGTGTGTGAAGCTAGTAGCATGGAAACTCAATTTTTTTTTCCTGGGGGGGGGGGTGCCTTTCTATAGTCCGCCTCAGGCAGCAAAGAGGCTAGGTTCATCACCAGGTGGCAGTGCAGCTAAAATAGACATTTGTGTTGGAGGGCAGGCTACATGGATGATATGCTATTTAACTCTAGGTTCACACTAACGCCAAGCTCTCTGTTATTCGGGTCCATCAGGGGACACACAGAACGGAGAGCTGGACTGCTAAAACAGCGGTTTCATCCCTACCAATTTTCAACGGTTTCTGCAATGGAATCTCCAATAGTGACTCTTGTGCAGATGTGAACCTAGCCTTACTGCTACCAGTCTTCTATGTTTAAAGTATACAGTATTTAACTGCTACCAAAATATAATAATAAACAACATAAAAGTACCTTTGTTATATATGTCACTTTTATAGATTTAAAGAAAAACAACTTTAAAATCTTATACAAATGAAGCAGTTTATGCACTGGGGCAGACCCTCAGGTTCTGGAGCATTGCTCTTGCTGCACATGTAAGATGAGAGATGTCATAGCAGTGAGAGGATGAACTCTCACTGGATGGGGTAGTGCAGGCAAAAAATGGAGGAGCTAAAGGAAAATGGAGCTAAAGACCCGCCCCCAGTGCACCAACTGCTTCATTTGCATAAGACTTAAATTGTTTTTCTCCAGATCCACAAAAGTGACATACATAACAAAGGTATGTTGTCTATCATTGTAATGTGCTTTGTAACATGGTGGTAACAGTTTAATATGCATGGAGGACATGTTAGACTCCCATCCTGTTAATAGAAAGTTTAGCTAGAGTTTGGATGGTGTAAAGCTTTTTCTTGTTTTCCATGTGATTTGATTGTTTATGACTAAAAACTAATAAAAGTGAAGTTCATTTTTAAAAAACTGTAAAATGGTCACTGATCCCAAGAGATGAGAATCCTATAATTTCTGTATTATCTTTCTTATATGTGTGTAATATGAACATGTTAGTGTACATATTGTCACAATCTGCCATGGTTCTTTTGAACCATACTTTATCATTGGATTCTATAGTGATCTAAGTTGGATTCCATAGAATTAGCAGGGATCCAGGTATTTTGTCTATATGTGAAACCATCTTTACATTTTCTTCATTACTTCTATTTTCCCTTTTTAGGGAAAGTACCGGTATGTACTCCACCCCTTATCTGCTCCCTTTTGTTTTGTAAAAGTTCAAGAGAATTTTCCAAAGGAGTGAAAGAAAGAAAGTTATTTGCATAGCAGTTGCTTTCCTTACTGATAAATCAGTATTGGCATAATTATAGCTATATCCTGAGGCATGTACTTTGTACAATGTATGATGTACACATATGTGACATATATACTCTATTGATAGCAGGCAGAAACTAAACATCAACCAAACATATATTTATCAAAATGTATGTGCATAGTACTTAAGGCTTCAAAGACAATTTAATACTTTGCAACTTAATTTTCTAATTGGGGATTTGTATTTTCCATCGACGTTCCTCAGGAAAGCAGGTCAGAGAGGGTGCAGTAATCTACAAGCATGGTCACGTATTACAAGCGGTGGATGTGGAATGAACAGTAAAATCTATGCCTGAGGAATATGATGAACTAAAGTGCAGTTTCCTGTACATAATTAAAACTAACTTAGAAACTCTGTATCTTCTCACGTTTCAAGACAGTTCTAATTTGTGTAGTCTGTCATTTCCCTGAAACACTGTGTACTAGTCTCTTGCAGAGCAGAGAAGCAGTATTAGTAGATGTGACAGTTTTTTTTTTTTTAATATATATTCAGTGGCGTACCTAGGAATGGCTGGGTCCCAAGGCGAACATTTGACGTGGCCCCGCCCCTGAACCGCCGCCCCCAACCCCCACCTGGACCGCCCCCTCTAACCCCCTTCCCGCACAAACCGCATTCCTGCCCACACTATTATGTGCCATAGTGGCCCCTACACACACTATTATGCCCCATAGCGGTCCCTGCACAAAGTATTATGCAGGGGGTTGGAAGGGTTGGGGGCGGCGGTTCGGAGGGGGGCCCCATATCAAATGTTCGCCTTGGGGCCCAGCCATTCCTAGTTACGCCACTGAATATATATATATATATATATATATATATATATATAAAAAAACCTGTCACATCTACTAATACTGTACTATTGTCTTGAAACATCAGAAGATACAGAGTTTCTAAGTTAGTTTTAATTATGTACAGGAAACTGCACTTTAGTTCATCAAGTTCCTCAGGCATAATTTTTACTGTTCAATCCACATCCAACCCTTGTAATACGTGACCATGCTTGTAGATTACTGCACCCTCTCTGCACCCTCTCTCTATTTAAAAAAAAAAAAAAAAAGCATCTGGGTCTCTCCAGGGCCCCCAAATGTCCTGGGCCCAGTGGCAGCCACTACCGCTGCTACCCTGGTAGTTATGCCCCTGGATATATTATAGCAATAAAACAAAAGAGGTTCAGAAATATTAGCACGTGTGTGTTAGCAGAAACAAACTATGACTCTGGCAGTTTGGTTATACAGCCACAACTATCCGAGAGTAAATGTAGCAAAAGAGAATGCTAGCAAGCCATTGTCAATGTTCTATTGGGCTGTATATTAGGGATTGTGTTTATCTATTGTATTTGAGAATTGATATAGACAAATGTATAAAACATTGAGAGTAAGTTAATAAATAAGAATTTTTGTCATATAATAAATGAAATGGGTACATACATACATACATAGAATAAATTGCTATGTATATCTGCATAAGTCATAATATAAAAACTATATATAAAACTGCATAAGTTTATATATCAACCACATATGTATATATTGGGTAAATGAGTACAAAAAAAAAAAAATCAGACCTAGAGTAATGTACTCATATATTAAAACACTTAAGGAGGAAACCCAACTAATATAAATATAATATAAATATATGTATAATAATAAAAAATAGTAACTATTGGGTTATAAGTTAAAGGGGTTTTCCGGGCAAAAAATGTTGTTGTTTTTTTTAAAAAGGTCTGTTAATGCTATTAATGGGTTAATAAATGCACCCATATACTTTAGCAGTGTTTTGAGTGATTTCTGGGTGTCTGTAGGAGCTCCTGGCATCTTCTGCATTTCACTCCCCCCTTCTTCTCTCCCTCCCTCCTCTCTCCCTCCCTCCCATAAACCCCCTCCCTGTCTCTCTAGCTAACCCACCCACTACTAGCTCTTCCCAACCTACTCAGCCCAACCCCTGACCCCATTATATACTTACCTGTCTTCCTTCTTCCTGAGGGACGGCCCATCCTTCTTTTCTGACTGCCGGCGCGAGCTACAGTCTCAGCGCTGGTCTGTGCTCTGCAGCGACGATCCACCTCTACTGTGCAGGCGTGGGAGTTGCACAGTAGAGATGGAATATCGGCAGCAGAGTAGCACTGGCAGTCAGAAAAGAGGGAGGAGCCATCCCGCAGGAAGAAGGAAGATTCATAGTTTGTTTCTGATAACACACACCTGCACATTGATCTTCAGCGGTTGCGGCAGTTCTGCCACCCCGCTGATTCTACTTGCGATCCATGTGCGCAGGTGCACTTGTATTTTGGCGGCTGGCTGTCTCATCACCAAAATCCCTATCCGAAGGACATTTGCATATCCAATGATCCTTATGCGCCCCAGCATTTTGGCAGGCGTGGGCCACATTGCCAAAGTTTCTACCTATCAATCTCTAGTGCGCAAATGCTGCATCTGAGTGTCGGCAGTGCGCAGATGTGGGTGTCCTCATGCCAAAAAGCCCGCCGAGGATGCCCACACATCACTATGGTGCAATAACGTAACTAGGAATGGCTGGTCCCCAAGGCGAACATTTGACATGGGGCCCCCCCTGGCCCTCCCCCTCCAAGCCACCTGCACAAACCACATTCCTGCGCACACTATTATGCACCATAGTGGCCCCTACACACACTATTATGCCTCATAGTGGCCCCTGCATACAGTATTATGCCCCATAGTGGCCTCTGCACACAGTATTATACCCCATAGTGTCCCCTGCACACAGTATTATGCCCCATAGTGGCCCCCACCACACTATTATGCCCCATTGTGGACCACCCATGAACAATTATTAAACTCTGGGGTCTTTTCAGACCCCAGAATATAATGATCGGAGACCCAGGGGAGGATACAAACATAAAAAACAATGTTACTTACCTCTCCCTGGCTCCGGCGCACTCCAGCAGGTAACGGCCTATTAAAAAAAAAAAAAAAAAAAAAAAGCATCGGGGGGCCGTCAGGCACCCTAATGTCCCGGGCCCTGTCGCAGCTGCTGCCGCTGCTACCCCGGTATTTACGTCACTGCTATGGTGTTTTCTCTACAAGCAGACAGTGGTGATGTTTTCCTCTACAACCCTTCCTTAATACAGTAAGAATGTTTTAATTTACAATGTACTATTATTGTTATACTTAACCACATATAAATATATAAATCTTTGATCCATATACATTCTTTCAAATAAAAAATACATTATATATTTATATTCTTGTGAAAAAATGTTTCTGTTATTATGATATACCTCCTAGGTTTATGTTTTTATTGGATAATGATATTGTACATATTTTCCTCACAATCAATTGAATGATTTGAATGTTGACACCACCCGATTAAGTCAGGGCACTTTAAACCTCCAGTCTGGTTATATGTCTGCTCATCTGAAGAAGGGGTTCTCCCTGGAACGCGTTATCTTAGACATTTTTTGATTTAATAAACCAACTCATAGATATACATAGTTGGACGTCCTTTTTTATTAGTATATACAATTTGGAGTGAAGCATGGAACCTGGTCATCTTATACTCTGAGCCGTATGGCCCAAACTTGTGTTTTTCAGGGTGATGGTACATCTACTGGACTAACTAAAGGTATTATGGTGTTCTGCATAATATCCCACAAAATGACCTGTGACTGATTTGTTATGGAGTTTCCTGGTGACAGATTCTCTTTAAAGCTTCATGGACATGACATGGCATGGCTAGCACACTGACCCATTCCTCTCTATGGTCTCATACACACAACCTTGTATTTTCATGGTCGTGTGTATGGGGCCGTGAGCCAGGGGCTGTAGCATGACTCTTCATGAGTTGGGGGTTTAGTCCCTATTTCATAGCATTTAGTTTTTAAGTTATTTATTCTTAGCATTGAAAATAAGTGTGGAAATAAATTAATTAAATAAAATAACAATTATAAAGGGAGGCAGTGTGAATGTAATAAAGTGTTACATGTCACATTTGTAAAGTGTCACAGCTTTGATTTTGTGATTGAGCAGTAAGGTGGAAGTTGCAGGCAAGTTATTGTGGACTTATTTTAAGCCCTTAGCAACCACGGACGTAATAGTACGTCCTGGCTGCCTAGTACTTAACGCAAATGGATGTAATAGTACTTCCAGCGTTAAGGGGTCTCTGTGTCATATGACACGGTGAGCTTGAGAATATTGCCGCTGTCCATGACAGCAGACGATCTTCTCACGTACACAGCCAATAGCAACTTACTGGCACAGATCCAATGATCTGTGTCTGGAGGTTACTCAAAAAACAGCAGTGTTTGATGCTATACATAGCACCAATCACTACCAAGTATCAGTGGGACGTGTAGTGGCGACCCCCCCATCGCTGCAATTGGTCGGTCTGCTTGCATCACTCCTATTGGAATTGCGAGCAGAGCAGTCACTGTCCTGCCCTGTGCGACTTACCTAGTGCATACTGCTGAGATTTGTGCCTGCCACTGTCCATCTTCCTCTGTCCATCCTCCTCTGCAACCCTTCATCCCTTACCTCTGCCCAGAGTCTCCCCCTACCTTGCTGGCTGCTCTGCTGGGTTTTTTTAACACCTTACCAACAGCCCCTTTTTTTTGTTCCCCCATTTTTTTTTTTTTTTTTTTTTTGTCTGTGCCTGCCACTGAGCGCTGGTCAGTGACATATACATTATCTGTGCTCAAATTTTTTTTTTTAACTCGGGCTTTTTTTTTTGGAGTTAGAATCAGTTGCTATATATATATATAGAAATAAGTCTCTCTCAATATATAGCTACATTTTGGCTAGAATCACTGCACAAGCCTTTTTTTTTGTGCAGGTCCTGCCACCACTGAGCACTGGTCAGTGACATATGTTACTGACTGCATCTGTGCTCAATTTTTTTGGCACAGGTTTTTTTTTTTTTTTTTTTTGAATCTAATAGTAGTTAGAATCATTTGCTAAATATATAGTTAGAAGTATCTATCTATGTATCTGTTAGGTAACATCAGTACAACTTTTTTTTTTCTTTTCTAAAAGTAGTTAGAATCAGTTGATATATATAACTCTCTCTCTCTCTCTCTCTCTCTCTCTCTCTCTCTCTCTCTCTCTCTCTCTCTCTCTCTCTCTCTCTCTCTCTCTCCATATATATATATATATATATATATATACTTGTCGTGACAGATGGGCTTCTTACTGTTTGATCAAATGTGTATAACGAAGAACCTCTAATTTATATGTATAGTTTATAGATCATATTGGTTGATTTTAACAATAGCAGTAATGCCTTTCCATTTCTTATACCTTTGTGCTGTGCGCAGAGTGCTGCAAAAATATATATATATATATATAGTGTGAGTATGTGAACCCAGAGGGCACTATAGAGCGACCCAGGACCGGGCCTGAAAAGGCCCTCAGCCACACCTTTGGGAGGGGGGCGTAACTCCAGAAGGCTGGAGAAACCTGCAGGAAGCAGGAAATCGTGGAACCAGCCAAAGACAGACAAGGCGGTCTGTCCCAGGAGGGCTGAGGTCCACGGGGGACTTTTGCTTGAGCTGAGCATTAGTCAGGCTAGATAGGGGTTAAGGAGTCAGTTAGTGCCCAGGCTGTTTTTGTTTTGTTATGTTGCACCTAAGCTGAATAAAAGCCATTTTGTTTTAAATTGGCACCGTCTGAACGCTGTCTCTCCGGCGCCCAGTACCACGAACCACTGCTGTCGGGACCAGGAGTCTGCTGCCATTGAGACTAATCCCCCCCCCAAATTGTCACAATATATATATATATATATATATATATATATATATATATATACATACAGTCACTTGCGAAAGTATTCGGCCCCCTTGAACTTTTCAACCTTTTGCCACATTTCAGGCTTCAAACATAAGGATATAAAATTTTAATTTTTTGGTGAAGAATCAACAACAAGTGGGACACAATTGTGAAGTGGAACGAAATTTATTGGTTATTTTAAACTTTTGGAAAAAAATAAAAAACTGAAAAGTGGGGCGTGCAATATTATTTGGCCCCCTTAAGTTAATACTTTGCAGCGCCACCTTTTGCTGCAATTACAGCTGCAAGTCACTTGGGGTATGTCTCTATCTGAAAACTGAAAACAGCTGAAACTGATACCGCCAGCGAGGGAGAAGAGGAAAATGCCCCATTCCTCTATTTTCCTTCCTCCTCATCATCCAGTGATGAATGACCCCATAGAAGATGCCCCAGAACAATTAATGAGGCAACTCCTGAAAGTGCAGAACCAATGTGGACCCCACTGCCCTGAAAATTATGAGCCTCAATTTCCTGACTTTGTGGGCAGGTTAGGAATCCAAATTGAGACTGAAGGCTTCAAAGAAATTGACTTTTTCAAAGTCTTTTTCTCTGATTAGTTTATAGATTTTATGGTGGCCCAAACAAATTTGTATGCCCAGCAATTTATAGAACAAAATGCCACCTCTTCATAACCTAGGCCCCAGAGGTGGACCCTGGTAAATGCAGCAAAGATGAAGATATTCTGGGGTCTTGTTCTGCGTATGGGCATAGTGAAGAAACAAAAAAATTTGAGCACAGACATCTTGTATAATAATCCAATCTATCAAATGACCTTGACCAGGACACACTTTGAAATTATCCTGAAATTTGTACACTGAAAATTGAGCCCTCAGAATGCCCCCCTATCCTAGGAGTAAGTGGGAAAATAGTATGGGATTTGCTGCACCCACTGCTGGACCAGGGTTATCACCTATATATGATAACTTCTACACCAGCATACCACTTTTTAGGTGCCTCTTTAGGTGACTCCTTGATAAATTCTAGTTTCCAAAATGGGGTCATTGGAGGCATGGGGGTTCAACTGTTCTGGTACCTCAGGGGCTTTGCAAATGCAACATGGTGCCTGAAACAGATTCCAACAAAATCTGCCCTCCAAAATCCCAATAGCGCTCCTTCCGTTCTTTACCCTTCTGTGTGTCCATACATCAGTTTACATCCACATGTGGGATAATTTCATGCTTGGGAGAAATTGCATAGAAGATTTTGAAATGCATTTTCTCTTTTAACCCCTTGCGAATGTGTAAATTCTAGGGCTAAATGAATATAATAGTGAATGAAATTAAAAAGTGTAAATTTCACCTCCTTTTTGTTTTAATTGCTGTGAAATGCAGAAAGGGTTAAGAAACTTTCTAAATTGGATTCTTTAAGGAGTGCAGTTTTGAGAATGGGGTGATTTATGTTGGTTTTTATTAGAGAGGCCTTTCAAGACCCCCTTCAGAACTGAACTGGTCCCTTGAAAAATGTATTTTGGAAATATTCTTGAAGATTTTGAAAATTACTGCTTGACTTATATTATCTGAAAAACATGAAAGGGTGATTAAAGTTTGATTGCAACATAAATCAGAGACATGGTAAATTATATTTGGGTAGTATGACTTTCTATATAAAATGAATGCAATTTCAAAGTTTGAAAACTGGATTTTTTCCCCAAATTTTCACCAAATTTCCTATTTTCTCATAATTAAAAACATATTGACCAAATTTTACCTCTGACACGAAGCACAATGTGTCTCGAAAAAACATTCTCGGAATCACTTTGATAACTTAAAGTGAAAAACGAGGCCTGGTCTTTAAGGTACATTTAAGCTGTGTCCTTAATGGGTTAACTAATAAAGGAGGTTAAACCTCATGGTGGTGTATAGGCCAAGCTTTGAAAATGGCCAGCCTGAAGTAAGTTATACAAGGGCTGGCATGGTGGTTAAGCACAGGAGTAAGGATCTTCTCTAGGGTTATTGGTGTCCTTAAAATGTACTGGCTCTGACAGAATTGCAAGCCGGAGCATTTATTGCTGTGTGGGCAGGTGCTGTATGTCAGACAGCTGGGAATCTTACAGTATTTATGAATCCCAGTGGTCTAGCACTTCATCTAATTCCTTCTGTGATTATTTTAGTTCTGTAATTTAAATAAAGCTGTGGCCATTTTGACACTGAAAATAAAGTGTTTTGGGCATTTATTCCGAAGTCAATGTTTACCATAGTTGTTGTTTTAGGAAGGAGTGAGGGTTTCATGTACAAGCCCATGAGAAATAAAATGTACCTGTTAAAATTGCATCCCATATTATGCAAATAATACCTCACTGGAAACATATACAGGTGCATCTCAATAAATTAGAATATGAATATAACCTGTATGCTGAGACTGATCAATGGTCTGTGTGTCACCATACAAATTTTTTATTAAATCTTTTAAAGTAAAGGAATGATATTTTAGTAAATCATGTGTTTAAAGCTAAGGGCCCGCGTAGTGCTGCAGGAAAAACCTTGGCGGAAATGTATTGTGTTTTTTCCTGCAGTGCTTTTAAACACAAAGTCCACAGAGTTTTCCCCTGCAGACTTTCTGCTTCCATTATACCTATACAGAACCCGCCAGCGTTTCTGCATCTTTTAATAAGATGCAGAAGCTTGTTTTGTGTTTATGGGTATGATTATAAAAAAAAAAAAAGAAAAGAAAAAAAAAAGACCAGCACTGCTATTCTCTATGTAAACCTCATCCTGGGTGGGTTTCCTGCTGCTGGAAGGGAGGAGGCGAACTTGAGACAGTGCTTAAAGGGGTTGTTTAGTTTCAGACCAATATTGAGAGACACATTTTGTTTGTATAATGAAAAGTTTCTGTAGATTTAATTGACAACGTAAGAGTTTTTCAAATCGAAGCATTTTTGCTGCGGATTATTTTCTGCAATGTATGGACGGGACTAGCCAGAATCCCATACACTTTGCAGTTAATGCAAATCGCCGTGGTTTTTGCCGGGTTGTTTCTTCCGGGGCCAAATCGCTGTGTTTATGCTACATTATGCTATGCGGAAGTTCCATGTTGCGGAAACACAGCTTTTTTTGTTGCAGATTTTGCTGAGTTTTTTTTGCTGAGCCGAAGCCAGGAGTGGATTGAGTAGAAGGTACAAGTATAAGGACTTCCTATACATTTCCCATTACTTTTGTAGCCATTCTTGGCTTTGGCTCAAAAACGCAGCAAAGTCTGCAACATAAAAAAGCTGCGTTTCTACAATGTGGAGCCTCACCTTTAATTTCAGTGGGGAAAAATGACAGACTACAGAGATTCCAGTAGTTGAAGTAGCTCTTTGTTGAAAATACCATTTCTGGGATTAGGCAAACATAATATCACATAGTTTCGTTTTGTCTCGGTGCCCTAATAACCAGCCCATTTAAGTATTTCTTTTCTCAGTGTCATTATGCTGCTAAAATTACTTGTCATGGATTTGTGATAATCCTCAATAATTTCTCTAAGTAATCATGGTGAATAATGATGTAGTCATCTAATAACTGTGTTGTGTACACATCATGTTAATGAAGAGGTTAACCCAGCTGTGTAAAGAACAAAGAGAATACAGATACATTGCCAGGAACAGCACCCAGTTAGTCTCTTAGTTCTTTGTGTGGATGGAATTGGTTATGACAGCTGATAGTTGCAGACATTGCTCGAATACTTCAAGTCATGGACATTCCAGGAAATTATAGCTACATTAACAATACATGTTCTTTATTTAGTTGACTATGGCTAAGTTCACACATTAAGGACAATGGCAAATCTAATGTGTATTTATAATACAGGATCCGTGCCAGAAATCTGAGACTAACGGGTGTATTTCTGCTGCAGATGGATGTCCATGAAGATTAACCCAATTGTTATTCATTAGGGATCCACATGGAATCTCTGAGAATACTGACCATCCGTACTATTCTCATGGATGGCAGCACAGATATTTTCCACTGCTTGTGAATGAGGTTGTGGAAATGCCTTTCATTTGGGCGGTGATCTGGGTGTGGATCCTTGATGTGTGAATTAACCCTTAAACTTAGTGCTGTCTACCAATGGAATAATGAGAAATCATATTAATATACTGTACAACACAACTAAAAGCAAAACTCTACAAAGTCAGCATGTCATTGAGCTTAGTGATCAATTTAGAGACGAGTTTAGGTTACCTGTTATTTTTAGTAGTTAAATGGTTTTTGTTTCCTTTATTGAAATCTTATTTAGTTTCTAATTAGAACCATGAAGACATGTCAATTTAACAAAGCACGTGGTGCATCTGGACATCATTTTACATTGCTTGACAATTTCAATACTTTGCCATGTTTTTGAGTGCCATTTTCACTCAAAGGAGTCATGTACAAAATCTTTTGTGCAGTCATTGTATATTTAATCATACATTAGCCCCATTAGCCCCGAACAATATAAGGCAATGTAAGATGAACACAAATTCAGGCAATCCTATAGTTTCAGCAGGATCTGGCTATCTGTCAGCTGACTGAAAACTGTATTCCCCAACTCCCACATAACCATGCATACTCCTATTTCAAAAGGGAAAGGGGTAACCATCTGCCCCGACCAAGCAGTACATGTCAGACACCTGTCAGACACCTCATTTGTTTATCTCCCTAAGAACAAAGGAGTGGGCAACCTCCTGATCCTAATCTCCCCTAACATATTCTGTCAGGTGGGAGCCCACATACATATTGGTTAACCAAAGCTGATGGAATTGGTGGGTTCATTCTATACAAATGTAATTTGAATGGCCAGCTTTACCGTCAACACTCTTATCCTCTGAAGTAGATGAGGGATACAATAAGTATCCTAGCATCTCTTCGCAAGTCAAGTGCTTGTTAATGAAGGCACTCGGACAGACAGTTTTCTTTCAGCTCACAGTTATTTTGTGCATCACATCTTCCTATATACACATTCATCATTCACTTTGTATGACAGCAGCTATGTTGCACCGTAGTGCAAAAATGGTGCAACAAACATTTATATAACAGCTGCATTTTTTATAAGAAAATCCACAAGTCCTCCACAAAGAACAACTGGGGTAAGAGCAACTTTACAATGCACACCTATCTTAATTCTGCCTATGTAGACATACTGTGATGGGTGGCAGTTATAGGTTCTCTACTAAGCGCAATGTTTATTTTAGACTATTCTTCAAATAGTAGAGTCCTATATGGAGGATGAGATACTCATGACATACTGTTTTACAGCTCCACTTTTCGGTTCTAACACAAAAGACAGAATTAGTATGGGGTATATATAAGAAAAGTAGCATGCCATCCTAACTGAACCTATTGGGATGGATCTCATGAAAGTGTAGTAGTCCATATATTGATAATACATAAACAGTTTTATGCTTCTTCAGATGGTAGTTCTGTTTCCCTCCCTGTGGTTAAGATGTGATGGTAGAGTAATAGGACAATAACATATGCTTGCTGGCAAGTAACAACATTGATCCCCCCCATTAACATGCAGATCTCACTGTTCGGAATGAGCATTTTAATGTCTATGTAGAAGCTATGAGTTGTTGTCAGTCCTGTGGATTCTGCTAACACATTGTATTGTAAATTGGTCCTGGGAGCTGATGGGAGAAATAAAAAAGTGTATGGCGTCTTAACTGTAGAGACACAGTTCATTCATTAATGCCTAACTTGTTCTGCTTTCATTGTGTCACAACAATACCAAAACTCTGACAATTGTCTCCTACACACATTTCTATAACTATCAATTGACACGAGCAAAATTTCCCCTAGCATAATGCTTATCATTTACCCACAAAAGCATAATATAGTGGAAAGCATTTCTATAACTAGCGCAAATCAAATAGTGGTGCTGCCCTTGGCTATCAGTCAGAATCAATTACGTGTCAGTAACATAATTGTGCGTTTTCTCCTTTGTAATCATAAGAACGCTATGTCATTAGTTGCCTGCAGAGATTACCAGCAATGTATCTTTTCATGGGTTTTTCAGCAAAAGTGCTTTTTTTTTTTTTTTTTTTTTACAAAGTTATTATTTGAGCATTCTATTTATTATTATATTGTAATTTTACATACAGGATGGGGAAAACATAAAACATTCTGACCATGAGTTAAAAAGAACGCTTGTTAGATAATGTGCTAATAACTACTACCAGAGAGCTGATTCCTCCAGGCTCAGGATACAGTTTAACTACTCTCTTCTATCTATAGAAAAAGAATGGCGTCCCGCTGCAAGAATAGAGGATATCAACCTGGAAAGGAGGCAACGAGAAGAGTTTGTCTTATGAAATGTCTTCCCCCTTCTGTGCTGCATGTTTTTATTTGTTCTGCAGAGAAATCCTAGAGAAATTGACCCACACAAGGTTATGTATTTTCTAATGCTAAAGTTGGATGTGTATTCCATGAAATGTAGGAGGGTAGAAGGGATTTTTTTCATTATTGTTTTTTTTCTCTGGATCTGTAGTATGGATGCTACATGGATAACATACTGTATGTATGAAACACATATCCATATCTTGAACAATCGTCACAGATTTTATTGGCCATTTGAAAATCAAATAAAAGTACTATAGCATACCCTGTATATTTAATATACTATGCACATATTTAATGCAACCACATGAAAAGACCCATAGTTTAAGATTTTGACAAGTGTAACAAATGTTGGTCTTACCTGTAAACCTTCAGTTTCCTATTAGTATGCGTGGAAGGTCAGATCTTGATAAGTTAAAGGGGGTTTTCCCTTGAGCACCCTAACTGATCAAATGATTGATGGGACCAAGACCGCTAAAAAAGTAGAAATTCTCCAGCCACTGTACATCAGCCCAGAATGGTACTGCAGCTCTTTCCCTCTAAAGTGAAAAGGAGAGCACAGTAGTACCATTCCAGGCTACTGCACAGTGGATGGAGCTTTTCACTTTCTGGAACCTTCACTCCGCTGGTTGTTGGGGTTTCCAGGAGTTGGACCCCCATCAATCTGTAGGATAAAACATCATTAGAAAAGTGTGAGAAAACCCCTTACCAGCAGTTATGGAATAGAACTTTTCAGTTACATGATGATGTCATCCATTAGAAGATCTTTTCCAACATGGGGCCCATATCTGTTGCTATAACACTTCTATTGTTATTGTGCAGACAGTGGCACAATGGAGTTGCACCCTGCATCGATTTCTGTATTTCACCATTTTTATTCCAATTGGAAAAACCTTTTAATATAGTATAATTATGATGTACACTTGTAACAATTTCAGGCTGGCACAATGGTCCAGGAGGCTCCACTTCTACACTTATTCTGATACAGCAGGAAGCTTCCTACCCGTTATTGAAACAACAAATACCTGAAAAAATAAAAATACAGCTCTTAGGAGCTTAATACGAACCAGAATAAAAAAAATAAACTAAGAGCAAAATATAATATCAGATCATCAGATCATATAAATTTCTTAAAGTGAAAGGAGGGGATAAACACCACGTAATCGACCTCCTTGTGGATTATATCAAGAACAACAAATCCACATAAAGAAGATATAATAATCAAGTGTATCACTAGGGTAAACGGTGGAACTCCACTGGCTGAACAACCACTATATACAAAATATGAAGAGATGTATGTGTAATGCTTCCTACCAGTCTCTGTTATGGTAGAGTCCCTGGATCAAATATCAGAAAATAGCAGGAGCTGGCTGATAACAGAGTGCAGTAAAACTAGCTGTTTATCTCGTGTCCATGACACCCAAACACCTTCACCAGTGCCAGCAGCAAAATCAGATGGACTTTGCTGAATTTGGAGTCCAAGTTATCACCACAGAAACGGTACGAGAAATAAATGCACCACTATCAGAAATCAAAACCAGAACCCATGATTAACTTACAAGGTCAATCAGGATTAGGAGGACTAATCAGGATAGTAAATGTCCAGGCCAGTGGTCAGTTCAAGAGGACACATCTTAGCCAGAGAGACAAGCGGTTTTCTGGTAACAATCCAAGAGTAATTTCCTAGAGACCAGTATGAAGCTGTGTAACAAGGTAAAATAATAGCAGGCACCTGGTGGAGGAGGAAGGGAGTTTAAATATGCCTCCTCAGCTACTAACTGAATAAACCCAGAGAACTCTGACATTGCAGCTTCTCAGGTTGGCACGGTAACATTAAAGCAATAGAAACTGACCTGAGATTCCTGAAAGTCTCTTTGTCAGGGATGTGATAAAGAGAGTTAGTTGTCTAAGTTCGTCAACTGAGCCAGCCTACATCTCCATCATGAATGATTTGGAGACAATAAAGGGGGCTGGTTTACTAAAATGACTGAACCAGACAGTCACCCCTGTATTTTCAATGTGAAGATCTAAAGACTGTTTTATATATCTCATGGCATTGAGTAGTCAAATAATTTGAAGAGAATAGCAATCCCATCCAAAAATTTCAATAACAGAACTAAGAAATTTCAACATTTTCTGAAATACAATGGGGGGATTTAAAAAGACCAGCACATTGTGCACTGGTCTTAATATTTTAAGGCAGTGGATACACTAGAAATATTAAGAGACTTCAGCCCCTTAATAATGGTGAACCACAGAAGGTTCCATGCACCTGAATTGAAATCTATGCTAGTCTTGGACTAGCGTAGTTTTCCTTTATAACTCATTCCATCTATTACTCATTTCATCTATAACTGATTGAACTTATCTTGACATTGGTCTTTTTTTGGATATTGGCTCAATCTCTTTCTTGGAATTGTTTACTTGCATTGGTTAACCCCTTCCCACCCCAAGCATTTTTTGATGTTCATTTTTGACCTCCCGCATTCCAAAACCCATATTTATACCAAACCTTTTTATTTTTCCATTCTCAGAGCCATATGAGGGCTTAATGTTTGTGGGACAAATTGCACTTCATTATGGTACTATTTAATATTCTGTATAATGTACTGGGAAGCTGGAAAAAATTCAGAATGGGGTGGAATTGGAGAAAAACTGAGTTTGTGCGACTTTCTTACGGGCTTTGTTTTTACAGTGTTGACTATGCAGCTAAAATGACATGTCCCCTGTGGGTCAGTACAATTCCAGGGATACCAAATTTATATAGTTTTTTTTACGCTTTAACCCCTTAAGAAAAATCCAAAACTTTGAAAAAAAAAATACATTCTTGGAGTTGCCATATTCTGCCACCCATAACTTTTTTATATATTCGTGTACATTGATGCATAAGACATTTTTTTTGTGGGGCCAGATGTATTTTATTTATACCAATTTTAGGAATGTCTACTGCTTTGATCGCTTTTTATCCAAATTTTTATGGGAGGCGAAACAGCAGAAAAGCAGTGGCTCAGATGTGTTGATTTTTTTTATGGCTATGGTGTTCATTGTATGGGAAAATATTTTTAGAAGTTTGTAGACTGGGTGTTAGTGTTTCACTTCATTCTTTTTACTTTTATATGTGTTCTAGGAAAAGTGGGAGTGATTTGAATTTTCAATTCTTTTATATTTTTTTAACTTTACTTTTAACAGTACCTCCTCTTGTGACATCACCCCAGCATTACTACAGAACACCAGTGACTGTCTCTGTCTTCTGTCTTTAATATCATGTCTTCCCTCCATCTTAAACTGAATCTCTCAAAGGTTGAACTTCTGCTGTTTCCACCATCTACCTACCGACCTAACCCTGATATTTCCATTTCAGTCTGCGGTCTCAGGATAACACAGAGGCAGCTGCCTTGGGGTTATGTTTGACTCAGACCTTTCCTTTATCCTCCATAACCAATCACATGTAACGTTCATCTCACCTGCACCTCAAAAACATCTCCAGAATCCGTCTTTTCCTTACCATGGAAACATCAAAAACCCTTATTGTTACCTTGATTCACTCTAGACTTGATTACTGTAACTCCCTACTAATTGGTCTTTCCCTCACTAATCAACCCCCTCTACAATCCATTCTGAAAGCGGCACCTAGGCTCATCTATCAGTCTGAATGCTTCATGGATACTTCTGGTCTGCGCCAGTCACTGTACTGGCTGTCTATTCAATATAGAATACACTTTAAACTTATCCTCATACTCAAAACATCTCCATATTGCTGCTCCTCCTTACATTTTCTCCCACATCTACAGTGGGGAAAAAAAGTATTTAGTCAGCCACCAATTGTGCAAGTTCTCCCACTTAAAAAGATGAGAGAGGCCTGTAATTGACATCATAGGTAGACCTCAACTATGAGAGACAAAATGAGAAAACATATCTAGTGTGAGAGTATGAACCTAGAGTGCGCTAGGGAGCGACCCAAGGCCAAGCCTGAAAAGGCCCTCAGCCACACCTATAGGTGGGGCATAACTCCAAAGGGAGTGGATACAGCGGCAGAGCTGCTGTCGAGTCCTGCAGGAAGCAGGGACTGTGGAACCAGCCAAGGACAGACAGGCGGTCTGTCCCAGGAGAGCTGGGGTCCAAAAGAGGACTTTTGGCTCAAGCGGAGCATAAGTCAGGCTGCTTGTTACCCCAGAGGATAGCTAGGGGTCAAGCAGTGAGTTAGTGCCCTAACTGTGGCCCAGGCTGTTTTTGTTTTGTTATGTTCCACCTTTTTCCTAAGCTGAAATAAAGCCATTTTACTTTACACTAGCACCGTCTGCATGCAGCTTCTCCGGTGCCCAGTACCACAAACACCATTGTCGGGTCCAGGAGTCTGCCACCGTTGAGACTAATCCCCCCAAATTGTCACACTAGAAAATCACATTGTCTGATTTTTTAAGAATTTATTTGCAAATTATGGTGGAAAATAAGTATTTGGTCACCTACAAACAAGCAAGATTTCTGGCTCTCACAGACCTGTAACTTCTTCTTTAAGAGGCTCCTCTGTCCTCCACTCATTACCTGTAGTAATGGCACCTGTTTGAAATTGTTATCAGTATAAAAGACACCTGTCCCCAACCTCAAACAGTCACACTCCAAACTCCACCATGATGAAGACCAAAGAGCTGTGGAAGGACACAAGAAACAAAATTGTAGACCTGCACCAGGCTGAGAAGACTGAATCTGCAATAGGCAAGAAGCTTGGTGTGAAGAAATCAACTGTGGGAGCAATAATTAGAAAATGGAAGACATACAAGACCACTGATAATCTCCCTTGATCAGGGACCCCATGCAAAATCTCACCCCATGGGGTCAAAATGATCACAAGAACGGTGAGCAAAAATCCCAGAACCACATAGGGGGACCTAGTGAATGACCTGCAGAAAGCTGGGACTAACGTAACAAAGACTACTGTCAGTAACACACTACGCTGCCAGGGACTCAGATCCTGCAGTGCCAGACGTGTCACTTCTGCTCCCCCTCCGTCATTTCTTGGGTGTAAGGCAGAGGCATAGCTAGTGGTTGGGCAGAGGGGGGGCTGCCCCGGGCCCACTGACTTTTTGGGGCCCACCCCGGGGCTGCCATTAATACATCCTTTATTTCTAACTGGATCGGTGTCTGCAGACACCGATCTAGTTAAAACGTATCCTGCAACTTCACAGTATTGTAAACCGCAAGCTACATGAGGTTTGCGGTTTACAAGTCCCCGAGAGCACAGGCGTTGCTATGACATCACAACATCGCTCCATTCATCTGCATCGCAGGTAGGTGAGTATGACTTTTTTTTTTCTTTTTTTAGCGCAGTTGTGGGTATATAGTAGCATAAGGGGTGGTTAGGAGGGGGAATTATAATTATAAAGAGAGGATTCATTAGGAGGCATTATCATTATGATTATGAGGGGGTCATTTATATAAGGGTTATTGTGGGGTATTATGAATACAAGGGGGGAGGTTATTTATATAAGGGGCCATTATTTATATTACGAGGAATTATGAACATAAGGGGTGGCCATTGATATAAGGGGTCATTAGAGGTGCAGTATTTATGTCGGGGGAATCAGGGGCATAATATGAGGGTCAATTAATTAAATTAAAGTGGTACTTGGGCTTTATTAAGACTAAGGCCCCACGTAGCGGGCTGCAGCAAAAAAGCACTGCAGGAAAAACTGCGGCAGTAACATTGTGGTTTTTCCCGCAGCGCTTTTTACAGAAGGTCCGCAGGGGTTTCCCCTGAGGACTTTCTGTTTTCAATACAACTATATGGAAACCGCAGGTGTTTCCATAGGTATAATTGACATGCTGCAATTTCCAAAACCGCAACGCTGCACGTATTTTTCTGCAATGTTTGGATGGGATTTGCTAGAATGCCACGGTTTTTTCTGTGGGTTTTCGCCACATGGGTCCCCATCCCATCCCCACTTTGCAGTAAAATACACGCAGTTTTGGAAATCGCAGCATGTCAATTATACCTATGGAAATGCCAGCGGTTTCCCTATAGATATAATTGAAGCAGAAAGTCCACAGAGGAAACCTCTGCAAACATTCTGTGCAAAGTGCTGCAGGAAGAACCGCTATGCGTCGCCGCCGCGGTTTTTCCCGCAGCTATTTTTTGCTGTGGGACTCCACGTGGGGCCTTAGCCTTAAGGCGTTTTCCAGCTCATTTTTATTGATGGTCTATCCTCAGAATAAATCATCAATAAGAGATAAGTGATTCCCCACTGATCAGCTGTATGAAGGGGCCATGCGCCTGTTTATATCATACGCTGTCTGTTTATAGTGACCGTGTGATGTCATTCCAGTCTTGTCACATAGACGTGTGTAGGACTAGGCTGTAGTTACATTAAATGGCCGCTATGAAAAGAATGACACTATGTAAACAGAGAAGGTGTCACGGCGCTTACACAGGTACCACGGTTCATTCAAACAGCTGATCCTCGGGCTCCTGGGTATTGGAACCCCAATAAGTTTTTTTTCCTTTTTTTTTTTCTTTTTAATTAGGAAACACCTGGGGCATTATTAATAAGGGTAACCATTTAAAGGGGTGCACAGGGAAGTTATTAATTTAAAGTTGCACTTGGGGGTATTATTCATTATGGGGGGTATATTATATATTTTATAATTGGGGGTAGCAGCAGGATGGGGGCTTTGTGTAGGTGAGGACAATATGGGTCAGGTGCCTGGAAAAGTGAGGAACCAAAGATGTCTATGTTGCAAACTTTACAGAGACTGGAAGAAGTGGTCATGGCCCTCCAGATAAAAGAGACGGGGAATGTCAACGATTAGTCAGAGACATCACCGGTAAGTCACTAAATGTTACTGCACTGTATTCATCCAAATCGTCTGCAGAGCCCTGTGTAGAGCCTCTATATACCACTATATGCTCACCGTATACTCATAGTATCGGTATACGAACATGTGCAAGTTGGGGGCCCACTTGGACATGTTCGCCCCCCTGTGCTGTACCCCTAGCTACGCCTCTGGTGTAAGGTGAAGTATTGCCATCCGGTGTCACAGTTAATGAGGTTGGATCAGAGAAACTACACTGCATAGGACCTAGGTTGATGCAAAAGGAACTGGAGGAGGATGAAGAACTGGGTCATGGTCAAGGTGTTAGAGGATCTGGGACTTTTAGACTAAAAGAGTAAGATTCTCTTTTGGATCAAGAGGGGATCATTGATATAGCACATTCAAGGGAGTATACTGACCCTTTTGATTCAAGATGATGATGATGATCAGTATCGCAGTGGCCAAGAGTAAAAAACAATGACAGGCTCCTGGTCCGGACACTTGCAAGCGTGACAGACTGCATGCTTCACTTTACATAGTGACAAGTATATTATTAGCATAGACGGAGAGAAAAGTACTGAATCTCTGTGCTTTTGGACTTGTTTTATTTAATAACATAAAGTGTTACCAAAAGACTTTATAAAATAGATTTTCCTCTCTGTTATGGTAATTTTTATTTTGTATTGTGTCGTCGGGGGTTGGGGCTAGAACCTGTGATGTGGGCGTGTTATTGGCGTATTATTTTATTTATTTTTTAATTATTTTAGTTAAAATTTTTTTTTTTTCTACTTTTTTCTATTCATTTTATTTATTTATTTTTTTACTTTGTGTCCCCATAAGGTCATAATAGACCTTTGGGGACTTTTGACCACTATTTTTTTGGTGGGGGAGGCTGATTTTCCCTGTAACTGGGGCTGATACCTTACCTTAGGACCCAGCAGCTCTAGCAGTCTCTGATCCCCATTGGATCATGTGACCATCGGGTCAGAGGGGAGTTGCAACATGGTGGCTCCCATAGCTGTGTATACAGCGCTCATTGAGTGCTGTGTACATATCGATTGGGAAGCCAGGGACGGTAATAAACCTTCCCTGCCTTCTGTACGGGAGCTCCGGCTGTAGTAACAACCAGCTCTCGTTTCTGCTGGTGCACGATTTTGTGCAGCTGTTTAAAACTGCAAGGACATATTTTGGTGTCACATCTGCTCCCATAAAGGGATAATTTTTGGTGGCTTTTTATGTCATCACTTTTCAATCAGACACACTGTCACAAATATTTCTTCAAAATAACAAGCCTGTTGCACTTACAAGCCCCCAAAACTAGCTAATTTATATATAAAATAATTGCTTTATCCAATATAACCGGAATGTGTGTACAATAAATGACAGACAAGCACCTTCCTCGAAAGCAAGTTAATGTATGGAGCATAAAAATGTTAAAATGCATAAAAGCAAATGGCAGTTCAGTGTATGGTTAAACTACCAGTCTGTATCCACTGCTTTCCATTTGTTTTCCCATAGAATTACATGCCATTGTCGCTTTTTCGGTTGTGTTTGCCTCAAAAAGCTGTAAATAGGCTACATAGAATCCTAGCAACCCTCACAATGTTATCTACTATGTTTCAGCCAATTTAAACTCTGGTTTGTGACAAACTTATTTAACCTGAAACATATCTTTGGACCAAACCACCTGAAACCAAAACAAAACTTCAGAGTTTCGCCCATCTCTAGTTTACTATTGTAACAACGCTATACCATATAATCCATTAGGGCATATTTATGTATGGGATATACTGTAACCCCTGTTTGCAAAAAGCCAGGTAAAAGAACAATTGTGACTCTGGAAGGCTTGGCATGGCCATTCATTACAAATTTATAGGGGTGCCATGTAATGCTACATTTTGCCTGCTAGGAAAAAAAATTTAACCCCTAGGCATACCACGACGTAACTATACTTCCAGGAGAGAGCTTCATTAACACACCAGGACATACAGTTACGTTGCAGCTCTCAGGGCTTTTATTTAGAAGGGAGTATGACTGGGTATCAGGAGCTCAGCTGTTGCTGGCAGCTGAGATTCCCATGTGACCCATGAGGGACCACTACAAGCTTCCCCTCTCCAGCGATTTTTGTGATTGGTGGGTCTGTACAGACCCACCATTCACAGTGCAGCTATGCATAGTACTGATCCAGGGGCTTACTGTGATAACTGATAGTGCCCCAGAACAGGGAGATCGGAGTATCAGCTGTATGAAACAGTTGATACTCCAATCTGACCAGTGAGGGACCAGTCGCAGCCTCCACTTGTCAGCGATCACCATTCACAGCGCAGCCAGACAGCAGGGGAGAGGAGAGGTGAGTATTAGGGTTTTTTTTTATTATTCTCTCAGGATCCAGCTATTAAGATGGCCTTGGATTAATTTTAAAGATGAGATTCTCATCTTTAAAATGATACCAAAATTATCTTGATAACCCTTACAGATCTGGAGCAATTTACTGTTGAAAACGCTATTGGGCAATGAGATTCTAATGCAGATCTCAATTTCCAACAGCGTTTTTCACATCGATTCGCTCCGAAACTGTAAGGGCTATCATGATGATCTTAGTATCAGATAATAATAATAATAATAATAATAATAATACATTTTATTTATATAGTGCCAACATATTCCACAGCACTGTACAATTTGTAGGGTTCAAGTACTGACAAAAAAGATACATTACAAAGAAATATTCAATCCACACACTGGGACTGAGGGCCCTGCTCGCAAGAGCTTACAATCTATGAGGTAGAGGGGGTGACACAGGAGGTAGCAGGGGCGGCAACAGATGTAGCATTGTTTGTACAATGGTCAGACAATTCTGTAATAGAGGTTACTGTCATTACACATATATAAAGCTATATGAGCCATCATCAGTCGTGTCCTTTAACGTGCAGATGGTGCCTGGACATATAAAGTTAGTCTGATACGGCATCATATCCTGTGAGGTAATGCGAGAGTGTGAACAGAGGAGGGTATGTTTTAGGGATTCTAACTACAGAAGGGTTTACATTAGGAGTTGTGATAGGCCTGTTCTTAAAAGATACGTCTTTAGTTTATGCTTGAAACTGTGGAAATTGGGGTTAATCTAATAGTCCAGGATAGAGCATTCCAGAAGTCGTGCAACTCGGGAGAAGTCTTGCATACGAGCGTGGGAGGTTCTGATAATAGAGGATGTTAGTCTTAGGTCATTGAGTGAACGGAGAGTACGGGTTGGGCGATAGACAGAGATGAAGGAGGAAATGTAGGGAGGTGCAGCATTATGGAGAGTCTTGTGGATGAGGGTGATAAGTTTATATTGTATTCTGTATTGAATAGGCAGCCAATGTAGTGACCGGCACAGACCGGAGGCATCGCTATAGCGTCTAGACTGATAGATGAGCCTGGCCACCGCATTCAAAATAGATTTTTGAGGGGAGAGTTTAGTAAGGGGAAGACCGATTAGTAAGGAGTTACAGTAGTCAAGGCGAGAGTGAATCAGGGCAACAATTAGTGTATGTGTGGTAAGGAAAGAGCGTATTCTGGAGATGTTTTTGAGGTGGAGATGACATGAGCATGCGATTGGATATGGGGGGGTGAAGGAAAGGTCTGAGTCAAACAAAACCCCGAGGCAGCGGGCATACTGCCTGGGAGTTATGGTAAGGCCAGAGACTGCAATGGAGATATCAGGGACAGATCTATTAGATGGTAGAAACAGCAGTAGTTCAGTCTTTGAGAGATTCAGTTTGAGATA
Organism: Leptodactylus fallax; assembly: GCA_947044405.1. Taxonomy (NCBI): domain Eukaryota; kingdom Metazoa; phylum Chordata; class Amphibia; order Anura; family Leptodactylidae; genus Leptodactylus; species Leptodactylus fallax. The sequence goes on along the minus strand of CAMRHE010000134.1, from coordinate 51,119 downwards.
AAGCGAAGACATGATATTTGAGACAGCAGAGAGGCAGTCACTGGTGTTCTGTATTAGTGCAGGGGTGATGTCACGGGATGACGTATATAATTGGGTGTCATCAGCATAAAGATGGTACCAGAAGCCAAATCTAGTGATGGTTTGTCCAATGGGGGCTGTGTAGAGGGAGAAGAGTAGGGGACCTAGAACCAACGGCAAGGGGAAGAGGGGAAGAAACAGAGCCCGCAAATGATACACAGAAAGTGCGGTCAGAGAGATAAGTGGACAACCAGGAGAGAGCAGTGTCTGTGAGGCCGACAGAACGGAGCATAGTGAGGAGGAGCTGATGGTCAACAGTGTCAAATGCTGCTGAGAGATCTAGAAGAAGAAGAAAGTAATCACCTTTGGATTTAGCCATTAGGAGATCATTGGAGACTTTTGTGAGGGCCGTTTCAGTAGAGTGCAGAGTGCGGAAGCCAGATTGTAAGGGGTCAAGAAGAGAGTTAGCAGAAAGATAGCAGATTAAATGAGAATAGACTAAGCGTTCCAAGATTTTGGAGCTAAAAGGAAGGTTAGAGACAGGTCGATAGTTAGCAGCACAGGACGGCTCAAGGGAGGATTTGTTCAGTAGTGGGGTTATGACAGCATGTTTGAAAGAGGATGGGAAAATTCCAGAAGAGAGAGAGAGGTTAAAAATTTTAGTAAGGTAAGTCGTGACGGCAGGCGACAGACTGGAGAAGGTGTGAGGGGAAAGGGTCACTACTACAGGTTGTAGGGCGAGAAGAAGAAAGTAGCTGAGATACTTCCTCCTCTGTAACAGGTTCAAAAGATGAGAATGAACAGTCTGAAGTGCGGCTGATGAGGGGGTCAGTGCCACCTGGGGATTGGGCAGTTATTTCCTGACGGATTTTATCAATTTTATCATGGAAATAAGTGGCCAGGTCATCTGCGCTAAGGTCTGTGAATGGCATCTGCACCTTGGGAGTGAGTAAAGAGTGAAAAGTTTCCAATAGCCTTTTAGGGTTACAGGAGAGAGAAGAGATGAGAGCGGTGAAATAGTCTTGTTTGGATAGGTGAAGGGCAGAATTATATTTTAAGCATAAATTTAAAGTTGAGGAAGTCTGCAGGTGTACGTGACTTTCTCCACAGACATTCGGCACACCTAGAACACCACTGAAGAAAACATCTGTGGCATGTGCCAGGGTTGCTGCCTCCTGCATCTAACCTTTCGAGTGGAGGGGGGAGCCGCCTCATCCAATGCACTCTTAAGAGTTTCATTATAGTGGCTGGTGGCTAGATTGGGGCAGGACAGTGAAGAGATGGGGGACAAAGAGGACTGTAGAGTATCTGAGAGGTGCTGGGTGTTAATAGCACGTAAATTCCTATATGTATGATGGGTAGGTGTGTCCTGTGAAGGAGAGAAAGCACTGATGGTGAGAGACAGAAGGTTATGATCAGAGAGTGGCAGAGAAGAGTTAGTAAATTTAGAAACTGTGAGGAGTCGATGGAAGACAAGATCAATGGTGTTGCCATCTACATGTGTGGCGGAAGAGGAAAGTTGTGAAAGACCAAAAGACGTGGTTATTGAGAGAAACTATGAGGCAGCTGGGGAGACAGGGGTGTCAGTGGGGATGTTAAAGTCACCCATGATGAGGGTAGGAATTTCACTGGATAAAAAGAGGGGAAGCCAAGAAGCGAAGTGATCCAGAAATTGGTAGGGTAGGGTGAGCCGGGAGGACGGTAGATCACAGCTACATGTAAGGAGAGTGGGCGGAAAAGTCTGATTGCATGTACTTCAAATGAGGGGAATGTGAGTGAGGGTACCAGTGGGATGGCCTGAAAAGTGCACTCCGGTGACAGAGGCAACCCTACCCCTCCACCCTTCCTGTTGTCAGGCCTAGAGGTGTGTGAGAATTGTAGGCCACCATGACTCAGAGCAGCAGGGGAGGCCGTATCAGACTGCTGGATCCAGGTTTCAGTAAGGGCAAGCAAGTTGAGAGATTTACTGAGGAATAAGTCATTAATATATTCTAGTTTGTTACACACTCAGCGGGTGTTTCAGAGAGAACAGTTAAAAGAGACAGGAGAAAGATAACGAGAGGGAACATAGTAAATATTGATTAGGTTTGTAGGATTTCTATGTGTGTAGGAAGAGATAAAATTAGGGAGAGAAAGAGGGCCAGGGTTTTTAGAGATGTCCCCAGCAGCTAGGAGGAGCAAAATGGACCAAGACAGAAGGTGGTTCAGTGATTTATGTGGATGTTTATGCCTGAGAATCTTATCTTTAAAATGAGTCCAAGGCCATCTTCATAGCCATAATGGATCCTGGGATATGGGGCTCTAAATTGCCCCCCCCCTCCTGCCTCAGGCAGCATTTTAGAGCTGAGGAAGGAGGGGAGGAGGAGTGAAGCTGCAGACTGCAGAGACAATGATAACGCCATGTTATCCCCTCCCCTATCAATCAGAGAGTATACTATACTTTTGCTCTCTGATTGTCACAGAGGGATAATGTAATACCCCTCTGAGCCTAATCACAGGAGTGTTCTTCTGTAATACTCCTCTGAACATAACATAACCAGGAAGTTTATTGGCGCTGTGACCCAGACATTTATCATCGTCCAGTGCCAAAAGAGTTGCACCAAACACACAACAAATACACAAAGTCATCAATAAAGTTTACACTTTTTCACTGTCCCGTCCATACCTGATCTTTATAGAGTAAAATACGTGACCACCTCTCTAGCGATATCTGTTACACGTTAATATAATAGCAATAGAGATTATCACTAGAGATGAACGTATAAAACACCTGTGACAGGCAGAAAAGTTCCAGTAGTCAAATAATTCATTTTCACCCATTTAATGTCACAATATAAAATCCCTGTTTTTGGCAGTTTTCAGTTGGGTATAATAGCAGGTGTTTTTTTTTTCTTTTTTTTTTTTTTTTTTTAGAACCCACAGTACAAACGAAACACCTGGACTTCCAGTAGTTTGGGGTTAAAACAACATTTTAACGGAAAAATATATAATCTTCTATTTTCACGGCCCAATTCTGTGAAACATCTGTAGGGTCAAAATATTCACTATAGCCCTTGATAAATTTCTTGAGGGGTTTAGTTTCCAAAAAGGAGGCACATTTTGGGGGTTTCCACTGTTCTTGCATCTCAGGGGCTCTGCAAATGCGACATGGCACCTGAAAACAATTCCATCCAAATCTGCCCTCCAACAGCCAAACAGCTCTCTCTCTTTTCCAAGCTCTGCCATGTATCCATATAGCAGCTTACGACCACATATGGGGTACTGCTATGTTCAGGAGAAATTGTGTAATGAACTGTGGGGTGCTTTTTCTCTCTTAAACCCATGTGAAAATGAGAAATTTGGGGCTAAAGAGACATTTTACTGGAAAGAGTAATTTTTCCTTTACATGTCCCAATGGTAGTAAATACTGTGAAACAGCTGTAGGGTCAAACTGCTCACTTATACCCCTTGATAAATTCCTTGAGCGGTGTATTTTCTTAAATCAGATAATTTAATGGGGGTTTTATTGTTGTGGTACCTCATTTGCTCTGCAAATGCAACATGGCACCTGAAAACGATTCAAGTAAAATCTGCCCTCCGAAAGCTCAACGTTGCTCCTTCCCTTTCTGCATCCTGTCGTGTGCCCAAAGAGCAGGTTACATTAACACATGGGGGATTATAGTGCTTGAGAGAAATTGTACAACAAACTATGGGATGCATTTTCTCCTTTAACCCCTTGTGAATGTCCAATTTTTAGGGTTATTTGAACATAGTATTGAAATGTATATTTTTCACCTTTATTTTGTTTTAATTCCTGTGAAGCGCTTAAAGGGTTAGCAAACTTCTCAAATGCTGTCTTGAATTGTTTTAGTGGTTCAGTTTTGAAAATGGGGTGATTTATTGGGGTTTCTAATACAAAGACCTTTCAAAGCCGCTTTAGAACTATGTTAGTACCTTAAAAAATTTGTTTTGTAAATTCTCTTGAAAATTCCTGCTAGACTGTAAGCCTTATAACGTCCCAAAAAATTAAATAAACGTTTAAAATTTGATGTCAACATAAAGGAGAGATTTGGTAAATTATGTTTATTAACTAATTTGAGTCGTATAACTCTCTATATGAAAAGAGGATCATTTCAAACTTTGAAAATTGCATATTTTTAAAAATTTTCACCAAATTTCCTTTTTTTTTTTAATAATTAAACACAAAACATATTGACCCAAATTTACAACAAACATGAAGTAAAATGTGTCATGAAAAAACATATTCAAAATCAACTGGAAAAGTTAAAGCGTTGCAAAGTTATTACCAAAAAAAGTGACGCATGTCATATTTGAAAAATGGGGCTGTGTCATAAAGTCCAAAACTGGCTGTGACGCCAAGGGTTTAAAGTTGCTTCCATAGGTTCTTTTCACACATTTTCATATTTAATACTTTTTTACAGAAGCCAATAATGTTGTAATGTCTCTGCCTGTTTGGGGCTCTGTGCCACCCTCCGCTCGCAAACTGCAGTGCAGGAGGCGTGTTCAGCTTGATTCCTTGCTTAAGGTTCTTGTTGCTCAGTCTGAACACTGTCCTAGTACTACTACTATGTAATTGAATTTCAGCCACACCCGTCTCCTGCACCTTGTTTCTTTCTGCTCCTCAGATAGTTAATCTTAGCCTTGCCTGTGTGATTGACAGCCTGTCTACCAATCAAGTCTGGGGCAGTTCCTGGACTTGCTATAAACAGGTCATCAGCTCTCACATGGTCGCTGGCTATTATGCTCTGTCCTGTGACTTTGTCCTTGCTAGCTTTCTACTTGCTCTACTATTATTATTCTGACCTCTGACATTTGGCTTCCCTTACTACTCTTTTGGATTGCGATTTGGTACTGCTTTGTCTCTCTGGCTGTGACCCTTGGCTTGCTGACTCTGCTTCTGTGTTCTTAGTCTTGTCTTGTTCTGTGTGATACTTATTTCTAGGAAGGGTTTTGCCGCCCACCTGCTCCTGTCATTAGGACAGTGTGGCAAATAGGCAGGGACAGGGGCTGGATTGAGTTTAGGGCACACTGTCTCTGTGATTCCCTTCTTCCCAGGTTTCTGCAGCAGCATCGGGGAATTGCTCAACTTGGCAATTCCCTTACAGATGTATACCATTATATAGGCATGCAGTGGTATATATTGGATATTGACTAATACTCTATTGTAAGAAAAGTATACCTCTTATCAATCTGTATAGGAAACCATAGCAAACCTTTTTTTTCTCATGCAGTAAAAGATATGCCAGACAAGCCAATGCATACTGATCCTGCATATGCCTAATGGACACTGTTGATATACAGTGCCTTGCGAAAGTATTCGGCCCCCTTGAACTTTTCAACCTTTTGCCACATTTCAGGCTTCAAACATAAGAATATAAAATTTAAATTTTTTGATGAAGAATCAACAACAAGTGGGACACAATCATGAAGTGGAACGAAATTTATTGGATATTTTAAACTTTTGTAAAAAATAAAAAACTGAAAAGTAGTGCGTGCAATATTATTCGGCCCCTTTACTTTCAGTGCAGCAAACTCACTCCAGAAGTTCAGTGAGGATTCCTGAATGATCCAATGTTGTCCTAAATGACTGATGATGATAAATATAATCCACCTGTGTGTAATCAAGTCTCCGTATAATTGCACCTGCTCTGTGATAGTCTCAGGGTTCTATTTAAAGCGCAGAGAGCATCATGAAGACCAAGGAACACACCAGGCAGGTCCGTGAAACTGTTGTGGAGAAGTTTAAAGCCGGATTTGGATACAAAAAGATTTCCCAAACTTTAAACATCCCAAGGAGCACTGTGCAAGCGATCATATTGACATGAAAGGAGTATCAGACCACTGCAAATCTACCAAGACCTGGCTGTCCCTCTAAACTTTCATCTCAAACAAGGACAACAATCAGTCGTACACTGCACAAATCTGGCCTTTATGGAAGAGTGGCAAGAAGAAAGACATTTCTCAAAGATATCCATAAAAAGTCTCATTTAAAGTTTGCCACAAGCCACCTGGGAGACACACCAAACATGTGGAAGAAGGTGATCTGGTCAGATGAAACCAAAATCCAACTTTTTGGCCACAATGCAAAACGATATGTTTGGCGTAAAAGCAACACAGCTCATCACCCTGAACACACCATCCCCACTGTCACACATGGTGGTGGCAGCATCATGGTTTGGGCCTGCTTTTCTTCAGCAGGGACAGGGAAGATGGTAAAAATTGATGGAAAGATGGATGGAGCCAAATACAGGACCATTCTGGAAGAAAACCTGTTGGAGTCTGCAAAAGACCTGAGACTGGGACGGAGATTTATCTTCCAACAAGACAATGATCCCAAACATAAAGCAAAATCTACAATGGAATGGTTCACAAATAAACGTATCCAGGTGTTAGAATGGCCAAGTCTAAGTCCAGACCTGAATCCAATTGAGAATCTGTGGAAAGAGCTGAAAACTGCTGTTCACAATTTTTCTCCATCCAATCTCACTGAGTTCGAGCTGTTTTCCAAGGAAGAATGGGCAAGAATTTCAGTCTCTCGATGTGCAAAACTGATAGAGACATACCCCAAGGGACTTGCAGCTGTAATTGTAGCAAAAGGTGGCGCTACAAAGTATTAACTTAAGGGGGCCGAATAATATTGCACGCCCCACTTTTCAGTTTTTTATTTTTTTACAAAAGTTTAAAATATCCAATAAATTTCGTTCCACTTCACAATTGTGTCCCACTTGTTGTTGATTCTTCACCAAAAAATAAAAATTTTATATCCTTATGTTTGAAGCCTGAAATGTGGCAAAAGGTTGAAAAGTTCAAGGGGGCCGAATACTTTCGCAAGGCACTGTATGTTGGGTGCATTTCACCCAACAGGGATCTTTTTCACTGCATCATGCCCTATATTTGCATTCCCAGTCCCTATATTTGCAATCCCTATATTATGGTCACCTGGAATTTTCTCAGCTATTTGTTTGTTATTTTACAGTTACACTTTGCAGAATTACATGTAAAGAAACCACCAGTAGTGGATAGGAGAGGGGGGACAGACTGCACCCTATTGCACTTATACCCAGCCTGAGGGATAAAAGTAAAATATGCTGCAGCCATAATAGGACTATTAGTAGAAGAAAAAACTGATAGATCACTGTACATGAAGGCTTATACAGCCAGTGAACAGACTGCCCAGCAAGACCATGCTGATATTTAAAATTTTATGAAAACTCAGGAACCCTTTAAAGAATAATATCCAGGGTTTCAGTTTCAAGTAACGTCCTTTAAATCTTTATATGTACCAGTCAGTGTCAATTGGTTCACTTTCAGCACAAAGACTGAGCAAACAGAGAAAATATATTAATAATAAATTACTACCGGAAAAATTATGTCACTGGTCTGGTGTTCTGCCAGTTTTTCTTACACGCGAATGGAAATCCTAAACACAACTCATGATATACTCATGGCTCGGTGAGGAAATACAGTCAGCTACACAACTTTTGTAGTATTGCATCACTGCAGCCAGTCATTGCTTATGTGACTTATTTAAGAGTCTCACAAGAACATTATGAACAATAGTAAATTTCAGGCTTCATTAGATGCTTGATGACGAGAAGTTCCTACTTCACATCACATTTTTGGTTTGCAGATTTTTTTTTTTGCATTTTTTACTTTTTTTTTCTGAAACAAAAACAACAAAAGGTACAATAGGCATTCCCTAAAAAGGGAACAAAACCCCCATAGATACACAGAAAAGACAAGATAGAAGAAATTAGCCAAAAATAATAATTCTATTATTTATACCATTAATACCATGGTCCTGTACATTTGAGAATTTACATACAATAAACAAAACACACATAAGTACAATACTAACAGTGACCAAATGGTACAGTGGGATAGAGGATCCTGCCAACAAGGGATTATAATCTATGAGGAAAGGGGGATAGAGACAGTAGGTGAGGGTAGAAGATGTTCAGATGGTGGTGTGGGGGCAGTAGTACTATTAAAAGTTATAGGCTTCAGGGTCCTCTTGAAGTTTGTGATTGTGAGGGACAGTCTTATGTGTTGTGGAAGAGAGTTACAGAGTATGAGGGATACATGGGAGATGTCTTGGAGGTATTTGTGTGAAGAGTGGATAAAAGCATAGCAGAGTAGGAGGTCTTGAGAGGATCAGGTTACATGTGGGTAGGTAGCAGGAGACTAGGTCAGAGATGTATGGAGGGGAATTGGATGTGGATGACTTTGTAATAGTATAATGTTGTACCGTGTTAGCCATTGAAAGTAGTGGAAGAGTGAAGAAATTTAAGGACTCTAAAACCCTTTGAAGATCATGTGTATAGAGTATAAATAATCTGTGAATTTTCAGTTCTTGTATAACACCATGTCTGAAGAAGAGAGCCAGTACTCTTGAAAGCTTACTTATAAATATACTCAGTTAGCCTCTAAAAGGTATCGCCTGATTTCTTCACTCTTCGATGACTTTGTAAGTCAGCGTTAGCATTTTAAACTATTTGCTGAGCTATGGATAGCCACTGTGAAGGTCTTGGCAGAGGGGAAAGTTGATGAAAAATGGGAGGAGAGGTGGATTAAGCAAGTGGCAGAGTTGAGGATGATTGGAAGGGGGCAAGAGCATTTGCTGGAAGGCTGTGGAGAAGGGTGTTACAGTAGTCTAAGAAGGAAATTATGAGGGCATGCACTAACATTTTTATATATTCAGGGGTGAGGAAGGAGTAGATTTGATGAATGTTGAGTTGGAGGTGGCAAGAGGTGTTGAGGGCTTTGATGTGAGGCTTGAAGAATAGTGTATAATCAAAGTAGATGGAGAACACAAGGGGTGTAGATGGAGAACAGAAGGGGTCCAGGGTCAGGGCCTTGAGAGACACTTCTAGAAAGCAGGCATGGTGTGGAGGTGTTGTGTGAGTGGGAGATGCTGAATGTGCAGTTTGTGAGGTACCAGATCCAGGAGAGGACTAAGTCTATGATGCCAAGAGTTGAGAGGGTTTGTAAACAAGAGGGAAGTGGTCAAGTATGTCAAAGGCATAGGAAAGGTCTAAGAGGAGGAGAACAGAGTAGTGCCATTTGACTGTGGCAGTTAGTAGGCTATTCGTGACTTTGGTTAGGGCGGTTTCTGTGGAGTGATAAGGTCAGAATCCTGACTGTATTCTGTGTCAAAGAGTAAATTGGATGAGAGGTAGATAGTTCAAAGTGGACCTGTTGTTTAAGGAATTTTGAGTAGAGATTGGCGAACCAATTTGTCACAAGCAGGGTTTGATCCAAATAATCCAAATTGTTCGGTTTTTAACAAGACTGAATAAATGGCAATTTGTCTGAGATTAATTAAAATGGCCGTCGCCACATATAGAAGATACATGTGTTGGTGAGTCACTGTGATGTTCTTCCATCACCTGTTATCAGCTGACAGCCTTTCAGTCAGTGGTAGGTGGACAACTTACAGTGCTGATGTCATTTACAGTATTTAACTTGCTGTGGATTGAAAAACAAGGCATTTAAGTGATGTGGAAGTAGGGAATGGATGTGTTATTCATCACTGCATGATACAGAGCATTGAGTGTAGAAAAGCTTGCAATACAGCTAGAGAATCTTAGGAGTAGAAGAATTACAACACAACTTAGTCAGTTTTAATACATTACAGACAGATTAGTGATAGAAATAATAGATAGGAGTGAGGGAGAATATTTGTGATGTGTAAGCCACACTGCTATTGTAACACAGACAGACAAAAGACAGTTAACCCTTTAACCCCTTCCCAACATCCGCTGTAATAGTACGGCGGATGTCGGGTATTTAAATATTGCAGCCACTTAGGAGCTAAGCGGCCACCATAGCCGCTGGGTCTCTGTTGTATTATACTGATCGCAGGCATTAACCCCCCCTTCCCCGGGTGTCTCGGTAAAAGCCGAGATCCGGGGCCAGCGTCCCATTGGCATGCCAGCCAGGAGTTTATTGAAGGCTCCCAGGCTTGTCTGCCATTTACTTCTATGCAGCTCTATGCAGCCTGCAATAGAAGTGCCGATATTTTGCAGTGCATTAGCATTGTAATGCATTGCATTAATGTTCAAGACCTCTAGGGGGTCTAATAAATGCAAAAAAAACAAAATAGATTAAAAACTCAAATCACTGCACTTTCCCTATAACACATACTCCATACACAGAAATATAAAAAAATTATGGGTGTCAGAATATGGCGACTTTAAGAAAAAAAAGTTTTAGATCTTTGTTAAGGGCTTAAAATGTAAATAAAAGTATATACATTTGGTATCCCCAGAATCGTACCAAAACATAGAATACAGGTAGCATGATATTTTGGCTGCAGAGTGAACGCCGTAAAAACGAAGCACGTAAGAAAGTCACACAAATGCACTTTTCCAGCTTCCCAGTACATTGTACAGAATAATAAGTTGTACCAATTTGAAGAATAATTTGTCCTGCAAACATTAACCAGTTGACGACCACCGGCCGTAAATTTACGGCCAGTGGTCCTGGTCTCTGAAGTCCGGCTAATTGTAAATTTACGGCTGGCACTTCAGAGACACTGTGAGCGAGATCGGGAGCGGGTGTTAGCTGTAACTGACAGCTAACACCCTGCTCCATAAACCCCGGTTGGAATTGAGTTCCGATCGGAGATTTTAACCCCTTGGATGCCTCGGTCATGTTTGACCGGCCGTGTTGCCGCTCCCCTCGGCACCCCCCGCGGCGAGATCGGGGGGGTTTCGATATCTATTTTCTGTAGCCCGGGGTCTGACCAGTGATCCCAGGCTGCCTGAAGTTCCCACTACCTGGTTGATCCTGCCAGGATGTCAAGATGTTACTGCAATACATGTGTATGCTGTGTATTGCAGTCTATAATACCGAGCCAGGATCAGAGCATCACTGGCTCAGGTGTCCTTATAGGACAAGTAAAAAATGTAAAAAAAAAAAAGTTAAAAAAACAATAAAGTGTGTAAAAAAAAAAAATGAATAAAGTTATAAAGCCCCCCAAAATCCCTATTCCTATATAAAATTAATTATATAAAAAAAACCTAAATAGTAATAAAAACAACACATATTTGGTATCGCCGCGTCCATAACAACCTGTACAATAAAACTGAAACAATTTTTAACATACACGGTGAACGTCAAAAAAAAAAAAACGGAAAAAAAACGCTGGAAGTAATGATTTTTTGACTATCTCGCTTACAAAAAAATGCTATAAAAAGTGATCAAAAACTCATATGTACCTCAAAACAATACCAATAAAAAGCGCATGTCCTCCCGCAAAAAATAAGCCTTAAACCAAGTCTGTCAACCGAAAAATAAAAATGTTACGCATCTCAGAAGATGGTGATGCAAAAACAATTGATTTATGTCCACAAATGGGTTTTTGTTCTGCAGAATTAGTAACGCATAAAAAAAAATATAAATGAGGTATCGCCATAATCGTACCGACCCGCAGAATAAAGGTAACATGTTATTTATGCTGTACGCCACACGGCAAAAAAACTAATAGGTAAAAACCAATTCCAGAATTGATGTTTTTTTTTACTCCATCCAGAAAGTTAATATAATTTATTCAATAAGTTATAGACACCCAAAAAAATGGTGTCATTAAAAAATGCATATCATACTGCAAAAAAATCAGCCCTCATATGACTACATCATCAGAAAAATAAAGAAAATATAGCTTGTACAATGTGAAGATAAAAACCCCAAAAATCACCAAATCATTAGAATACAACTGGCTGCAGCAGGAAGGGAATGTATACACTGTGCGAGCAAATATTAGGGGACACTCCAATTTTAGAGCTTACAAGGGAAAATAAACTAAAAGTGACCCCCAGAGTGACCCCCCCAATCATAGGAGCTACTGGAGATATAGTAGGGAATTTCGTGTTCCCCATGTACTCTGCACAGCTTACATATTCACTCTTCACCATGCGCTGTGCATTCATGTCTGGGATACTAATGCTCACTACACCCCCTGATAAATTCTTTGAGGGGTGCAGTTTTCAAAATGGGATCACTGCCTAGAAGATTCCACTGTTTCTGGTACCTTAGAGGCTCTGCAAACATGACATGGCATCCATATACCAAACATCTAAATCTGCACTCCAAAAGTCACATAGCACTCCTTCCCTTCTGTGCCCTACTGTGTGTCCAAACTGCAGTTTATACCCACATGTATGACACTAGTGTATCTGGAATAACGTACTTAATGTCATATGTGGGTATGAACTGCTGTTTGGGCACAGCCAAGCACAGAATGGAATGAGCGCTATTTGGTTTTTGGCACACAGATTTAGACAGTTTAGCTTTTGGATGTCATGACACACTTGCAGAGCTCCTGAAATGCCAGTAAAGTGGAATCCCCTGACATGTGACCCTATTTTGGAAACTACACCCCTGAAGGAATTTATCCAGGGGTACAGTGAGCATTTTTAACCTCCAAGTGTTGCTATAATTTATTTTCCAGAAATGAATATGCAGCTGATTGTGAAAGATGAAAATGGCAATTTTTCCAGGAATATGTAATTGCAATGCATAATACGTTGTTCCCGGCTTGTATGAAATACGAACACTCCAAAAGATGTGCCCGGGATACCCACTTAACAGTTTTTAGAGTATTTGTGCCTGCTGATATAAGCTGGGCACAAAATATCGGGCACTGAAATGGCAAATCTCTGGAAAAATTGCAATTTTCCCTTTTCATTATCAGCTGCACATTCATTTATTGAAATTAAATGAATGCAACACTTAAGGGTTAAGAATGCTCGCTACACCACTTGATAAATCCCTTCAGGGGTGTAGTTCCCAAAATGGGGTCACAAGTCTGCAGATTCCACATTACTGGCAATTCAGGGTCTCTGCAAAAGTGACATGGTGTCCAAAAACCAAAATAGTGCTCCTTCCCTTCTGTGCCCGGCTATGCCCAAGCAGCAGTTTATACCCACATATGGCATTAAGTATGTTATCCTGGGTATACCAGTGTCATACATGTGGGCGCAAACTGCAGTTTGGATACACAGCAGGGGGCAAATGCGAAGGAGCGCTATGTGGCTTTTGGAGCATAGATTTAGATTGTTGGATTTTGGACACCATGTCATATTGGCAAAGACCCTAAAATTGCCCCTACAAAATGGGGTCACTTCTTGGGGAATTCCAATTTACTGGCACCTCTGCAAAAACAACATGGTGTCCAGAAAGTCCCTCTAGATCTGTACTCCAAAAGCTAAAAAGCGCAGTGCTCCTTCCCTTCTGAGCCCTGCTGTGTGCCCAAGCAGCAGTTTACACCCACATATATAATTTTTTTTGTATCCCGGATAGCCCACTTAATAATTTTAGGAGTGCATGTCTCTGATGCCACAAAGTGGGTACAACGTATCGGGCACCAAAATGGCATATTTATTTAAAATTGTCAATTTTCACTTTGTACATTAATTTTTGGGAAGCATTTTTAGGCTCAAAATGATAATACACCTTGATACATTCCTTAAGGAGTGTAGTTTCTAAAATGGGGTCACTTTTGAGGGGTTTCCATTGTATTGGTTCTTTAGGGGCTCTGCAAATGCAATATGGTACCTGAAAACTATTCCAGCAAAATCTGCCTGCAAAAGCCAAATAGCGCTCTTTCCATTCTGAGCCTCACCATGTACCCATACAGCAGATTACAACCACATATGTGGCATTTCTGTGTTCAGGAGAAATTGTGTAACAAACTGTGGGTTTTTTTTTTCTTCTTTATCCCCTTGTAAAAATATGGCGCTAAATGGACAGTTTATTGGAAAAAAAGAAATTTTTAATTTTTACATTCCAATGTTAATAGAATCTGTGAAACAGCTGTAGGGTCAAAATGCTCACCATAACCCTTGAGAAATTCCTTGAGGGGTGTAGTTTCCAAAATGGGGTCACTTTTGGGGGTTTCCATTATATTGGTACTCTAGGGGCTCTGCAAATGCAACATGGCACCTGAAAACTATTTCAGAAAAATCTGCCCTTCAAAAGCCAAATAGCGTTCTTTCCATTCCGAGACCCGCCATGTACCCATACAGCACATTACGATCACATATGGGGTACTGACGTGTTCAGGAGCAATTGTGTAACAAACTGTGGGGGGCTTTTTCTCCTTTAACGCCTTGTGAAAATGAAAACTTTGGGGATAAAGTGATGTTTTAGTAATTTTTCATTTACACATCCCAATGTTAATAAAATCTGTGAAACGGCTGTGGGGTCAAAATGCTCAGTATACCCCTTGATAAATTCTTTCAGGGGTGTAGTTTCCAAAATGGGGTCACTTTTGGGTGGTTTCCAATGTACTGGTACTCTAGGTGCTCTGCAAATTAGACATGATACCTGAAAACTATTCCAGCAAAATCTGCTTTTCAAATGCCTAGTGTCGCTCTTTCTTTTCCGTGCACTGCCGTGTGCTCAAAAATCATTTTACATCCACATGTGGGGTATTTCTGTGCTCGGGAGAAATTGCACAACAAACTCTGAGATGTATTTTCTCCTTCAACCCTTTGTGAATGTGTTAATTTTACGGATAAATGAATGTATTATTGGATAAAAATGAAATGTCTAAATTTCACCTCCATATTCTTTTAATTCTTGTGAAATGCTTAAAGGGTTAACACACTTCCCAAATGCTGTTTTGAATTATTTCAGGGGTGCAGTTTTGAAAATGGGGTGATTTATGGGGGTTTCTAATATATAGGTTTTTATAATCCCCTTCAGAACTGAAGTGGTCCCTAAAAAATGAGTTTGGGAAATTTTCTTGTAAATCTGGAAAATCGCTGTTAAACTTGTAAGCCTTCTAACATCCAAAATAAATTAAAGGATAATTAAAAGATGATGCCGATATAAAGTATAGATATGGTAGATAATATTTATTCGTGTATTTTGGTGGTATGACTATATGTCTGAAAAGCAGAGCATTTCACATTTTGAAAATTGGAATTTTTTTCCAAATTTCCCTCAAATTTCCTAATTTTTTATAAATAAATACAAAAATATTGATCAATGTTTACCACTAACATAAAGTACAATGTGTCATGAAAAAACAATCTCAAAATCATTTGTGTAAGTTATAGCATCTCAAAGTTATTGCCATATAAAGTGACACATGTCAGTTTTGAAAAATAAGGCCTGGTCCATAAGACACTTTTAGGCCCAGTCCTTAACCGGTTAAACCCTAATATGTCTCTATGAATGGAAAAATAAAAAAGTTATGGGGTTTGGAAGGCAGGGAGTCAAAAATGAAAATCGAAAAATGTCACTGGGATGTTGTTAATTGCCAATTATCTAATTTTGTATAAATCTGTTTTGCAATAGCATATTTTGATTTGTGACTGTCCACAGTGTCTTTAACATTATTTTTACTGACAAAGTCAGTCCTGTTAGTAAAAAATCTCTTTTTAAGTCTGTATTGTAATAGAGTAGTTTATCTGAGACTGTCTGTGACTGACCACAGAGTATCTTACAGTGTTGTAACTGACAAAGTCAGACCTGTTAGTGAAAAATATTTTCTTAGGCCAGGGCCCCATGTAACAAAAACAGCGTTTTGGCCCAAAAACACTGTGTTTTACAATACGTGCAAGGTGGACGGGATTCTGGCTAATCCCATCTACACATAGCAGAAAAAGATCTGCAGTGGAAAAACTGTGTTTTCAAAAATGTTGGTGTTTTTGAAAATTACAGCATGTCAATTATACCGGCAGAAATGCTGGGGGAGAGGCAGGAGGAGTAGAAGCAAGAAATATTAATTTAAGGTTTAAAGGGTTTACGTGAGCTAGCACTGGTTGTGTGGTGAGAGGAAGAAAATCTGACTGTAGGATATGCTAAAGTGGTTGGGTGTGTCTGGGATGGAAAACTTGTAGGTTTAGCTCCGCAGAGGAGTGCAGATGGGCAGCATGGTGGCTCAGTGGTTAACACTGCAGCCTTACTGTGCTGGAGTCCTGGGTTCAAATCCTGTCAAGAACTGTAACTCCATCTGTGAGGAGTTTGTATGTTCTCCATGTGTTTGTGTGGGTTTCCTCCCACACTCCAAAGATAATAGGGAATGTAGATTGTAAGCCCTATATGGAACAGTGATTGATAATGTATTTAAAGCACTGCAGAATATGATGGAATGGTGGGCTAGAACAGATGAAGAGTTTGCTACTAATTGTGGTGGATGGGGGGTGAAAAGTCACTTTTTGAAGCAGGGGAACAACATCAGTGGTTAAAAAGAATAGCATTCTAGTTTGTAGCATTATGTAAGGATAGTAATTATGAGGTGAATTATTTGTAGAGTTTATAGTACCTTCAGGTTCAATTCAAGTCTAATTCTTGTCAGTACAGTTCTAAAGATGTTGCACAGAACCGACCTCTACACTTAAATATATACTAAAGCTAGTAAGGATTGATTACATAGTCTGTGTGCAGGTGAGAACATGGGTGGAGATACATATGGGCTAATGAACATAGAATTAAAGACAGGGAAGGATCAGTTGAGAAAAATGGCAAGGTATAAGACAATCAAGCACAGCAGGAGGATGGAGACAGTGCATTCAAATGTCAACAGATATAGCAGGATAAAACATACCAATAACATAGAAGTGACAATAAACAAGCAACAATAGTTATGCTGGGAGCTGTGGTGGCTTAGTTTCTTAAGTCAGATGGGGAAACATACCAGTAACAGAGAAGTGACAATAAGCAAGCAGTGATAGTTATGCTGGGAGCTGTGGTGCTTTAGTTTCTTAGATTAGATGGGGAAATGGGAGACGAGATCTATTGACAGTGAAAAGAAGATGATGGGAGACATGGTCTATTATATTCTGGTCTAATTCTAGTTAGTGCACTTATAAGAGTTATAGAGATTTATAGAGATGTTGCTCTGAAATGACTAAGAATCCATAATTTGGTTCAAATATGTTTGAATAAATGGGTTCCAGCCTTATTAAATCCCTGCAGCATTTTCTTATTTACTCTTAACATAAAAATGTCCCCATCCATTTGCGTGCATTTCAGGGCTCTACAACTCCTTAGTCTTGACATCTGGGAAATTTGCTTAAAAAGCCCTAGAGATCAAGTTATTCCATTATTATGAAACTCTGACGTTTGACCGAAATGGTTATTTGTATCATCATAGTATACTTAGTCATGTTTGTTGACCACCCTGAGACCCAAACTGTTAAGCTACCATATTACATTTGTGAAACAGATTTCATAAGAGGATGTAGAGATTTGCAAGAAAGTGTCTTGGTTTCACTGAAACATTTGTTTGTTCATCTAAGCAGATATGACCAAGATATATTTATATTTTTGACTAAATGCCTTGAAATAACAATACAAGGAAAAAGACAGATTTTGCTTCACACAGTTTGCAATAAGGTAGTTGGTATAATCATTTGCCAATTTAAACTGCAGCAACCTGTGCAAGCTTAAAAAAAAAAACAACAAACGTTATTTAAGCTTTTTTTTTTTTGCTTGTTGTTCACCCACTATATAGTCTAATAATATGAGCTTGCGCTAATCTGAAAAAAACTTTTGTTATTTAATGTTTTTTTTCCTCCTCTGCTTACCAATACACAATGTTACAGAGTGTTAATCTGAAAAAATTTTTGCTTAAGTATTTTTTTTATTGCTGTTCATATATACAGTATTGCAGCCTGCGCTAATCTAATAAAAAAAAACAAAACAAAACAAAAAAAAAACTTATTTAGGTCAGGGTCCCATGTGGCGTAAATGGCACAGAAAATAAGGTGGCATTTTACAGTCACTGTGTAGTGGATGGGATTCTATCAAATCCCATCCCAACAGTGTGGTAATATATGCGCGGTGGACATGCTGTGATTTCAAAAACCTTTGTGGTTTTGGAAATCACAGCATGTCAATTATACCTATGGAAACGCCGGCGGCTTCCCTATAGGTATAATACAAGCAGAAAGTCCGCAGAGGAAACCTCTGCAATCTTTCTGTGAAAAGCGCTGTGGGAAAAACTGCAGTGCGTTGCTGCCACGGTTTTTCCTGCAGTGCTTTTTTGCTGCGGGCCGCTACGTGGGGCCTAAGCCTTAAGGCTTTTTTTTTCTCAGCCAATAGTGTGATGCAGCCAAACTGCTGCCATTTTAACAGCAAAACAATTATAAACTGACTGAAGCAGTTCTGGTCTAATAATACTCACTCTTTTAGTCCTTCTAATGCTTTGCTCTTTTTTCCTGAAATAGTTTCTTTTTTATATAAAAAAAATAAACACAGTGTCAGAATTGTTGCTAATCACTATTATAATTAAGCAGTGTGCAGTAAAATGATTAAAAAAACAGGGCAGGGGACAGGCAAAAAGAGGGGGAGGAGGAAACACTTGTGCAAGTACTATTAATAGGAATGTGTATGGCAGCAGCAACAATACTTCTAGTCTTGACAGCCTCACCAGTTGGCGCAATGCTGTCGTACTTCCTGAGAATAAAGACGTTTTGAAAGCAGTGAATCACAAATGTTGAGTTAGGGTTCTGTGTGTTCCTCCTCAACATGTAACTTACCATGCGGCCTTTCAACCATGTCTTCTTCACGGACACAGATTCCATTCTCTAGTAGTCATGTGGTATCTGCTTAAAGAGATATTCTTCATAACCCAAGACTTCCACTTTTTCTTTTTGATTAGTTGGATGAGAACTGCCAGTGTTTTTGGATGTAGAGGAGGTAGATGTAGAAGACATGAGTGCTGGTGGCAATAATAGTGACAGGGGTGTGCTACTGATGGTAGTGCTGGTAGGGACACTAGAGGGAAATTGTGAGAGCAAAGAGGAATCCCATTACCATGATGAGTCACAAAAAAGTGGGGAAGATGATGACATTGGGAAAGATTGATGATGGCAACCGGGTCATGGTGACATCACAGGAAGAGGGTGGTGGCAGCTGCAATAGTAAGAATTCCACCAGATGTGCAGGCACAACATCCAAAAGACCTACCTGGAGTAGATCTAAAGCAAGCATGGGTGGTGGCGGCACTGGTAGACATGTTCCCATTGCTGCTGGTTTTGGCAGCAGCAGCTACATGCGGTCATCTCCCATACATTAGCAAATGACAAATCGATGGCAAGGTACAAGATCTGCAAGCAGATAATTAGCCATGGGCGTGCAAGCACAAGTATAGGAACTAGGTTTCTTCATTCTCACATGAAATGGCGTCACA
Organism: Leptodactylus fallax; assembly: GCA_947044405.1. Classification (NCBI taxonomy): domain Eukaryota; kingdom Metazoa; phylum Chordata; class Amphibia; order Anura; family Leptodactylidae; genus Leptodactylus; species Leptodactylus fallax. The sequence goes on along the minus strand of CAMRHE010000134.1, from coordinate 31,951 downwards.
AGCTCATTTGGAAACATGGAATTAGAAGTGGCAAGAAGTGAACAAGACCGTTCTATTCCTTCTTCACGTTTGTCTTTGTAGGCAGGCCACATCCACATTTAGTACATGGAGTCATCACTATCATTCATTATCATTTCCATCTACTTCTCCTCCTCCTCTATTGCCAATGTCATTCATTATCTATAAAGGAATGTGTGTCAGTAAATGGCAATCTTCACTGAGTCATCCAGCTGTTCTGCAACTTTAACCCACACCTGACCAAGTTACTAACTGTGCAGTCACTGCTTTGCTACTTATTGTAATCCACTGATGGCAGCACACAGTCTTGACGGAGAATACCTAGTTACCATTATTTCTCATGGAATGTTGTCCCTACTTGATATAGCTATGTGGGCCTCTCCTTGTAAATGTCCATGTGGGAAAAGTGCACATCACCATCAATACATGGAGCAGCAATTATGGACAACATGGCCCGCTGGATCAATGTTTTGAGCATCAGAGGTCACAGTCTAGAAACACAGCAAGGCCCAGTGCTTTCTAATACTGACATCACCTCATGGATGCAGGCCAGGCACAGTTTCAACACTGGGTGAAATTCATTGCCTCCTCCAGTTCCTCCACACTGAAACATTTCCTATACTTAAGTTGACCAGGGCAAGCCATTACTAACACTCTCCTCCATCATTTCATGGTTGTAAGGTGAAGTGCACATCAAGTGGCACTGTTGCATATGCTGGAGCGTCAGTTTGAACAGCTGTATATGGTTACTGCATGCAGCAAACCACAGACTCAATGAAGTGGATAACTGTGTGATCAGTTTTCGAAGATAGTCCAACTTTTCTAATGGCAAGCTAGTAGACTAGGCAGTAGGTACACTGATAGTGTGCCCCAATTTTTTCTTGAAATTATGTAAGTTGTCACTACTTGGTGCCATACATGCACTTAATTTTTTTTTTTTTAAATGGCATACACACTAATGGTGTACCACAAATTTTCTTTCAAATTCTGTAAATTACCACTCTGCCAAATCGATGTTTATGCAGCATGTGCTGCACTGCTCCCATACAGAGATTACTGGCCTCCTCCAGTTCCTCCACACTGGACCATCTCCTGCCCCCATCTTCACCAGGGCAAGTCATTGCTTACACCCCCCTCTATCATTTCATGATTGTAAGGTAAAGCGCACATTGAGTGGCACTATTGCACATGCTGGAGCATCAGTTTGAGCATCAGTATATAGGGAATGCTTACTGCATGCAACAAACCACTGACACAATGGAGTGGATAACTGTGAGAAGAAGAACAGTTTCTACTTCAGTTATGAAGTTCCATTTTGGAAGATAATCCATCTGTTTCAGGATAGTGTGCCCCAATTTTTTTTGGAAATTCTGTAAATTGTGACTATGCCAACACAATGTTGATGTGGCATGTGCTTCCAAACAGGGATAACTGGCAGAACAATCCAAGTTCTCAAGTGTTGTTCTCAGGGTCATAGAATTCTTTACATTTCACAAGATATTCTTGCTTTTTCAGCTGGTAGTGTGCCCCAATTTTTTTTTGACATTTTGTAAATTGTCACTTCACCAACACAATGTTGATATGCTCCCATAACGGGATAATCGGCAAGATAATCCAGGTTTTTTTCTGCCTGCCAAGTGCTGTTCTTGCGGTCATAGAATCTGTTCCATTTCAGAGCATATTCTTGCTTTATCAGCTGGCAGGCCAGGCACGCTGATAGTGTGTCACAAATTCTTCTTCAAATCTTGTAATTGTTACTCATTGATGCTATATCTGCTCCCATAAAGGGAAAATTTTTTGGTGGCTTTTTTATGAAGTTGATTCTTCATCACTTCACTTTTCAAGTGGCAGTTCAGTGTGCCACACATTTTTCTTCAAATTCTATAGTTGGCAGTGCTACTGCCACACTATTGGTATAATAAAAAGAAAATAAAACAAACAACCCCTCCATTGCTTCTTCAATACCAATGCAATGTTTGAATGGAATTCTACTCTTATAAAGGGATCATTTTTGGTGGCTTTTTTTTTCCCCATAACATTTCAACTAGGCTCACACAGCCACAAATTTGTCTCCTAAATAACAACATGCCTGTAGCACTTATAAGTCATAAAAATAGTAAAATTTTTCTATAAAACCCTTGCTTTTTGCAATATAACCGCCATGAAACTCACTTCTGTCCCTTCTGTATTTTTTGCCTTGTTTCTCTCACTAGCTTCTCACAGGAGTATAGGTGTATAGGCTATAATAAAGCAGGCATACTGAGTCTGAGGTGTCCCATACTTCCCTTTCCACTAGGGCCGGTTCCAGGCTTGTGTGGGCCCTTGGGCAACAGAGCCTCAGTAGGCCCCTTTTGGAGCAACTCATGTGCCCCAGCAGCAAAAAAAGGAAGACCTACTGAAGTGGACTGTAATACATTCCATGCCATACAAGTAGACCTTCCATACAGCAGCGACTCTGAGATGGAACAGCCCATAAGGAATCCTACCAAAAAATCTACCTGGACCCCACGCCCTGGAACTAGCACCTCACTGGATAAATATATTGACTGTTTCAGAAGCAAAGTAAAATCAGAAATCCTGGAGAAATAATAAAACCAGCTGACAAAGGGGGTGCAATAGTCATAATGAACACCTCAGACTATATCCAGGAAGCAAACAGGCAACTGTCAAATCCCATCCATTACTCCAAATTTGGAAGTGATCCCACAGAAGCCTATATGAAAGAACTAAAGAGTATGATCAAGAAGTTTCCAATCCAGGTCCAGGAGCAGGTAAAATGACTTATCCCACAAGATCCCAGGCCAAGGCTGCTTCTATATGCTCCCAAAGATACACAAAGATGGCAACCCTGGGAGGCCTATCATTTCTGGCATTGGGACACTGACAGAAAACATCTCAGGTTGGGTGGAAAATCTCCTAAAACCCCTTGTCAGGGATACTCCAAGCTATATCCAGGACACCACTGACCTTCTTAACAAACTGAATGTCCTGGGCCCTCTACCTGATGGTACCATTTTGACCACCATGGATGTGGAATCCCTGTATACCAACACTCCCCACAAGGATGGAGTTGCAGCATGTCGGGTACACCTGGCAAAACAAAACCTCCCGACAGAACCAGTAACACAGCTCATACAATTCATCCTGAGCCACAACCATTTTACCTTTGGAGAGGATCTATATCTACAGTGAATGGGAACTTCAATGGGGACCAGATGTGCACCCCAATATGCAAATCTCTTTATGGCAGAACTGGAAGGAGCATATTTATCAACATGCACCACCAAACCTATGATTTACCTTCGTTATATCGATGATATCCTTATCATCTGGACTGCAGGTGAGGAGGCCCTACTTCAATTTCATAATGACTTCAATGACTTTCACCCTACCATCAACTTTAAACTTAGCTATTCAGGGAGTGAAATTCACTTTCTGGATACCACAATATACATCAAAGACCACCGGCTACTCACATCGATATACCAGAAATGACAGCTTCCACCCCAAGCACACAAGACAATCTATTATCTACAGCCAGGCTATACGATACAATCGTATTTGCTCCGACAAAGCAGACCTGGACAAGCACCTCCTGGATCTGAGGGTGAAATTTCTCCGATTGGGATACAAACCAAAAGTGACAGACAACCAATTAAAGCGGCAGCCATTAACAGAGACAGTCTGCTCACATATAAAAAGACCTAGAAAGAAGCCCGAGTGCCCCTAGTTGTCACCTACAACCCACAGCTGGAGATCCTACGAAGGATTGCCAAGGATCTCCAACCTGTGCTACATAGGGACAACAGACTCAAGGACATATTTCCAGTCCCCCCTCTCCTTTCCTTTCGACAACCACCAAACCTGAGGCGTATTATAGTCCGGAGTGCCCTGAAGGCCCCAACTGAAAATGGCACCTCACCTTGCCTACATAAAAGGTGCATGACCTGCAGGCACATCCACACAGCTGACAGTGTACCTGTCCCACAGTCACAACAGGTGCACAGAATTAGGGGGACATTTTTCTGCAGGTCTTCCAATGTGGTGTACCTCATAATGTGTGTGCAATGTCCCACCACAGGCCTCTATGTGGGGGAAACAGGGCAGAGACTTAGTCAGCGAATGAACTCACACAGATCCAATATTAATAACAGCAGAACCGATCTCCCAGTGGCCGCACATTTCTCCGGAGAAAACCACTCTATTGAAGATTTGCGGGTTGTGGTTTTAATGGGACAGTTTAAGACGCAGGAGGAAAGGAAACAATGGGAGTACAAGTTTATGCAAAAATTTTAAACTCTGCAATTTAGACTTAATATTCATGCCAGCTTCATGTCACACTATGTATGAACTGTGAGGGTCACAAATCACCTCCTGATAGCAAACAGATAACAGATCCCTCTGTCATGCACCACAACTTTCCAGATTGTTTTTTGACCGGTTGTAAATAACTTCTCTACTTAGATTGCATTTTGTTTTGGTTTTTTTAAGGACTCTAAAATCCTTTGAAGACCATGTGTATAAAAATCTGTGAATTTTCAGTTCTTGTATAACACCATGTCTGATGAAGGAAGCTTGCACTTCTGAAAGCTTACTTATAAATATACTCAGTTAGCCTCTAAAAGGTATCGCCTGATTTCTTCACTCTTCCACTACTTTCAATGGCTAACACGGTACAACATTATACTACTATACAAGTAGACAGACGTCAGAAAGTAAAGAGGAATTTGAGGGAGACATCTGCCTCGGATTCCTCTTTATTTTCTGCCCCCTGCCTCACGGTGGTGGAATGACAATGTAGAGCATCAGCATTCCGTTGCGGCTTCACTTTGCTCATTAGGCCCAAATGAATGAGTCTAACCAGTGGGGAGTCTTAAGCCGTAGACTCCGAATCAGCTGTAGAATACGCAGCAAGATCGAGTAGGATACTTTATTTCAGTGTCTTGCTCCAATCAAAACAATGGGAGGCAGAATAAGGGAAGAATCTGCCACTTATTTGGGGAAGAAATCCGCTGCAAAAGCAGCACCAGATTCCACTGTGTGAATGGTGCCTGATACTGTTAACACTGCAATGAACGCTTTCATTTGTATTAATGGAAGTGCTCAATGCGGGAACTTTGTGGGCCCCCACAGATACACACACACACATATATATATATATGCCCCATTTACACACACTATAATGTCCCACAGTGGCCCCTTCACACAGTATAATGTCCCATAATGGCCTCTGCCCACAGTATATTGTCCCATAGTTGCCCTTGCACAAAGTATAGTGTCCCATGGTGGCCCCTGCACACAGTATAATGTCCCATAGCAGCCTCCACACCGTATTATGTCCCATAGTGGCCTACGGTTTTCTTTGGAAATCCTATCGCAGAACCTGAAATTTTGGGGGTTCACCACCCAAAAACTATTATATTCGGTGGTCTATTCAGACCCCAGAGTATAATGTTTGGATGGCCAGGGGAGGTAAAAAAATATAAAAAACAGTGTTACTCACCTCTCCTGGGCTCTGGCATGACTCCTTGCTGTCTTCAGTCCTCGTCAATGAGGTCACTGATGTGGGATACGTCAGTGTCATTATGCGCAGTAATCCTGGCCAGACCCACTTGACGTTTGTGATGTAATTGAAGCAGAACCAGCCGTGAGCAGAAACAGGGATCGGTAAGTGAATAGGGCCTGCTACCTGCTGGGGTTACTCCAGTAGATAATGGCCTATTTAAGAAAAAAAAGCAGCAACAGCCACAGTCAGCACCCAGCAGCCTAGTGGGCACCCTCAGGAGCTTGGGGCCTCGGCACTTGCCCGGCTTTGCCGGACACTGATGCTGGCCCTGCTTTCCACCTATAATAAATGAAATGTTCCCTAACAGTATGCCCTCCTTCCATATCTGTGTAGTCAGCAGTATGCAAGAACATGTGTGCTGCTTGTTCCCTGTCCCTGCAATAAGTGCTTTGATCAAACTGATGGAAGGACTCATTGCTCTATCCATGGTCATGACTTGACCATGATTAACCCCATCTAGTGCAGGGATTTCTACCAAAAAAGTACCTGCACTAAAATGAATTAACCACAGTCATAATGTGACCACGATTAATGCTGTCTATTGCAGGACTTCCTTCTGTACCAGATGTATATCTCAGCCATTATTAAACATAAAGCAGTTCTTTTGGTGTCATATGAAACATGAACCAAGATTGCTGTTTTTATCTTAATTTTTTTGAGAGATATCAACAGTTAAAAACAGTAGCATGAGAGCAATGGACTCTAACTGCGATATAGCCTCCTCCGACTGGCATCTGTTACCATGATGAAAGCTTTGTTTTGCTAACTTTTGTAATGGAAGAAAAAGTCCTGCATTCACAACTTTTCCTTTCATCAGAAAAGTAAACAAATATTAGAGAGAGTAAGAAAAATAAGACAGAGGCATAACATGAAGCTCTTAGGCCCCAGTGTAAAATCTGTATCAGGCCAGCCAACTCTAATGTATCCTTTATTGTACTGGTCTCCACATATTGGGAAAAGACACCTTTATGGGCCCCCTAAAGGGCAGTTCACACAAAGGAAATTTTCCTAGCTGAAAATTGTATTTGAAACTGAATTTTTCCTAGCTGAAAAAATTTGCTTTAGCAATTTAAAACTGAATTTTCTGCTTGTCCAAATTCCGCATCTGTGGCAGGCGGTATTTTCTGCTTCCCATTCACTTCAATGGGAGTTATCAGGCAGAATCTGCCTGAAAATCGAGCATGATGCTTATTTTTCTTCTAGCTGAACAAATCCATTAGAGGAAAAATCAGCTAGAGGAAAAAATCAGCTAGAGGAAAAATTAGCATCTGACTCCCATTGAAATGAATGAAGGCTGGTTTTAGGTGAAATTTGTAGCTGAGTTTGAGGTGGAATCTGCCTCAAATTCTGTGCCAAATTTTTCTGTGCCAAATTTTTCTGTGTGAACATACCCTATGGCTCTATGACCTGAACACAACACCCCAAATTTGCACCCCCTGAAGTTACATCCCTGGTACACATCCTGTTTTTAACTGATTACCTGTTTTTATTCAATTGCATTGTGAAACTTTTCACTATGGAAGAGATCAGCAACAACATGTAAAAAATTCTTCACACTGAAAAACCATGTTGGTATTTTATCTCCTGTGTCCATTAATTTCTATTATTCTTTTAATGCCAAAAGGAGGTAAAATGTAGATGCAGTAATACATTTTCTGAGAAATATTTCTGAAATATGCTTATTATGAGTGGATCAAGATGTTATCATTGTGGGAATGTAAAAGACTTTGGAACAAGAATAACCCAGTAAATTAAGTGATCATTATATAAAGATGGTTCTTTGCACTACCCTATATTAACTCAAACGTCATAATCCGCTATGTGACAGACGTTTTTTTAACGACAACATGACTGCATTAAAATTAATTCATGTGAATTGGGATTTATTCACATGACTGATATTTTGACAGTCCTTTGTAATGGACCAAAATATAGGTCATGTTCTATTTTTACCCTTGTTCACAAATCCATCCACACATCGAAATGATGAGGGATCCGTGAAAACAGGTGTCTCCCCCCTAGCCCCAATTGGGGCTATTTTGCACATAGTTCGTGTAAATGTAGCCTTAGGCTGCACGTGTACCATTTGTAATAAAACATTACATAGACATGCCATAAAGGATGTGTGTTTTCGGTTGTCTATAATAAAGTTTGCCTTACATTTAGACTGTAACTTATGTCATACCCCAGCATGCAAACAATACAGCCACTACTATTCTCAGCACACTGAATATTAGCGGCTAAATAGATAACAGATGTTGAACAGTGTTTTCTGTGTCTGATTCCTCTCCAGTTCACAGTGTGAAGACAAATGTTTTTCTTATCTATCATTTTTATGGAAGTGGTGTAACCTTTGTGTCAATAGTTTTTTTATAAAATTTTTCAAAAGTTTAACATCAGAAAATACTGAGACAGTCAACATAAAAGGAGGGGGGGGGAAGCAGGTCAAGCAGAAGATATAGTAATCGGCCAGTATCAGTTTGCAAAGTAGGATAAGACTCTAAAAATGGCTTACCCAGGCATTATAACTTCTAAGTCTAGTAAAGGGTCTGAAAAAAAGAGCCTAAACCCACATTTCAAAGATCCAGCAATAATAACACAGAAGCACAAATCAACTGGAAGAGTGGGTCACTCTGGTTAGCTTTTCAACTCATCTCACGAACTAATTAATTAACTAACTAACTAAGAGAGCAGTGTGAGCTCACCAACCAACTCTCTCACACAATTTTATTCTTAGGAAAGGAAAAATTCCCAAAAGCAATGACTCGTTTGTATGAGTGAATGGTATTAGTAAGTGTCAGAAGGTCCTGCAAAGTTGGGGGCAAAGGTTGTTTCCATTTCTGAGCAATAACCAATTTAGCCATCACCAAAATCTTACATGCTAGTTTGAGATGTGGAGGAGGGAGCATGTCCATCTCTAAATTAAGCATCGCCAGATGGGGGTCCGTGGAATAGAGCACCCCAGAAGGCCGTCCAGGAGGTCAAAAACCTCCTGCCAGTATTGAGCAAGACAACGACAAGCCCAAAAGGTGTGGAGCAGCATACCCACTCCCCCACATAGCCTCCAACAAAGAGAAGAAGAGTTAGGAAACATTTGATGTATCAGAGCCGGGGAGAAATACCACCTAAGAGCCACCTTGTACGCTGTCTCCATATGAGAGCTACAGGTTAGGGATGTGCGGAATAGAGCAAAGGCTTTCTGCCATTCCTTAGGAGTCCAGGACTTTTCAAGATCCCTCTCCCAAAGACGCATAGGGTAAGTCTATTGGAAGGAGGATCGAGGGTCAATAGAATAATAGATCGGTCTAAGACCTTTTCGAGTTGATCGAAGTAAAAAAAAAAGACATCAGGGTTGCATCTCACTTGTAAGAAGTCATGCTTTTGTAGACAATGTCGCACTTGAAGGAACTTATAAAAGTCGTGTTTGGGCAAATCAAATTCTGCAGACAAAGATACAAAATCTCTTAGGTTACCATCTTGAAAAAGTTGAGATACAAATTGCAAACCCTTAGCAACCCAGCTCTCCAGACTCAAGGATGGGATCACTATAGAACACTCTGAACGGAATAGTGGATCTGTCTAGCAACTCCGAACTACCCATGTGAGAATGAGCGTATTTCCAGGCCTCCACAGAGTATTTGGTAAAAGGTGAACAAGAGAAGCCATCAATACTGATCCAGAAAGAGGCAAAAATTATTTCTCGATACTCTTTAGCAGCAAATACCTTTTAATGTGCATCCAATGGAGCTCTTCCTGCCTAAGCAGGCCACCCACCACGAAGGAGACCAAAGTAGCAATATAGTACCCATGTATATCAGTAACTCCCAGCCCTCCTAGGTTGCTGGCTCTGGTTAGAATCGAGTGGGCGAGGCGGGGTTTTTGTCCGCCCACATAAATCTAGTAAGTAAACCGTTAACCGATTTAAAAAAGAAAAGGGGTAAAGCAATAGGAGAAGGAGAAGCATCTTGAAGGCCGCGATTCTACCTAACCAGGAAATCTCAGTCAGGCCCATTCTATCCGCCTCGGTCTGTAAGGCCCAAAGTAGGGGAGGGTAGTATCGCTAGATACAGCGAGGAATGGGGAGGAGTAAGATCCCCAAATATTGAATATTGTCAAATCTCCAGTAAAAGGAATATCTTTGCCGAAGAAGGGAAATTTCCGGTTCGGGGAGATGTAACGGGAGAATCTGAGTCTGAGTAGTGTAACCTTTATAGAATATTTAGATATATCTATAGACTATAGGAACTGCTTACAATTTTATTAAAGTACAGTGCTGGCCAAAAGTATTGGCACCCCTGCAAATCTGTCAGATAATACTCAATTTCTTCCAGAAAATGATTGCAATCACAAATGCTTTGGTAATAATATCTTCATTTATTTTGCTTGCAATGAAAAAACACAAAAGAGAATGAAAAAAAAAGTCAAATCATTGATCATTTTACACAAAACTCCAAAAATGGGCCGGACAAAAGTATTGGCACCCTCAGCCTAATACTTGGTAGCACAACCTTTAGACAAAATAACTGCGAACAACCGCTTCCGGTAACCATCAATGAGTTTCTTACAATGCTCTGCTGGAATTTTAGACCATTCTTCTTTGGCAAATTTCTCCAGGTCCCTGAGATTTGAAGGGTGCCTTCTCCACACTGCCATTTTGAGATCTCTCCACAGGTGTTCTATGGGATTCAGGTCTGGACTCATTGCTGGCCACTTTAGAAGTCTCCAGTGCTTTCTCTCAAACCATTTTCTAGTGCTTTTTGAAGTGTGTTTTGGGTCATTGTCCTGCTGGAAGACCCATGACCTCTGAGGGAGACCCAGCTTTCTCACACTGGGCCCTACATTATGCTGCAAAATTTGTTGGTAGTCTTCAGACTTCATAATGCCATGCACATGGTCAAGCAGTCCAATGCCAGAAGCAGCAAAGCAACCCCAAAACATCAGGGAACCTCCGCCATGTTTGACTGTAGGGACCGTGTTCTTTTCTTTGAAGGCCTCTTTTTTTTTCCTGTAAACTCTATGTTGATGACTTTTCCCAAAAAGCTCTACTTTTGTCTCATCTGGCCAGAGAACATTCTTCCAAAAAGTTTTTGGAACTCCAGCCTGGCTTTTTTATGTCTCTTGGTCAGAAGTGGGGTCTTCCTGGGTATCCTACCATAGAGTCCCTTTTCATTCAGACGCCGAAGGATAGTACGGGTTGACACTGCTGTACCCTCGGACTGCAGGGCAGCTAGAACTTGTTTGGATGTTAGTCGAGGTTCTTTAGCCACCATCCGCACAATCTTTCGTTGAAATCTCTCGGCAATTTTTCTTTTCCGTCCACATCTAGGGAGGTTAGTCACAGTGCTATGGGCTTTAAACTTCTTGATGACACTGCACACGATAGACACAGGAACATTCAGGTCTTTGGAGATGGACTTGTAGCCTTGAGATTGCTTATGCTTCCTCACAATTTTGCGTCTCAAGTTCTCAGACAGTTCTTTGGTCTTCTTTCTTTTCTCCATGCTCAATGTGGTACACACAAGGACACAGGACAGAGGTTGAGTCAACTTTAATCCATTTCAAGTGTGATTTAGTTATTGCCACCACCTGTTATGTGCCACAGTTAAGTAACAGGTGCTGTTAATTACACAAATTGGAGAAGCATCACCTGATTTTTCAAAGGGTGCCAATACTTTTGTCCACCCCCTTTTTTATGTTTGGTATGGAATTATATCCAATTTGGCTTTTCGAGAATTCTTTTTGTGGTTTTCCATTGAAGACAAATTAAATGAAGATATTATTACCAAAGCATTTGTGATTGCAATCATTTTCTGGAAGAAATTGAGTATTATCTGACAGAATTGCAGGGGTGCCAATACTTTTGGCCAGCACTGTAAGCCTTTCAACTTTATTCAGTTTTTTTCATGATAGTTTATAGGGTGTCCTGAACCATCCAGATAATAGTTTGAGTTATATATCTTATTGATTAGTGCATGAAGAACTTTTCATAAAATATTTAAGAACGTATAAAATTCTTCCTTTGGTAAATTAAGTTCAGAATATGAAAAGCATTGCTCTGGTAAAGGTGTTCTATTTATGTCATTCCTAATTGCATTCATGGGTGCAGATCTGTGCCTGGTAATATTATTTATTTATTATGCTTACTTATATAGCGCCATCATATTCTGCAGCGCTTTACAGACATTGACAGTTACTGTCCCCATATAGGGCTCACAATCTATATTCCCTATCGGTATGTTTTTGGAGTGTGGGAGAAAACCGGAGTACCCAGAGGGAACCCACACAAACATGGGCAGAACATACAAACTCCTTGCAGATGTTGTCTTTGGCAGGATTCAAACCCAGGATTCCAGTGCTGCAAGGCTGCAGTGCTAATCACTGAACCACCATGCTGCCCCATATTATGTCTAGTTTGTCTAAAGGGATTTTTATGTATTGTTATGGATTTAAATGGATACTTAGATGTTTAAAACCTATGAAAATGATTGAAACAAAAAACCAGTAAATGCAACATATTTCCTACATTGATCCCACATTCAGTTCAATGTCATGAGGAAATGTTACTGAAATTAAGAACACATGAACACAAACTTGTACATGTATGGGGCTGTGAGAAAACATCACAGATTGCACATGGATGATATCTGTGTACAGTCATGCTGTCCACTCACCCATTCATTTCATTAACAAGCCCAGGCCACCAAACAGACAAGTGCATCACCTGTCCTGAGTTTTACCCCTGGGATCGTAGCCCCTTACATGGACATCTGATAAAATACTGGTGTGGGTATGGGGTCATAAGAAAATAATAGATCAGTTTGTTTATGTTAAAAACACTGCTAGCACACTGACAAAGAACATGTTCATGTACATGGAGCCTTAACCTGTAAGTGAAGGCCCCACATCTTCTAAAGCATGGGCATGTGCTCATGTCCTCAGCTAAACTTTTCCCTTCAGTATTGCTGAATAATACATTACTGTTCACAGTAATGGGCACTTTAGTATGGAAACTTCAACGAAGTGAAGAAAATTTTTTTTATTTTTTACATTAAAGATCATCCATCAGACAGATTTTTTATTTGATCATCTAAAATCTCTGAAAATAAACTCAAAGAATGACATACTCCCAAATGGTCAAATTATAGTTTTAAAATTGCAGTTTGGTGTTCCATAAACCAGATTTGCAAACCACAAGGTTATGATCCTGAATTTCCAGCAGAGAATGGGAAAGAGAACATTCACGTCAGTCACATCAACATACTTGGCAACCAAAAAAGGTTGGAATTATTCAGTGGAGTATTGCTAACATTAAAAAAGCAAGAGTACAAAAAAAAAAAAAAAAAAAAAAATCAGTATTATACGGTATACCAGCTTTATAGGAGGAAAGAGAGCTGCCATATATCTTCATATTCCAGCACAGTACTTCTTATTTTGAATGCAAAGTCTACCTAAAAGTGCTTATTTAATGCGAAATGTTAAATCCCAAAGCAAAACTGTGGGAATAGGTTCCTAAAATGATTTCAGTCTATTCGGCTTTATAAAAGCAAGCACTGGTTTATGGCATTAATAAACTTGCCATAAGGGAATGCATGTTTTGCAATTAAATTTGAAAAGCTTTAGCAAAGGGTTTTGCATATTCTGGCAAATATCTGACATTTGCATATATTTTGAGTGGAAAGAGCATGTCTAATAAGGAATATTGCTTATTGATAAATGAGACCTTCTATATTAGTCATTCCAGGGTCAGAAAACTTATGTTGCTGCCCATGGCAGGGGTTACAAAGTGCACTAGCACCCTCTATTCCTAAAATTTAACATGAAATGTATTTAATTGACAATGATTCATTTAAATTTCCCCTGGTGCATCAATGCTGTTTTTCTTAACACACAAATTGTACCCTCTCTTCAATGATGACTACCTACTCTATTTACCCCCAGGTCCCACCCCTGAGGTTCTAAAGCAAATCTCTCATATGCAGTTATTTCATAATGTTCATTGGTTTAGATAATAAGATTTGTGTTTCAATATATCCAATACCGACTAAAAGACTGTATTCAAACAGTAGTCATATTCAGACTGTATGCTGTTGTTAGCCAAGTACCCCAGGGTTGTGTATTGGGACCCCTACTTTTCAACCAATTTTATAAATGATACCAAAGTTGGGCTTCAATGCACTTTATCTATATTCACAGAGAACAAAAACTCTAGTGCTGTAGATGCTGTACAGAATCCTTATCGGGTAGTCTGGATAAATTGGCTAAATGGACATACAAGGTTCAGTTCTGATAAGTAAAATGTTATACATTTTGGGGCAAAAATATAAATGCTATTGACATACTGAATGGGGTGTTAATTGTTAATGATACTTTAAACTATTGCCTGCAATGCCAATCTGCTGCATCAAAAGCTACCAAACAATGCGTTGCATTAACAAAGCATGTCTTCAAAAAATATATTATAATACCATTTTATAAAACACTGATTCTTTGCAGTGATTATTTAGTCCAGTTTTTGGCACAAGATACCAAAATAATATGAATTATGGAAGATTTCAGTTATAACGATTATAATAAAGGTTATCAAAACTAAATGTATTTAGCCTAGAGAAGAGAAGGCTGAGGGAAATCATAGTACCTTTATATATGTGCTATGTAAATGGGTATTATGAAAAAAAAATTAAATAGGTTATTGTTATTGCAGATCCCACAGAGAATGTGGGGGTTGCAGTTAAAAGATGTTCAGTTTCATTATAAAATTTGTAAAATTGCCTTACTGTCAGCAATATGTTGTGGGGGCAGACTTAACCCTTTCTTAAGGGTTACACATCTTTTTGAAATGTAAAATATACAGGTTGATCAAGGTTCTGTCTGGTTGCTTATATGGGTCAAGAAGCAGTGTCAGACTGGGATGACTAGGGTCCACCAATGGAATTGTTTATAGGGGGCCCCTGCCAGGACCTCTGCAGATCAGCTGTACCAACACAGCACGGCTACAGGTAATAACAATGCCATGCTGCTCACCCACCACTCCATGTGCACCACTGTACTACCTAAAACCACCTCTGTACTATGTATGGCAAGTGAGCAGCGGGTCTCCTGGAATTGTTAACATTAACACGACCCATACAATTATAATATCGACAACTTCGGTTATCAAGAATATGGTGAGTGAGCAGTACCCAGCACGGAAACAATACTGGAAGCTGCGTGGTCTGGTAAACATCTGATCTGTGGGGTCCTAACAGTCTAAGAGACCTAAGAGATCAGTGGGGGTTTAACACCCAGGGCCTCTGCTGATCAACTGTTTGAAGGGACCATGGTGCTTTTGCAAGCTCAGTCACACCTTTGCTATTTACATCGCACAGACCTGTTTTATAGTGACCGTGCAAGGTAATTACAGACTGTGATAATATCACATGTCTGCTATAAAATAGATGGAATGTGAGATGTAAATAATGAAGTGGCCCCACACAGTGTAATATGATTCACCGTAGCCCCCCACACAGTATAGTATGCTCCACAATGGCCCCACACAGTATAATATGTTCCACAGTGGCCCCCACACAGTATAATATGCTCCACAGTGGCCCCACACAGTATAATATGCTCCACAGTGGCCCCACACAGTATAATATGCTCCACAGTGGCCCCACACAGTATAATATGTTCCACAGTGACCCCCACACAGTATAATATGCACCAAAGTGGCCCCGCACAGTATAATATGCTCCACAGTGGCCCCACACAGTATAATATGCTCCACAGAGGCCCCACACAGTATAAAATGATTTAAGTTTAAAGTAACAAACACACCTTTCCATTAACAATATGTATAGTGGTCTGGGAACAAGGCTTTCCACGATCTCTATCATGGTGCTGCAGGGACCCGGCCATCTCCAAATAGCCCCGTACCATTCTGGGCCTGGTTGCTTTCCCTGAGACCATGATCATTATACCAGACCTCCACTGCAGAGGGGGTCCAGTAGGGTCCACTAAAGGCACAGGGCCTGCCGGGGGATTCAACGGTACCCCAGTGGGCCAGTCCAAGTGTATGGTTGAATGTGTATTTAGGTCCTTTTCAACTCAATATCTAGCTGTTTAACTTCAGGTTACTGTATATACTGCAATAATTCATTAACATTATTTTGTTTTTGCCATGATTCTTAGTGAATGATAACAAAATTTGTGGTTAATCAAGTGAAAAAATCAGGCCATTTTAACAAAAATATTTGATTTTGTGTATCAACAACTCAAAATCATCATGATTTTGTAAAGTTCCTTTCATAGAAATTTGAAAATATTTTGTACATGATGTTAAAATTCCAGTTTTGATATAGAGCAAAACAAGTTCTAATAGGTACAATATTTAACCATTCAACAAACTTTGCAGAAATCAATAGTACAGTGTATTGAGTAACAGTGTATGGTTTATATGAAGTTTATATGGCTAATATTTTGTCTTTTTATGAGTTTTCCCACTCTTCAGGCTTTATCTGTAATTTTCAGTTCATCCTGACCTGGTGGGTGGAGGCTAGCTGCTATCCTGTACACAGAACGTAGAGGAGAATCTTCCTATATAACTCTCTCTCTCATTCAGAAGCATCAGCAGGATCGTATAGGAAATTACAATGACATTAAGATAACCTGCACTGATGTGAATAAAGCACTTAGGGAGAGAGAAACTTCCTACTCATGAGAAAACTCTGTGCGTCTGCCCTCTGACTCCATTTCTGCTCACTTCTTCCCCTCATGTTTTCATAGACTTTAGTTGTACACTGTAATCTGATACTTCTGTGAGTTTCACTCTGTTTTGCTTAGATGGATTAAGCAGAAATTTCAGAGTGAATGTTAGTGTTTGGGGGGTGGGGGCAGAAAAAGAGACAGATAAGTATAGAGAGGTCCATGGTTGAGAGTAAGACAGCCTATTTTGTTACTAGGGTCTATCTCTTATTGGTTCATTCGCCAATAACATCTTTAGGTGCCTAAACACATTGGATGAAATTTGCCTCGATGGCAAATCATGGAGAAAACATGATTGGATCCTTCATTCCCCTCTTGCCATATAAATAAAAATGTACACTTGGCTGAGCTGAGCATGCATGTTTTGGCACTACACCCAACTAAGCCTAACCAATCAAGGCAACTATAAGAATTCTGTTGACAAGGATTTGTTCCGCTGCATCCGTTGTTCATTTCTTAATCCCAATATACACTAACGTCTTGAAGCCAGTAGAGTTTCAAATTTTTAACCAAAGTCCAGGAAAGATTGGATCCTATAGGTTATATGTGCCATCCGGTTTTCTTTTTTCCTCTGGATATCACGTAGCGCGGGTAAATTTAATTTCTTTCAGTAAAAAAAACAGAATAAGGTAAGGGGCCCCATGTGGCATAAACGTTTTATAGTCCCTGCAAATCGAATCCCATTCCCACATTGCACAAAAATACCCACAGTGGAAATGCTGCAATTTCCAAAACTGTGGTGGACTTTCTGTGAAAAAGCACTGCGGGAAAAAAAAAAATGCATCTCTGCTGCAGTTTTTCCCGCAGCGCTTTTTCGCTGCATCCTGCTACGTGTAGCCTTAGTCTCAAAGTCTTACAGATATACCTAATGGCTAACAAAAACAAAAGAAATATTAAAAAGTAAGCTTTCAAGACGGCTTAGGAAAAGTATCTGATGAAACACCTAGAGAGCAGAGATGTGTTCTAAATGAAGATTAAAAAGTGAACAACAGAAATTAGTCCTAAATATATAAGTATAAGATAAGCAGTATGAAAATGTTTTTGTCTCTAAACTGATGTTATTTCGGAATCCTGATGTCCCCATTATCTCCTGACCAGAGACCTTAGATGATGTAACATGACATAGTCATAGTATCATAAGAAATGATCATCTATCCACTGGATAGGTGATAACTGCATGATCATGGGGGTTTTGTGTTACCTTTTGGAAATGATAAAGATAACCAAGTACTGTACTTCATCAGTCCAAAAAGACTTTGAATGAAGCTGCATCTCTGCCCCATACAAGTGAGGATAGAAAATGACAGAAATGTTTAATGACTGGAATTGGTGTTTATCCCTAACAATTACTTTGTTAACCAAAGAATTCTACATGATACATAGGATCATGTATCATGTATACTTATCATACGCAGTATGTATAATCTGTTGAATCAAACATTGGAAGCAAGCTAAAAAAAGATTTTTAAAAATGAATCATCAGTTGGTTTCTGTTTCTGTTTCTTGAAAACTCGTTCATTTAGTTTATAAGTTTTCATTTGACTGTACTGACCAGTAATCCAGCCTTTTCAGGTCTTAAGGTTACAAGTTTCATGGCACAAACCAATACATAAACTATTGTTAGGTCATATTTGTGAAAAGTAAGAAAAATATTAGATTTTACTTGTATATTTGTATAGCACCAATATATTCTGAAGCACTTTACAGACAGTGTCAGTCATTGTCCCATTTATTGCTCACAATATAAATTCTCTGTCAGTATATCTTTGTATGTGGAAGGAAACCAGAGTACCCACAAGAAACCCACACAAACATGGGAAGAACATAAACTCCTTGGCAATGTTAAACAGCTTCATTATGTACCTGTAGAACTGGGGATCCAACTGTTACTACAGCCGGACCACCTATGTACACAACTATGGGGGCCACCATGATGTGTACTGGAAACCGAATGAGCAGCTGGGTCCTAAAGGACCCAGATTAGCTTTCCAGTGTAATTCAGGAGGCTGCATTCCTCCTGTAACTTAGGGTAATATATCACCCTAGGTACAGGAGAAATTAGCAGAAAAAAAGTATGTTAAAATGTCCCCCCCCAGAGGTCTATTATGACCTTATGGGGGCACTAATATATATTTTAAAGAGCCAGAAAATATAAAAAAAAACAAACTATAAAAGAATATTGGCGCTACAATGCCTACGTCACAGGTTCTAGCCCTGCCCTGGCAACTTATCAATGTGTCAGCTATGTAAAAATTACTGTAAGGGAGAGGGAAAACTATTTTTAAAAATTTCTCTAGTAGCACTTTGTGCTGTTAAAAAATGCATGTAAAATTTAAAAACACAAAGTTTCCCTTCTTCTTTGTTTACATATTCTCAGACAGTAACCACTTCCCATCACCATACTACCTTTTCACATCCTAATTAACCCCTTAGTGATCATAGACGTATTATTACATCCTGGCTGCCTGGGCCTTAACACAAATGGACGTAATACTACGTCCTGTGTCGGCCGCTCACTATTTGAGCGGGTGGCATCGGAAACGGGTGTTAGCTGTAACTGACAGCTAACACCCCCTCTATTCCCCTCCGCCGATCGGAGCAGGTTTTTACTCTTAGATGCTGCATTTAACGGATTCCACTAATGTAATGATCTCCTTCACCCCCCTGCGGCGAGATCGGGGGGTGCTGATATTTATTTTCGGCAGCCTAGGGTCTGACCAGTGACACCAACTCCCAGGAGCCCCACCTACCTGGTTGATCCTGCCATGATGGGAGGAAGTCAGCCTAAGCGTCTGCATAGGCTGACTTCCTCAATACACTGCAATACACCTGTATACACACGTGCAGTGTGCATAGTATAGAATAGTATTGCAGTGTATAGTACTGAACCATCGCTGGTTCAAGTCTCCTAGTTGGACATAAAAATTAAAAAAAAAAAAAAAAAAAAGTGTAAAACTTTTTTAGAAATAAAGACCCAAAAATGTCCCTTTACCTATATAAAATGAATTATATTAAAAATTAATAAAACAATATATATTTGGTATTTTCATGTCCGAAACAACCCATTCAATATAACTGAAATATTATTTAACCTACATGGTGAATGTCAAAAAAACCAAAAATGTTGAAATTATTTTTCGCCATCTCACCTTACAAAATATGCTATAAAAAGTGATCAAAAAGCCATATGTACCCCAAAACAGTATTAATAAAAAGCACAGGTTGTCCTGCAAAAAATAAGCCCTCAATCAACTCTGTAAACCACAAATAAAAAGTTACACATCTCAGAAGATGGCGATGCAAAAATAATTGATTTATGTCCCCAAATGGGTTTTTGTTCTGCAAAATGAGTAACACATAAAAAAACAACATAAATTGGGTATCGCTGTAATCGTACCGACCTGCAGAATAAAGGTAACATGTTACTTATGCTCTACGCAGCATGGCAAAAACCAGAAAAATAAAAAAAATATAGCTTGACAATGTGAAGACAAAAACCCCAAAAATCACCAAATCATTAGAACAAAACTGGCTGTGGCAGGAAGGGAATGTATAAGCTGTGTGAGCATATAACAGAGTACACCCCAGATTTAGAACCTATAAGGCAAAAGAGACCAAAAGTGACCCCCAGAGTGTCCCCCTATCATGGAAGCTACTGGGAAAATAGGGGATTCCACTTTACTGGTACCTTAGAGGCTCTGCAAACATGACATTGTGTCCTGACATCAAACATTGAAATCTGCATTCACAAAAGCCACATGGCGCTCCTCCACATCTGTGCCCAAACTGAAGTTTATGCCCACATGTATGACACTGGTGTACCCAGGAAAACATACGTGGGTAGATGTTAAAGAGCACTATGTGATTTTTGAGCGCAGATTTAGATTGTTTGTTTTTGGATTCCATGTCATGTTTGCAGAGACCCTAAAATTGCCCCTACAAAATGGGTTCACGTCTTGGGGAATTAAAATTTACTGGCACTTCCAGGGCTCTACAAAAACAACATGGCATCCAGAGAGTCTCTCTAAATATATACTCCAAAAGCTAAAAAGAGCAGTGCTCCTTCCCTTCTGAGCCCTGCTGTTTACGCCCACATTTACTGTACATCTATTTTTTACCCAGGATAGCTCACTTAATAGTTTTAGGATTGTGTGTCTCTGAAGTCGGCACAACATATTTTAATTTTCACTTTGCACATTAATTTTTAAGAAGCACTCTTGGGCTCAAAATGATAATACCCCTTGAGCTTTGAGGTCAAATGTTCCCTTGATAAATTCTGTGAGGGGTGTAGTTTCCAATATGGGGTCACTTTTGGAGGGTTTCCATTGTATTGGTACTCTGCAAATAAGTCATGGCACCTGAAAACTATTCCAGCAAAATCTGCTTTTCAAACACCCAGTGTCACTCCTTCCCTTCTGTATGCTGCCATGTGCCCAAACATAAGTTTACACCCATATGTGGAGTACTTCTGTGCTCGGGAGAAACTGCATAACAAACTGCGAGATGCATTTTCTCCTTTAACCGATTGTGAATGTGTTAATATTAGGGCTAAATGAATGTATTACTGAAAAAAATGAAATGTCTAAATTTCACCTCCATATTGTTTTAATTCCCATTAAATGCTTAACGGGATTCTATCATTAAAAAAGTCAATTTTAAACTAAAAGCACATCGGAATAGCATTTAGAAAGGCTATTCTTCTCCTACCTTTATTTTTCAGGTTCACGCCACCGTTTTTGAGTTTTGTCTTCTTTCTTCATTATGCAAATTAGTCTTCAGAAAGCACAGGGGGCGTTCCCCCTGTGCTCAAAGCACTGGCTCGTCATAGGTTTCCAGCGTCGCCTCTCTTCTGCTCCTGACGCATCTCCTCCTCTTCACTCCTCTTCTTACACCAGACCACCACAAAATGGCTGACGGAACAGCTGACTGCGCATGTTTCCTCGCCATTTTGTGGTGGTCTCGTGTAAGAAGAGGAGTGAAGAGGAGGAGACACGTCAGGAGCAGAAGAGAGAGGCGGCATTGGAAACCTATGACGAGCCAGTGCTTTGAGCGCAGGGGGAACTCCCCCTGTGCTTTCTGAAGACTAATTTGCATAATGAAGAAAGAAGACAAAACTCAAAAACGGCGGCGCGGACCTGAAAAATAAAGGTAGGAGAAGAGTAGTCTTTCTAAAGGGTATTCCGACGTGTTTTTAGTTAAAAATCACTTTTTTAATAATAGATTCCCTTTAAAGGATTAACAAATTTCCAAAATGTTGTTTTGAATTATTTAAGGGGTGCAGTTTTAAAAATGGGGTGATTTTATGGGGGTTTTCTAATATATAGGCTAGAGATGATTGAATTTTTCAAAAATTCGATTTGACCGATTCTCCGAAGTTTCCAAAACAATTTGATTCGATCCGAATTAATTTGTGGCAAATCATGTTATCCCCTACCTGACATCCATCCTAATAGTAAGGCGCTGCCAGGAAGGCCTTCCCGCAAACCACGGCTGAAGCATGGTGCGCACACAAATAGTGTGCACACCCTTCTTTGCAGGTGTCAGCCGTATGTAACGGCTGACACTGTCCTCTAACACCCCGGTCGGAGCTGAGCCCCAATCACGGGTGTTAACTCCTGAGATTCTGCGGTCATCTCAGGGATTTTACTATATATTGGGGTCCGGATGCCCCCCCGCGACATTTTTGAGGGGGGTGCCGCTGCTCCTATTTGGGAGCCTGGAGTCTGACCAATGACCCCAGGTCTTCCCCATTGCTTTGTATTTAGTCTTGCTTGGAACTCATAAGTTGATACAGATATATCCAGTTTAAGCAACACTCTGAGCTAAATTCATCAGCAGCTGCACTCTCTCTGATAGCTTGCTATAATATATCAGTCTAGAATATTGGCTGCTTAGCTAAAAAAATAAATAAAATCTTTAATTCTCATTTTGGTAACCCTGACTGGTTTTATTAAAAGTTCTTACATCACCTCTGGGCAAACAGACTTCAGTAATTTTGGTTTCTCGGAAGGGCTTAGTCTGCCAGGTGTCTGGTGCGAGACTCACATATAACACGTCTTAAGGTCAGAAAGGTCACTACTTAGAAGCATTGCCCTGGAAAAGTACCATAGAGAAACAGACATTTATGGCTTCTGCTCCTTTAACTTCTTTAATCATTGTGTAAATAGTATACAGGCTATGTGATGAAATCAAAAGCTTTTTTTTGCAGCTTTTGCAAGAGATGACTGTGCTATTTGCTGCATTTAGGCATTTTTATACATACCATATCTCTAGCTCTTTGCAATTTTGATTTTTAGTCATAATTATAATATTAGTTGTGATTGACAATATAAATTGGGTAAGTTCATATACATATAAACATATATAATACAGTAGATAAACTCCAATTCATGTCTTATGGGCTTATTACTATTAGTTTCCTATAAGAACCTCCCTCCGTTGTGCAAGGTCCATCAACTTTTTATGGTAGCCAATGTCTATTTACTGTAGCTACACTGTGGTTATCATATTATCATAGAGAACTTTATGAAAATTGCTCGGTCTCATCCAACCAACTTTTTCATACCTTATGGGACACACATGGAGGTGCAACTTTTCTTCCCCATTTTGTCATACCATAATCACTTCTATCCTGGTTTCTGACAACCATTCTGGGGTACAGGAAGAATGTGCAAAATTTTCTCTAACAGCCCTATAGTTGCGTAGATGCTTACCTTTCATATCTATTTCTTTCACACTTGCTAATAGACATCTATGAGATGTATACTATATGGTCGAAATTATATTGTCCAATTATTAAGTGAAGTGAAGTGAAGTCAAGCGTCACCCTTACATGGGCAGTCAGGCACTACAGCAAAGACCCTCAAACCTAATATGCCCTGATGTTTCTATGTGTTTCAAAGAGGTGATCAAGTTATAAAAGGCAGTTAAATAACTGATTGGTCTTATGGACCAGGTTTCCACAGCCTTCCAGCAAATGCTCTCGCCCCCCTCCAGTCCCGCCTAAACTCTACTGCTCGCTTAATCGACCTCTCCCCCCATTTTAATCAGCTGTTCCCCTTTGCCAATCCCTTCACTGTATAGCCTTCGGCTAGAGAATAGAGTTTAAAATGTTAACGCTGACATACAAAGTCATCCGCAACCTGTTCCCTCCATACATCTAGATAGATCTAATAGATAATCTAATCTCCCTCTACTTACACTCTCATAACCTCTGATCTTTTCAAGACCTCCTACTCCACTCTGCTCTTATTCACTCTTCACATTACCATCTCCAAAATTTCTCTTGTGTATCCCCCATGCTCTGGAACTCACTGCCACGACACATAACTGTGTAGACTCTCCCCCACAATCACAAGCATCAAGAAGACCTTGAAGACTCACCTCTTTAGGAAGGCCTACAACTATTAATAACACTACTGCCACAACACCACCATCTGAACAGCTTCAACCCTCACCTACTGTCTCTATCTCCTTTCCCTCATATATTGTTAGCCCTTGTTGGCAGGGCTCTTTATCCCACTGTGACAGTTGGTCACTGTTACTATTGCACTTGTTTTATGTATTTTATGTATTGTATGTAAACCCTCAAATGTACAGCACCATGGAATTAATATAATGTACAGCACCATGGAATTAATGGTGTTCTGAAAAAAAAATAAAAAAAAATAAAAATAAGAATAATAATATGGACCATAAGTATAAATGTGGCATCTTTTTATGACTACATATTGCATGTGCTGAAGCCCAGATGGAGGGAACTGGTGCGTGGGAGTAGTAGTGGCGGATGCTGTTCTACTGGATAGGCCAAGTGCCCTCAACCACTCTCCCCAGCTCAGCTCCTAGGCCAGACACTGACGAGGGTGGCCTGCTGTGTTATTAGATGTTGGTGGAAGTAGTTCCCTGGGGTGCATCTAGTTGTAGAGGGGTTCTGCTCTGAGCCGGTGTGATGGTGTTTGGAAGGACCCTGATGTTAATGCAAGAATGACTCAGGAAACAGCAGTGCAGTTGAAACAGATTTAACCTTCACTCAGCAACTCAACTGTAAACTGTGAACCATGCAGCTTCCAAATGAAAAGACCCCAGAGTATAATAATCGTCCATGGGGCATAATACTGTGTGCAGGGACCACTATGCTGCATAATACTGTGTGAAGGGGCCACTATGGGGCATAATACTGTGTGCAGGGGACACTATGGTACATAATAGTGTGCGCAGGAATGCGGTTTGTGCAGGGGGGCAGCGGTTCAGGGGGGCATGTCAAATGTTCGCCTTGGGTCTCAGGATGCTCTGTCTACAACTACACACTAACTCTCCACTGAGGATCCAACAGTTCCCCTGGAGATAAAAGTCTCCTCAGACTCCACCCAATGGCCTCTGATAGGTCAGGGTTGTACCAAGTGTGGGGAGCAAACAGTTGGGAAGCAAACTGAGAAATTACAAAGGGGGAGCTGCAAATAATACATTATACTGAACATAGAACATATAGACAAGACATACAAACACAATTAAAACAGGAGCACTCTGGGATGCTGCACATGTATGATCCCACAGTGGACCCACCTGCAGCAAAAAGCAGCCAAAATTGGCTTTTGTCATAGGTCTTACCCCTGCTGCTGAATTGGTTTTCAACCTTTGCATCAAAAAGGTTGAACAACACACTGAACGCATAACGAAAATTGAACTACTGAAGGTTTAAACCCTACAGTGTAAGACACTTTGCACTGTGGACTTTTTCATCAGTGTGTGGATGGGATTTGTTTAAATCTCATCTACTACTCTGGCTCCGTTTATCGCATCAGCTTAGCTGTCAAAGATTTCACAAGCAGTTACCACGTGCAATTGTGCCATGTGTGACCCTAGCCATAAGGGGTATACCAAGATTTGAAGATTGATGACTTATCGTTCAGATAGATCATCAATATCTGATAAGTGAGAGTTCTATAACACCTGCAGATTAGATGCTAGAAGCACAAGCCGCTTCCACTTTATGGGCCAGTGACATCACATTTATCTTGTGGGCTGTTTGCAGTGTAGCCCTATTTGGGGGGGGGGGTATGAGTATTATCCCTCCCGCAACAGACTCTGGCGCTGACCTGTGTGTATAATGGGACCTGAAGCCTTCGCTGAAGGGAAGAGTGGGAACATATATGAAATATATCAGTGCCTCCACCCAGGATAGAGCCTGTGTATTACAGGGAGGATCTCTTCCTGGGACTTACCCATGAAATACAGTTAGTAGCCTTAACAAGGATCACTGTACTAATCTCACAGTCTGAAGAATACATACAGATACCACATAAGGTTATAACAGTAGCTTTATAAGAATCAACAGGGTAATAATACATACATAAAATATACTCAGAACACAGCAATACTACAACAACCAGCAAGTCCTCAACCGTCTTAGGTTATATACCCGGGTATATACATAGATATATAGCAAGAGTCCAGTGCACAATACCTCCAGGCAACAGAAGAGATGCAGGGGCCCCTGTGGATGACTGTGGATCCTCGGATTCTTCCAGGAGATGACAGACAGCCGATCAGGAGATGATGATGATGGTGAGATTCTTCACAGGCAGCAAACAGGGCGACGGTGACGGCAGTAGATGCAGGCCTGACTACCCTAACACTGAGTCCTTAACCTGCCAGCTAAACTACTAGTGCCACCGGGCCTCTAACTAGCTAGTTGGCCTTCGGAAGCCTAACCTATCACTGCCCTGAACTACATATATATATGGATCCCTAACTACGGTTACTAGCTAGGTCCTGTGAGTATATAGGGGGTAACACATACCTAACTATATACTGTGAAGTAAAGAGGAACAAGTGGCTCTTAGACTCCCCCAGACATAACATGTCTGTCTCAGCAGCTCTGCTCACATCTCTCCCACCAGAAGCTCTGCCTCACATGTGTCTGACTCACTGTATTTACAAAACAAAACTTGCACTGAATGCCTGGGGTCTCTGAAGCCAAACTGCAGGGGCAAAGAAGCCAGATACATTATATACTAGTAGAAATGGCAGTTCCCTACACTCTCCCTCTGGTGAAATCTTTACGTCACGTCAAAGACATACAAAGTCATAGTATACAGTCAACATTACCAATGACAATATCAATATGGTTGCTTTTGCATTTACAGAGTCACAACAGGTTAATAGGTATACATGCCAGCAGGAGCGAAAATTGGTAACATATTGACCAAAGTGGACACTGCACCCACCCAAGCATGGTATAAATGAGGCTGAGTAGTAAATCTGGGGTCCCTCAAACTATCATATGTCAGCATAGGTGGAGGGTGTCTAATTCTCTCTCCTCTCCGTACCTCTCTCTGAGGTAAACTAGCATGTCCAGGCCCTAAACTAGGGTTGTCTGCCATGGGAGGGGATGGTGCTGGTGGCGTAGGAGAGCTAGATCCCTGCTCATCTGTAGACACAGATCTAGGTACGAATTCTGGAGTTTGAGGATTCATAGGTCTCCCTGAAGGAGAACATACTGGTGATCTAGGAACTTCAGGAGCCACAGTCCAATCACTCTCAGGAGTTTCAGGAAGGTCAGGTGGAATATCGGCTAAGGACTGTGGAGAATCGCAGGCCGAGCCATCATTGGAGATATCCATACCATCAATCTGAGGTACAGGCAACAAATGATTTCTATGCCAAGTCCTGATCCTCCCGTCCCGTCCTTTTATCTTGTAGACTGGTATTCCAGGCAACCGATCTACCACTGTAAAGAGTTCACTCCGCCATCGATCAGCCAGCTTATGTTTTGCAGATGCTCCCAAATTCCGTAGCAGAACATGGTCCCCAGGGTTCAATTCTCGGTATCTTACTCGAAGATCAAATCTCCTTTTATTTCCTTCATTCACTTTGGCCGCATTTTCCTCAGCCAGCTGATAAGCACTCTTAAGCGTTTCTTTCAAACGTGCCACGTATCGGTAATGATCTCGATGACTGATACCATCGGTAGAGACTCCCAACAAGATGTCAATAGGTAGCCTAGGCTCTCTTCCAAACATCAGAAAGTATGGTGAATATCCTCTGCTCTCGTGCCTTGTACTATTATAGGCATGCACCATAGCCTCCACTTTTCTACTCCAGGATCGCTTATCCTCAATTCGTAAGGTACCAAGCATATCAAGTAAAGTCCTGTTAAATCTTTCAGGAAGGGCATCTCCCTCTGGATGGTAAGGCGTCGTCCGACTTTTGCGGATGTTCAACAACTGAAGTAACTCTTTGATCAGGTTACTGTCAAAATCCCGGCCTTGATCAGAATGCAACCGGTGTGGTAAGCCATAATGGATAAAATACTTTTCCCAAAGCACTCTTGCAACAGTGACTGCTTTTTGATCCTTAGTCGGAAAGGCTTGAGCATATCGTGTGAAGTGATCAGTCACCACCAATACATTTCCAAATCCTCTGGAGTCGTTGTCAATACAAAGGAAGTCTATGCAGACAAGATCCATGGGGCCCGAACTCTTCAAGTGTCCCATGAAGGCCGCTCGAACCGGGACAGTCTTCCTCTGCAAACATCTGCGACAGCACCTACACAAACGAGTCACGGTATCTCTCATTTTGGGCCAGTAGAATCGGTCTTGTATTAGGCCATAAGTCTTCTCAGGTCCCAAATGACCATGATAATCATGCAGACTTCGGAAAATCATCTTCTGAAAGCAGCTTGGAATAACTAGTTGGCGCCTTCCAGGGTGATCATGATACAGCACCACACGATAAAGTAGGCCATTGTCTATTTCAAACTTCTCCCAATCTCGTAGAAGTTGACTGCATTCAGAGGGTAGGGATGTCTTTAACATTTCTCTGTCTTGAGAACTCACTGCTTGATAAAGAGGTCCAATTAAAGGGTCAGTCTTTTGACTCCAGATCATTCGCTTTGAAGATATAGAACAACTCTCAAAGGATCCTAAAGCGGCAGGGTAGGCAAACATGTCTGGTACAGCTTCGGGACCTCCCCCAATAGAGTCAGTAAGCCGAGTTTCAGAAAAGGCTACTCGGTCTTCAACTACAGCAGCCATGGCACACAAAGCTCCTACTCCAGGACTTGGCACTTCTTCCCATTCATCCACTACTTCCGGACTAGGTAATCCAGGCCGTCTTGATAGAGCATCTGCCCCAATGTTCTTAGGCCCCGATTTATACTTGAGTGTGAATTGGTAGTTGGATAAAGCTGCCAACCAGCGATGTCCTGTAGCATCGAGTTTAGCGGTTGACAAAACGTATGTCAGTGGATTGTTGTCTGTTCTTACTTCAAACGTGGCTCCGTATAAATAGTCATGTAATTTATCAACAATGGCCCACTTGAGCGCCAAAAACTCCAATTTATGTACTGGATAATTTTTCTCGCTGGGAGAAAGACTTCGACTTATGAAAGCTATGGGCCGTAACCCGGCCGGGTATTCTTGGTGCAGCACGCCACCTAATCCTTCAAAGCTGGCATCTACATGTAGCACATATGGCTTCTGTGCATCAGCATAAGCCAGAACGGGAGCTTCTGTCAATTTCTTCTTCAACAACTTAAATGCTTCTTCACAATCCGCAGTCCACCTATCGCCAAAAAGGCTTTTGGAAGACCCTTTCTTCTTTCCTGGATCTCCTGCATCACTCTTCAACAGGTCGAGGAGGGCTCGAGCAATTTTTGAATATCCTTCCACAAATCGTCGATAGAATCCACAAAACCCCAAGAAAGATTGCAACTCCGTAATATTTTGCGGTCGGGGCCAATTCACCACAGCTTCAATCTTACCAGGATCGGTAGCAACTCCTTCAGCAGAAACAATATGACCTACATAAGTGACCGAAGATCTACAAAATTTGCATTTGTCAGCCGACAACTTCAGCCCCTCTTCTTTTAAGCGTTGGAGTACTCTCATGAGTCGTTCTTCATGTTCTTCCAGCGTCTTTCCAAACACAATAATGTCGTCAAGATATACAAGGCATTCCCGGGGCACTAAATCACCTAACACTCTTTCCATCAACCTTTGGAATGTTGCTGGCGCACCTTTTGTACCTTGCGGCATATGAGTGAACTGAAAGAAACCCAAGGGGCATATGAAGGCTGTCTTTTCCTGATCCTCAGGTGCCATTGGGACTTGATAGTATCCCGATCTTAGGTCCAGCACTGTGAACCAACAGTTTCCATTCAGAGCTTCCAGAGCTTCTTCAATTCTCGGCAGTGTATACTGATCAGGTAAGGTTCTCCGGTTCAGAGTTCTGTAATCCACACATAGGCGAATTGCTCCAGATTTTTTTTCTTACCACCACAATAGGTGAGGCATAGGGGCTCTTACTGTCCACAATGATCCCCTGACCTTTCATTTGCTGTAGAGTCTGTCTTAACTCATCAACATCCTTTGGAGCAACTCTCCGTGGTCGCTCCCGGAAGGGAGTAGAATCGGTCAATCGGAAAGTGTGTTGAGCACTTTTAGCACAACCTACATCCATATCATCCATGGAGAACACTTCCGATAATTCAGACAACTTCTGTGTCAGTCGCTGATTCCAGGCCTCTGGTAAATGTGGATCACTCAAGTCAAGATTGAGATTAGGGATTGCATCTCGGATTTGAATCCTGCACACTTCAGCGTATGGATTTACTCCAAGCACAGGGTAGCAGTGGGCCACATTCTGGTATGGTCCAATTACGATCGGATGCGGTGAACAGTTCCTCACTGTCACACAGGTAGATAACTCCACTTTATTTCTCCAGTCCTTTCTCTCCGGGATCACCATCCAGCCATTCTGGTTAATCATTTCTTCAGGGGTTTCCATAAGGACATAACTCCCCCCTTCAAGCAAATCGGGAGCAATGCTGGAGGCTACTCTCAGAACTCTCTCCCCGCCGGCAGGAACTTCCACGGTTCTCTCACCGATATGATATACCATTCCATGTCGATAGCCAGTAGACAGGGCATCACAGAGTTCTCTAAGATCAGAAGATATATTCACCGGCTGAGCTGCAGGGTTCCAATTTCTTCCAAGAAACTTCTGAAAAGCATAATGCACTGCGGGACAATTAGTGCCAAGTATCACAGGAGCTGCACAAGAATCCCCTGTATCAGGACAGACAAGAGCCGTAATCTTCATGGGAGCGACACTCTGATCTTCTAATTCAGGGACAGCTATAACTACTTGTAGGCTGCCATCTACAGGATATGATCATGAATTAAGCCCCCACAATTTCATTTGTCCCGTAGACTGAAGAGGTATATCCCTCAGATACTTTTGGTAGAACGAGCGATAAATCAGGGTCACTTGAGATCCTGTATCAAACAGGGCAGGAGCGGCATGACCATTGACAGTGACTTTGACAACGGACCTGGAGCCCGCAATAGCGCCTCTGGTCTTTACTCGGCCCGCCTTCCTTCAGTGTCTTTGATTCTGAATAGAGAAGACAGCACTGTGTCCCAATCCCTCACTGTCCTCCGTACACTGTCTGGCAGTATGGCCCGTCTGACCACATTTATAACAGGTTCTAGCATCCTTCCTCCATTGAGTGGCAGTGGGTGGAGTGGCGGACTGTCTAAGTTCTGACCGTTCCGCTGGTTTGTCCTTGTTTGAATTAGGAACAACATCTTCTTTAGAGATGCTTTTCGCTTTCTTAGGGGTACTAAAACTAATGTCAGCTTCTTGTTTCTTCACTAACTTCATTAAGTCAGGAAATGGAAGGACTCTATCAGATAGTAAGACCTTGAGTACTTGAGCAAGAGGATGATGAGGTTGTAACCCTCTCACCAACCGACTGGTTCTCATAGCGTCTACCTCTGAAGTAGATATAGCTGCGTGGTACACCAGAAGTGAAAGAAGTAGCTGTAAACGGTTAATAAAAGTAGAGACATTTTCCCCTTCTTTTTGACGAACCATTCGGTAATCAGCAACCATCTGGGCAAGGTCATAGTATGGCTCAAAGTGATCAGACAGTACTTGTATATAGCCCAATGCACTCACTCCTTCATGAGAGTCTCTGTACAAGCGGATCAATTCTGCAGCAGGAGACCGCAAACTTTCACTGATACGCTGCCGCTTGCCTTCTTCAGAGCAAGACCATTCCTTCAGGCATTGGAGAATATGTTCTTTCCATATCTCAAAGTTTTCCTCCCCTTGTGGTACTGGGACATTACCAGAGAATACTTTTAGTTTCTTGTAGTGAGTGGCCTGCAGGCCCTGAGCTAACATCTCAGTCAGCCTGGCTAAAGTGCTAATAGCACTGTCACTAGAGGAACTGCTAGCGACGGTCATACTGGGGGGGGTAACTGGCTGAGCGGGGTTCTTCCTTTACCTGAACCAGGGGAGGAACAGGAGGTCGGTAATCCCATGTAGTAGCTAGTGGGAGGTTCCCCTCTGAGCTATATCGCTTCTCCATATCAATGACTATTCCCACTTCTAAATCTCAGCAGTGCCTCCAAATGTAGCCCTATTTGGGGGGGTATGAGTATTATCCCTCCCGCAACAGACTCTGGCGCTGACCTGTGTGTATAATGGGACCTGAAGCCTTCGCTGAAGGAAAGAGTGGGAACATATATGAAATATATCAGTGCCTCCACCCAGGATAGAGCCTGTGTATTACAGGGAGGATCTCTTCCTGGGACTTACCCATGAAATACAGTTAGT